>JAODYD010000004.1:0-281954 GCA_026262445.1 Bipolaris bicolor | reverse complement strand
CAAAAACCCCCCCAGCGACCTTAGTCTCACCCAGCCCAGAAAAATGCCAACCCAGTCTGACCTAGCAACTCGCCATCCGGCCCGAATAACCACAGGAACAAGCCAACAAAACCAAGACTAAAACTGAAGGGAAAAATAGTCAAGGGGCCTGGCCTAGGGAGGGGGAAGATTGCTGCATTTCGCCTGTAGCCGGCACATCGTTGATCGACTCCCAGGAATGGGAGATGAGTAAAAAAAAATACGAGCGGCCGGGAGGGAAGGGAAGGGAAGGGAAGGAAGGGAGGGAGGCCAGGGAACCCGAGGGGTCGGGTTTTGGGAATTAAACTTTTTTTTTTACGTTCTTTCTTTCTTTTGTGGTAAGTAAGTTAGTTGGTGTGAATTGAATCCATTGTATACGTGTATACAGAGGATAACGCATACAACTTGGTCTGTCGGGTTTGTTTTCCTTGTTTGATCCTTTGACACCCCCCTCACCCCCCCCCTTTTTTTTTCTCCTTGGAAAAGAAAAACACACCCTACCTCCGCCTGCACCCCCCCCTTGCATATCGAGCGGAAGATTTCAATTTCAAACAAGAAAGGGAAAAAGAAAAGTATCGTCAGTCTGGAATCTGGGTGTCGAGAGATAGAGAGAGAAAAAGAAAACAAAATCAAAAGAATATAATGATATTACGTTCACCCTTCCCTCTGTCTCCTGGCTTTTCTCTCTCTCGCTCGCTCTCTCTCTCTGCATTAATAAATATTCGACATACATAAGATATAAAAGAAAAATAAAGCTGTTCTCATATACCAGTTTTTTGCTTTCATCATTTCACTACATATCTCACGCACGCTGTGTACATACTTGAAGCGGGGGCGGAACCGGCCAAATCAACAAGAGGAAATAAGTAGCAGCAAGAAAACAAAACGCACTCTCTCTCTTCTTCAAACAACGTGGCAAGTAAGTAACAAGGTAGCTACCGGAGAGAGCGAGAGAGGGTTTTAGAAAAAGGAAAAAAAACTGGACGTAGTATTAGGAAATGAGGAAAACCTCCCTCTCTCCCCTCCCCTTCTTTCGGCAGCTGCTACACACACACACATACACACGCGTCGGCTCGATGATCCCACAGAAAATACTTTCTCGGTACCAAAGGGGACGGCGGTTCCAATGCCCAATCTCTCTTTGTCCAGGAGAAAGATGTCCAAGGGAGAAGGGAAAAAAAGGAAAAAAAAAGATAAGAAGAAAAAACCGCTTCGCAGATGGTGAATCCATGGCGTCTCCGGCCCGCCTGCAGGGTATCAAAGAGAGAGCGGTGCGGGCCGAGAGCAAGCCATTTCTCGACAGAAGCGCAAGCATGCAAAGCAAAGTCCACAACGCCTGTAAAAGGACATGAGGCATACAAGCTGTGATACAAGTTCAAGGTGAAAGAGGTTCGTAGACTCAGTCGTTCTCGTGCTTATATCAAGCCGCACAACCGCAGGTTCTCCTGGATTATAATATCTGCAAAAACTATTAGCGTCGTGCCCCTCAAAACAAACGTTACGTTACGTACCGTTTACTGCCGCCATGACGAATCGGATTTGCATAGTATCCGTGGCGCAGGTAAAGTGCGTGTAGATTTGTTTCGTCTCATGTTGGTTGAGTGAGACGAATCGGTTGAGAATGTAGTCGCATGCAGCCGCGTAGTCTGGGCCACCCTCGTAGTCGGGGAAGTAGTTCTTCATTGGGCTGACGGGAAGCTTCTCCTTGAAGCGATCAATCTTGTTGAGGAACAGAATGATGGATGTCTTGACAAACCACCGCGAGTTACAGATGGAGTCGAACAATGTAAGGGCTTCTTGCATACGGTTGACAGTCTCATCTTCAAACAGCAGCTGGTCGTACTCGGAGATGGCGACCAGGAACAGGATGGTGGTGACGTTCTCGAAGCAGTGTATCCACTTCTTACGTTCTGATCGCTGACCACCGACATCGAACATGCGGTAGGTGAGATCGCCAATGATAAAGGTAGTCTCAGTAATACCAGTCGTCTTGACACGCGAACGGAGGACATCCTGGTCGTTGGGGATGTAGTCGGGGGCAGCAATGCGGTCAATCGAGTCGAAGTAGCTAACATGGTCAGTGGCGATGCACGGGTGAAATCGAGATAGGACTCACTATTTGGCCGAATCGTTGAGCTGGTACTCGCGCGAGCGCTGGAAGCACTGCTGCACGCCAGCATCCTTCCAGAGGACCGAGATGGCGTTTCCAACCTCTGGTGGCAGGCTGTCGCCCTCGATCTGGGCAGGCTGCATGAAGATGGTCTGGACGTGGTATTCGGCGCGCTGGTCGTCGAGCGGGAGCTCGAGCGACTCCATGGCCTCGAGGATGACGCGCATCGACTGGACCGTGTTGCTGAAGATGATCTCCTTGAACGACTCTCGCTCGTCGCGCGAGTAGCCGCCCTCGTGGATGAGCTTCATCTGCTTGAGGATAGTCGACTTTCCAGACTCTCCGGCTCCTGTATCGTGTTAGAGCCTGTGTGTGTCGCAGTTGCAGGCGGCGTGCAATACTGACCGAGGAGCAGCATCTTGATCTCATTGCGCTGCATCAGCTTGTCGCGCTTGAGCTGGTTCTCAATCTCCTCATTTCTCTGCTTTCCCTCCTTCTCCTCTGTGCTCATTCCGCAGCCCATGGTGGCGGTTAGGGACGGCGTCCGGTGTAGTGATTAGGGTTAAGGTAGGTAGCGATGTTCCGTCGAGGCCGGCCAACACGGAAACCTGGCAGGCAATGTCAACAAAGGCTCAATGGGCGGCGGCAGCGGGCGATGCACGAGTGGAGCAGCGCGCAGGCGGGCTTGGCCGGGTGAGGGAGGAGCGATGATGGGTAAGCAAGGCTGTCGCAATGGCAGAGCAGGAGCAGCGACGGCGACGAGGTCGAGTGCAATGGCGACGGCGAGATTGCGTGCATAAAAAAAGATGCTCACCTGTTATTACAAAAGACTAGGTCGCAATTGCGAGAGTGCTTGGGCGCGTGGGCGTGTGTGTTGAGATCAAACGGGGAAGGGGTAAAAGACGAAGAGGGTGTCAAGGGATGGCTGGCGTATGGAGGACGAGGCTCGCTTCGCTTCGCTCCGAGGTCTTCAGGGTTGCTGCACGGTCGGTTCGGGGGGGGGGAGGATCGACTGGGGGGTGTTCTGCAATGGCGAGGCGAGGGCTCGGTTGGGCTGGCTGGTTGGGAGAGGACTCAGCAACGACAGCAACAAGCAAATGCGGCGGGAGGCAGGACAACGGGCGGGAGTCGCTCGCTGCAGCAGAGGAATCGTGGGAGCCGGCAGGTTGGTGACAACGTTTGGGAGAAGCAAAGAACGAAAGGATTGTATGATGAGGGCTTGAAGAAGGCCGCGAAAGGAGACGCGCTTGCCGGAATGGAGCGGTGCCATCCTGGAAAGGAAGGGCCACCAGAGTCTAGCTGGGCAGGCGCGGGCCACTCTCTGCTGCTGCACCACAGGCACCATGGCAAGACCAGCACGACGGCACCACCGCGCAGCCCACAGCAGCCCACCGCCCACACGCACGCAAACCCTCCGACACCTGCCTGTTCGTGTCTGCCGGCCTCGAGCGGCCAACCCTCCTGCTTGCGGCCTAGCTGCTACACCTGCTGTTACTCTTGTTGCCGCTGCCACGGCCTGCCGCTGTCTGTCTCTGTCCATGTCTCCGGCATGTCTCTGCCGTTGTTTGGCTTTCCGTCTCTGCTGCCTCTGCCTCTGCCTTTGCCTCTGCCTCCAGCAACAACAACATAACAATAACAATAACAACAACAACAACAAAACCCCCACGACCAAAGCTCCCGGCCCGTACACTCTACTCACGACATACTACCTGCCCACTCCTCTCCGCTCCCAGGAACCCGTCATGCTACCTACTTAGTCGCCCGCCCGTCTACTCGCTCACTGGCTCGCTCATCTTTGCCTCTCTCGCCTCGTCTTCCGCTGGCTCGCCGTAGTAGTAGTCTATCTCTGATTAGCAATCGGCTCCGCGCCTGTCGTGCCCGTTGGACATGGAAGCGCTGTCCACACATCCAACTCCCGAACTCATCCCGCCCGACTTTTGTCTGGCTACGCTTCTAGAAGGTTTTGTGGAAAATGAGGGCCCCATAGAATTAAGAGTAGCCCGACGCTCGGAGCCCCAGCAGACCCCAAGCACGGCTCGAAACCTTGTCTTACTCCGCCCCATGCAGCCACACGCCTCCACCTCTGCACGCCCACTCCCCCCTCTGCCCTGCCCTGCCTTGCCCTGCCTGCATTTGCTGCTGCATATCCACACACTATATCTTGCCTCCCTGTCCGCCTCCCTATATTCTACTGCGCTTGTGTTCACACAGAAGGAAAAAATCTTCTGCTGTGCTACTCTTCTCCGCCAGCCACTTGCCGTTCGCTTCCACTGAGCCTGGACCATGCTTTGTATTGGGGCTTGACTGCATTTGGCTAGTCCAGAAAGGCCGCCTACAGTCGCCAAACCTCCGTCGTCACACCCCCCCCTCATCTCCCCGACTCGCGCGCGCCAGAGCCAATCGCCGCTGACGCCTGTCTCTGGTTCTATCAACCACTCTGGTTATTCTAACGGTCAAAGTAAACCATGTTCCGTCGTCATCTTGCCTCAGCGTCGGGTGCAGGTGGCAATTGCCTTGCCTCGAGGGCGCTGATCAGCTCCTGTGAACGCGTAACGCTACTGACCGTTCGATTGACCTTTTCTGCATCTCGAACCCATTTTCGATCCCCTAGGCCCCCCAACAACCTACCACCCAGACCCTTCCATTTCTTCGCCAGGATAATGCATTCAGAGCCACGGCTTTGGTCTCGATATCTTGACTCGAACACGCGGGACGATCCACGAACTACACGTGGAAGCCATGGCCATGCGTGAGCATTCGGTGAAAAAAAAGGGGGCATGGTATCGACCCAACAGACGCTCTACCTTCGTGACAACCCTCACGCTGCTGGTGCTTTTAACTTTTGTCACCGCCTTCCTGTTGGTAATCGCTCCAGATTGCTCACGATCGATCGCCCGTGCTTCTCATTGCGTGCGTGCAGAGCATCTCAGAGTCATTTTGAGCAGATCATCATCTTGACGATGGTCATACACGCGCATGGACTTTTTCAGTTGCCGTCTTATCGTAGGTGTGGGTGTAAGTACTACACAAGTATACACTGCATATGTGAGGTTCTTCTGTTTCGGTCCTTCCACACCGTTCAAGCTCCACAAGCTACGCAACATCGAAGTCCCAACTGCGTCATTCTGACTCGTCAAGTTCTTATGCCCACAACATCGGACCGTCTCGTCTGCGGACCTTCTCGTACACTACCATAGCCGCGATCTCATCATCCGCTTGTCGTTCGGGGATCGTTGCATCTGATCTGCACACCCGCAGGCAACTCTAGCCGCCAGGCACCATCGCCAAGCACGTGATGTTGATTGAACTGGAGTCGTTTTAGTAGGGCGCTTTGCAGCTTCCGCCCATTCCCCGATGCAGGTCCATGTTTAGACCGGTATCCGGTATCCGGTATCCAGCATCCAAAAAGCTACAGTCAATTACTACACTGCTCAACCCAGATGCATGTAGTCAGGTGACGTTGCAACCATTGACAACGCAGAGGCACCGTCAGTCGAGTATCGCATCATATGGACCAACTGCGGCCGTGTGCTGGTACGCAGAGTCCCGCATTGTCACTAATAATGCGCAACTGCAATGTATTTTCGTCTCCTGCATGCACGTAGGCCAAGACTCGCTTTGGGGTTCTGCGCAACGACTTTCCCGATGCCGTGCAACTACTGGCTGACGTGGTAGACTAGTTTTGTTCCTCAGCGCTTAGCGCAGCATGCCAGCGCCTAGAATAGCATCTTCGCCTCACCACACTGTGTAACCGACGCCTTTTCAGTCAATCATTCTGTATTCAATCCGTGAGCGCTTACCATGGGTGTCAACGGCCTCGGTATGCCCCCAATGTACCGTATCAGCGGTTGCTCAGGCACCGCCCCGACACGGCGCCTGGCAAACATGCCAGTACATATTGGCAGCCTACCAGCCGCCGCTGGCTTGACTTGGATACTTCAACAAAACTTCATGAAGCTAAAGACGTTTTACGAATTTCCTTGAGTCTTTCTCCTTCAATTTCCTTGTCTCCTTTCGCTGCAGGTCCAGCGCTTCCTTGCATCTGCCCTCATGTCTAGATCTCCTAGTGAGTACACTCTTTGACTTGCTCCGATCTGAGAGCATGTAGCTTATGCTCGCGCAGATCTCGTACAATTATGCTTCTGCGCCATTTCAAAAGGCCATGGATACCATCAGTCTTTTTAATATTAGCTTCGCCCTTGCTGGCAGCTCCTACTGTCACTCCTACACCACAAGCACTTCCTCAATCGCTTCAAGAAAACGTACCATCTTGTGCACACTCATGCCTACGGACTTCGCTGGACGAAAGGTTTCCTGTGGCATGCTCTGGCCAACAAAGTCTTCAGTGTCTCTGCTCTCGTTATAGTACCGCGGGGGAGTCACTTGGTGAAGTGGCCCTAGGTTGTATCTACTTGTCGTGCTCAACACAGGACTCCAAAGACTATCTAAGTGCGGCATACGGAATATGTCTAGGACAGACATACGCCGTCGTGCCAACCAAAAGTGCTCTTACTTATGTCGTGACCTCTACGGCATCGCCATCTTCCACGCGGTCGGTGACAACTCCGACCACCACAACGACCCCGACCATCACTTCAACTCGGCCTACCCAGACTAGTTCGACTCAGTCTGCTTTTGCTGACACTGCTTCCTTAATGTCATCGTCTACCTCTTCAGCGACGCCCACATCGGCTCCCGTCGCCAAAGCTGCAGATGACAAACCAAGAATGACGCCTGCACAGATTGCTGGGCTATCAGTAGCGGCAGTGGCTGCGTTTGTCTTGGCTATTGGGCTCATGGCTTTGAGCGTGTGGCTAAGAAGGCGAAAGGAGCAGCGAAACACTATGCTTATCGATGACAAGGGCCGGGGACAGCAGGACAAGGCGTTTTCGACACGGTTCTCGCATTACGTTCCTGTACAAGGCAACTCCGACTCTGCAACGCAACTTCCCCCCATACCTGCACCGGTACTCGTTCAGGGGAGACGCCAGAAAGGAGTCCGCCCAGTGCAGCGGCTTGGAGTAGGAACTTCCAATAGCTCATCCAACTCTTCATTGCCATTGGATCAAATAGGCGTGGCTATAAGTGCAGAGTTGGATGGAAATCCTCTAGCTCCAAAGAAACCAGTACCGGCTGCGATCCAGAAGACAATTCCGGGTAATAACCAGCCACAGGCCAGCAATGTTATACGCCCCATCAGTTCAATGACAGAAGAGACTGTTTTTGAAGAGGATGAACCAGGCTCGCATCGCAGATCCTCGATGATGCCGCCAACGCCTCAGGTTCCAGTTCTACCTATCCGCTCATTGCAACCCGCTAGGACAGCACCGTATCCCAACAACAGCAATGCCCGTAAGAACAGCCGAAACTCTGAGTTGTTTCTAGAAATTCCACCCAACAAGGGAGGGCAGCAATCGAAACGGATGGTTGTAGCAGAACTGCCTGGGAATAGTGCGCCACAACCTCGTCCGCAGCCCACGACACGCCCACGTCTCGCATCGCCTTTCCAGCAGCCATCCACAGCTACTTCATATCAGTCCAAAGCTACAACCGCAAGCTCGCGCGAAGATAGCACCTCGGGAGATATCATTGACTATTACTTTTCTAATCATCGAAGCCGTGAGGCGCCTAAGGCTAGCCCTACGCGCATCATTCGGCCTAAAGAGTCACCCAAAACAGTCGAGATCAGGCCAAAGAAGTCGTCTAGTACGCTTTCTCGGACCTGGACGAACCAGCGTGATTCGTTGTCTAGTCAGACGTCTTTTGAAACAGTCGATGCCAACGATCCGACGCCTGAAGACGAAGACGACCAGAAACAGCTTTCCGACGACAACAATGTACCGCAGCTGTCACCGGTCGCGGAATCTCCAATTTCCAATTTGCGGTATCCAAAGGTGCCGCGAGCCTCGAATCAACTAGTATCACGCAGCCCACAACAACACAGGTTCCAGAGTCCACGCCGAGTGCCGAGTGCATCGTCGCTTCTTCATAAACGCAACAATACTCTTCCCCCGCTTCTTCTTGAATCGCGGCCCCGACTCGAGAGTCCGCATCGTGACCCGTTCACATCGCCGCCCCGCCGTGTCGTTAGCCCGCCTCGTAACAACGGCCGCTCTCATGTGCGTAGCATCAGCGCCGAGTCATGGAACATGACACCCGCCTCTAAGAATAGCATTGATAGAAAAAGCCGTGTGCAGAGCGGGGCGTGGGGCAAGAGCCCGGTCATGTACGAGGAACAGGCTGTGAGGCCGCTAAATGTGAGGAGGAAAAGAGAGGATATGACGGAAGTGAACATTGGAAGAGACGTCAATGTTGACTTTGACGTAGACGGACTTAAAAGTCCTATCTGGGTTCCAAGACTGACACCGAGGAAGAAGGGTGAAGACCTGTTTCTGGAGGTTGGGTGGGGAGATGGTGTGCGAAGGTGAGAAGTCCAGCATACACGGAGCGGACGATTGACTTGCTTCTTGACTATACATATACCCTTTCGTTTGTCTTGTGTATACAATTTTCTAATTTGGGGGGAATGGTGGGGGCGGAGACTGAAGTTTAGACCTGACTGTACTTTTCTTAGCGTTATGTTTACATGTTTACTCATTATCTCTTCTTCCATTGCACACAGGCGCGCGTGTCGCTATACATGGATCGATTGGTGCTTGGCGCGCAGGCTCTGGTTGGTGTTTATCAGGGTATTAACAGGGTAAAATGGGCTCCGAGTCCCGCTTAGGGCTAATTACAATATCAACACCAAACCCCACGTTGTCACAGTCGTTGACTGCGCCCTCGGAGAATAGGTTAAATAACCGGCTCTAGTCCAGACGAGGGTCACTCCGTAGAGTAGACTTTGAGCCTCAAACAGCGCTTCGGCCGCGGCGCCGATCTCGGTTGTGTGTCGGCCATAGGCGCCCGGAAGAATTACATTGTGGTTTGTTGTCGGCTTTTGCTCTGGCCAGTTGGCTCAGGGAAGACGATGAAACTGGCAATCGAGAGAAAAAAATCCAATGGCCGTGGCGGCCGGCGCACTGTGACCCGAATACGGTGCTTCTCGGCGCGTGGCGAAAGAGAGAGGCAAAGGACAGAGCAGGCAAGAGGTTAGTAAGAGACAGTCAGTGGGCCGGACTGGCAATTAGGGTGTCCTGGTCAGCGCAATTGCGGCTTACTCTATCCGCTTGCATTGACAAGACAAAGTGGGCTGTGGGTGGGACTGATTGATGTAATCAGGCTGGCTCAAAGGACCCCACCTACATGTCCACTTTTGGTGCATCATATCTGAGGCAGGCATGACGGCCTTAGCACCCACCCCCACTACCCTACAAAACCTAAACACCGTAGCTCGCTGTCTTCCGCGATCTTCTTTCTTTTCTCTTCAATTCTTTTTTCATCCACAGTCTGCCCATCATGCCGTACGGAAAGACTGATGAGCTTGCCATCAACACCATCCGAACCCTAGCGGTATGTCTCTCTTGCTTCTTGTTCTCTCCCCCGCTATGGCTTGCGCAGCTGCCCCGCTCGCGGCAAGCTTCTCTTCCGCCCAGCAAGCAAGCTAGCTTTGCATGCACCGATCATGAATTCAAGGCTGCGGAGCGACTCAATGGCTGACTTTTTTGTCTCTTTATAGGTCGATGCCACATTCCAGGCCAACTCGGGTCACCCGGGTGCGCCCATGGGCATGGCCCCGGTGGCCCACGTCTTGTTCAACAAGTTCATGACGTTCAACCCCAAGAACCCCAACTGGGTCAACCGCGACCGCTTTGTCCTTTCGTACGTATTCTCCTGCTTTTTGCAATCGCCAGCGGTATCCGCCCTTTACATTGCCCGCGAGAATGCTAACTTGGGCGCAGCAACGGTCACGGATGCATGCTTCAGTATGCGCTCATCCACCTTTTCGGCTATGATGTCAGCATTGAGGACCTGAAGAAGTTCCGTGTAAGTAAATACTTTTTTTTTAGCGCAAAGGGCAAATTCTAACTCGTTGCAGCAAATCGACAGCATCACACCCGGCCACCCCGAGTCTCACGACACCCCCGGTATTGAAGTCACCACTGGCCCTCTCGGTCAGGGTTTCGCCAATGCCGTCGGTCTCGCCATTGCCGAGAAGCACACCGCAGCCGTCTTCAACAAGCCCGGCTACGAGCTGATCAACAACTCCGTATTCGTCTTCTTCGGTGACGGCTGCGCTATGGAGGGTATTGCCAGCGAGGCTGCTTCAATGGCTGGCCACTTGAAGCTCGGCAACCTCATTGCCATCTACGACGACAACCACATCTCCATTGGTAAGTTTCTGGCAAATTCGGCAAATAGCGACTTGGACCTAACTTTTTGCAGACGGTGACATCAAGTGCGCATTCACTGAGGATGTCTCCAAGCGCTTCGAGGCGTACGGCTGGCACGTCCAGCACGTCCCCGACGGTGACACTGACCTCGAGGGCATCGAGAAGGCTATCGCTGAGGCCAAGAAGGTCACCGACAAGCCCTCGATGATCAAGCTCACTACCACCATCGGTTTCGGTTCCGTTCTCCAGGGCACTGGCGGTGTCCACGGCAACCCCCTCAAGGCCGACGACTGCAAGCAGGTCAAGGAGAAGTTCGGCTTCGACCCCGAGAAGATGTTCCAGGTCCCCCAGGAGGTCTACGACATGTACCACAAGCACGCAGCCGAGGGTGCTGCTGCTGAGGAGGAGTGGAACAAGCTCTTCCAGAAGTACGGCGAGGAGCACAAGGAGCTTCACGCTGACCTTACCCGCCGTCTTACTCGCGACCTCCCTGAGGGCTGGCAAAAGGCCCTCCCCACATACAAGCCTAGCGACCCTGCGATTGCCTCAAGAAAGCTCTCCGAGTCTGTTCTGGAGGCCATCCACGACGTTGTTCCCGAGCTTCTCTCCGGTTCTGCCGATCTGACTGGCTCCAACAACACCAGGTGGAAGAAGGCCATCGACTTCCAGCCCCCGGATCTCGGCATTGGCGAGTGGTCTGGCCGATACCTGCGATATGGTGTCCGTGAGCACGCCATGGCTGCTGTCATGAACGGATTGTCCGCATACGGAACCATCATCCCCGCGGGTGGTACTTTCCTCAACTTTGTTTCATACGCTGCCGGTGCCGCCCGTCTGTCTTCGCTCTCACACCAGCGCGTCATCTACGTTGCTACCCACGACTCGATCGGTCTTGGTGAGGACGGTCCTACCCACCAGCCTATTGAGACTCTTGCTCACTTCCGTGCTCTGCCCAACATGATGGTGTGGCGCCCAGCCGATGGAAACGAGTGCTCTGCTGCTTACTACATGGCGCTCACCTCCAAGGGCACGCCATCCATCCTTGCCCTTACTCGTCAGAACCTGCCCCAGCTTGAGGGTTCAACACTCGAGAAGGCCATTAAGGGAGGATACGTCGCTCTTGAGGACAAGGCCGCCCAGATCACCCTCGTTTCCACCGGTTCCGAGGTTTCTCTCTGCCTTGAGGCCGTCAAGACCCTCAAGGAGCAGGGTATCACTGCCCGTGTTGCTTCGCTTCCTTGCTTCGAGGTCTTTGACGCTCAAGACAAGGACTACAAGCTGTCGGTTATCCCCGGCGGCATCCCATCGCTCAGTGTTGAGGTCATGTCCACCATGGGCTGGGAGAAGTACTCTCACGAGCAGTTTGGTCTGAACCGCTTCGGTGCTTCTGGACCATACAAGGAGGTCTACAAGGTAAGAATAATTGAACGCTTGAAATGCTTGAGACAAATGCTAATGCCCATTACAGAAGTTTGAGTTTACCCCCGAGGGTATTGCTAAGCGTGCCAAGGCTACCATTGACTTCTACAAGGAGGTCAAGCCTCTGCGATCCCCTCTCGACCGCGCTTTCCAGCAGCTTATCTAAGTGTTTGGTAGCGTAGGATTGGTTCTGGGGACAGAGGATTCAAGCATAGTCTTGTTATGAGTGACGAAATTAATAAGCGGCAGCCCGCTTGAAGAAAGATATCAACCAATGTATAGAATTTGATTCATTTGACAAATACTTTTGCGTGTAGACTTGGCTTGTATGTGTTTGTTGTGATGGATTTAGCCCAATTTCCCTGCATGACGCAAAGGTGCCCGGTGATGATGATCGGCGGGCGTTGTCCTCGGCTCCGGCGCCGCATGGTCAACTTTTTGCGACACCATCGCCGCCATCACCACACACGGCTAGCATGTCGCGGTCCGGCAGAAGCAATGTTGCTGCTGCGAGTAGTAAGGAATCGCCATCGTCGGGTGGCATCTTTTCAGTCCCTGCACCGATAAAGCAACTTTTCGACCAATTCCCGCTCCTCACATACCCCGTCAACGAGTTCCCGCAGCGAGCACCACAACACCACAATGCACATGTACTGTACGTCTTTACTACAGAGGAGGGTGCTCGTCGAGGAGCACCATCCTACAATCCAGCGTGCCTGAAATGGCAGGTCAGTACCTGGTTGCGCATTCGTTACCCCACCACAGGCTCACCATGTCGCAGGCATATCTCAAGTTCTCCAAGATACCGTTCCGGATAGCCTCAGCGAACAACCATGCGTCTCCAAGTGGCTCTCTGCCATTCGTCATTCCCTCGTCGGATTCAACCAAGCCATCACAACCTGTACCGTCGAATAAGCTGCAGCGCTGGGCAATGAACAATAGCGACAAGGCAATTGAAGAGCCAGGAGATGCGCAATACGAGGCATACCTGAGTCTGATAGACCACCGGATACGCAGAGCCTGGGTACGTCTGGCTAGAAAGGAATGCTTGGGCTACGACTAACATATGCTAGCTCTATGCTGTCTATCTCTCCCAGAATTCCACCACCATTGCCGAGCCTTTGTATATTCTACCGACCTCGCGCAACTCGTTTGTACGTCTCGCAATATCCCGCGAACTTCGCTCAGCCGCCGAAGCCGAACTCGCCAAATTCTCCAGCATCATCAGCGACGAGACGTTGTATAACCAGGCAAGCGAGGCTTTTGCCGCACTGGAAACACTGCTGGGAAAGGACGATTGGTTCTTTGGAGTGCAGAGGCCAGGCTTGTTTGATGCGAGCGTTTTTGCATATACACATTTGCTGTTAGATGATAAGCTGGGCAAGGGATGGGTGGACACGCGGTTGCGCGACGCGCTAATGGCATGTAGACGCCTAGTCACGCATCGAGAGCGGATTTTGGCCAAGTATTTTGAGAAGTCTGGGTAGATTTGAGGGATTGGATGTACGCTTTACGACCTGTAACATTAACAATTAGATGTGAGTGCCATGCAGGACACTGCTGGTACGTGTGTGGATTGTTTGGACTCTATCTTGGAACAATGGACTGTGATTAGATGAAAGGCAAGCAGATGGCTAATGTTCTTTAGTGTGAGCCAGAATACGGCAGAGGGTGCAGATGTGAGTCATGTCACGGGAGCCTGTACGACATATTTCCCGATTAGGCAATTCTGAATACAAGTTCAGCATGGGGAGGGCGCGGAGAAGATTCATTGGCCAAGGAACCACAACTATATAGATGGTGTCAGGCACCCATCCAGCACGACAACAACAACAACGACAACGCAACTCAGGCGCTTTCTCCTCAAATCTACCTATATTCAAACGGCAAAAATGACACAACCAACGACTATCGACATGACATTCGACACTTCCCTTGTGGATGTCAAACCACCCACCATTGACGCAAACACATCTTTTTCAACTGTCGAATCAGACCAAACAAATACAACTACTGTCCAGGCACGACCCCAAGTACCCATCCACCACATACCCACGCAAGACGCATACAACCAATGGGCCTCCCAGTACGACTCCGACGGCAACATGCTCCAAGCCATCGATGACATCGAACTAAGCACCTTCCTCCCCTCTTTCCTCTCCCAAATCCCCAATCCCAATCTCAATCCCAACGCCTCAACCTCCTCCTCAAGCCCTCTCCGCATCCTCGACCTAGGCTGCGGCACCGGCCGCAACACGCTCAAACTCCTTCGTCACTTCACACAAACCCCCACTCCGCAATCTCGCACTAAAATCATCGGCATCGATTTCTCATCCGCCATGCTCAACATCGCCCGCTCAAAACTCTCCTCTTCCCCCCCGGAAACCTGGGAATTGCACTGCAGCGACATCTTCTCCTCCCCTCCCTCTTCCTTCCCCATCCCCCCCGTCCACGCCATCCTCTCCACCCTCGTCCTCGAACACATTGCCCTCCCAACTTTCTTCTCTACCCTCTCTTCCTTACTCTTGCCCTCTGGTGTAGCGCTGATTACCAATATGCATCATGAAATGGGACGGTTGGGCGGGCAGGCGGGGTTCGTGAGTGAGCAGGGGGTTAAGGTTAGGGGAAGCAGTTTTTTGCATGAGGTTGGGGAGGTGCTGGCGCAGGCGGCGGAGAGTGGATTTGAGGTGTTGGGGGTTAGGGAGAGGGAGGTCAGGAGGGGGGATTTGGAGGAGGGGGTTGTGGGGGGTAGGGGGGAGAAGTGGGTTGGGGTTAGGGTTTGGATGGGGGTTTTGGTGAGGAGGGTTGGGTGAGTAGGGGAGTTGATAGCGAATGGTGGTTGTGTTGGAGGTGGATGTTGTAGTTTTTCGATATTCGAGGAGCTTTCTTTATGCTAGTTTTTGGGTTTCAATTCTTTAGTTATGTTGGTATGACAAACTCAATGGAAGACACATTTACAACTTTCAGTTTTCCATACCAAGAAGAAGTACAACTGATTTCCCCTACGCTGTAACTTCAATCGTATATCTTCAGACATGATATTCCAAAACAACGGACTCATGAAGCAACAACCATACAACAAACCTCCAAACACCATTCCCGCATCACAAACCATGCAACTACTGGCCACACCCTCCATGCAAGTATCCCTCCCTGACCCAATCAAAAGTCATCATGACGTCAATCTACATCACACAATAAATACCACCACTACTACCACAGCTTTCTCCACGAATCAGTCACGAAAAGATAACCCAAGTCGTCACTTCAATCAACAAAAAGATACAATCACTTCATCTCAAGCGAATTTCCAATACGACAACACCATGGACGCACTCCCTGTAAACAACAAGACAGCCGGCGAGGCAGAAAGCACGTATAATAAAACGCTCGAGACAGGTGCTGGAGCGACCCAGGTAACTTTTTTCGTCACAAAAAAATAAAGTTTCTTTATTGGAACACCGTGACTGACTAATTTCAATAGAATTTTGCGCCTGTAAAGCGCGTCTGCGCACATCTTAATGCGTTCCACGCGTATGCCGAGGATCCCAAGCGGGCTGCCGTGGAGGCGAATCACTACTGTGCGCATGTCAATGATGAAGTGCGGCAGTGTATTCTGTATGATTCGGCTGAGGCGGGGGCGCGTATTATTGGTATCGGTGTGTATCCCTGCTTTCCTGTTTAAATATTATACTGAGCAGCCCAAACCAGAATACATGATTTCTCCAAAACTCTACGACACTCTTCCCACTTCCGAGCAGAAGCTCTGGCACTCGCACGTCTTTGAAGTAAAATCTGGTATGCTAATCATGCCGCGCCCGTCGTCCATCCCTGAAGCTGCCTGGGAACTAGCGGAGAACCGGGAGATGGAAGAAGTGGTCCAACTGTACGGCAAAATCTACCACTTATGGCAGACGGACCGAGGCGATAAGTTGCCCTTGGGCCCTCCGCAGCTTATGACGAGTTATACAGCCGAAGACCAGATGCCGGATTTTGAGGAGAGGATGAAGGAGAGGGATCAGAGGTTTAAGAGTGATTATACGAGGAAGAAGGAGGTGAGGGAGTATATTGAGGTGCCGCAGATTCACGAGAATGCGGATGCGACGTGGGCGAAGGGTGGGATGGGACATTGAGCGGTGGCGATGTCGCGGTTACAGTTTGGGGGAAAATAGCGCGAGCGTCGGATCTGGTACGCCGGGGAATTGTAGTATTGCGGGTTGTCAATGTTGCCCTCGCCTCCTCGATAGGGACACGATTGTCAGGTGGTTATTTCTTGACATATTTGTCCCCAAACGGGAAACCTCGGGTCTAAAACGTGGATTCGTCGCATCATGAGCCGGTCGTGTTTGGAAGAACCTCGATTTTGGCCGGGTCAGGTTTTTCTCGCCGCCCCAGTAGTTTCCCCAAGACATCCTTTTCTTTGTTGCCGTCTTCGTCGTCGGCGTCGCTCGTGTCTCCGGTATCGCTCTCCGCTGCGTTTGGATCTTTCTCTTCCAGCACGCCGAGTCCGAGGTCCTATAGCCGTTTGGTTAGCAAAAAAACTTGCTCCTGTCATTGCCGCTTTTTTTTCTTTGCCAAACAGCACAGCACTCACCATTTCAATGTACGGCTCGCCTTCTTCCTGATCCTCGGCATCCAGTCTCCTCAATGTACCCGCCCGCTTCTGTGCCTCGAGCTCTTCGTTTGCGGCCTTGAGGCGCGGCAGGAAGTCCTTGAGGAAACCTCTGATATCAGGTCCCATTTCGGCCTTTGTCAGCTTCATGATGGGTTTTGCGCCTCTGTTTGCGCGGAGGTTGACGATGCCGTCTGCGCCCTTTGCTTCGTCTAGCTCCATTTGTGTGTCTTCGCCGTCGTCATCTTCGTCATCTTCTTCTTCGCTCGAGCTCTCGTCGCTGCTGGGCTCTTCGCTGGATTCAGAGAGCGTGCTGTCTGTGTCCGAGGTGCCATAGTCGCTTGCGTTTGTCGCCGTATCGTCGGTAGCATTTGTCGATGCAAGCGCAGATTGCGACGACATGGACGGCGAGGAGCTGGGCTTCGTGCGATGCGGAACCGAGTCGTGCGTGTACTGTGCCATGGCTTTCTTCGGCGGTATTAATCAAAAAGGGTCGTGACCTTGGCGAGTGTGAGAGGGAGGGGTTATACGAAGGGGAAAGGTAACACGGGTGTGATTAATACAGAGTGGACGGCTCAAAAAAAAGTTGTGCAAAAGTTCGGGCGCGCGCCGCTGGACCATTCTTTTGCGGAACGGGTGCGCCGAACGTGCGCAAAAAGATAGACCGGCGGCAGGATTGCTACGTCACCCCCGCCCGCCCGCCTCGCCTCGCCAGCCCTAGCAAGCATCCTTTAATCGGACAAAGATCAGCATTACATATTTACTTCTGAGGGGGGACTGCCTGTAGTCGGTATGATCCGAATGCATATCGGATGGAGGTGCATACCGACGCCGGCCGTGTGGCTTGTTACGTTGTACGTTGGCCTGAGGCCGCAAGTCCATTCCCATTGGTGTCAGCAGGGGTCTTGAAACGGGGTCTTGAAACGTAGTCAGAGCGGGCGTCTGCATGGCTGACCTTCTCTCCGGTCGAGTCTCTTTAAAGGGTCCCCTATCTTGCCTAACAACATATTCACTTCTTCCAACGCTTTCTCCGCCAGTCCTTTGTTTTTTCTGTCTACCGAGCCGTTGTTGCTGTTGAATACCTATTCACGTGCGAGTAAACTGTCGGTGTGAACGGAATTGCCCCTCTTTCAGCTGGTCGACGAGCATTACCATCGGGGTGTCAACGTATTGCTGTTAGGCTACAAGAGAAACGTGCGGACTAGTGTTAGGTATGTTTTAAGTTTCCTGTCATTCTTCTAGTCGACCACTCAATCCCCTTCAATTCGCTGGCTCCTCTGGCTATTTGTCTGTCGAGCGTGCTTGGCGGAAGCCTGGTGTAAGGACTTTCGTCCCGACAGCCTTGAGATGTCTGATATCAGTCATATATCTTCCTCAGCCATGGTTTCACCATGGATTCCTTATACGTGTAAATACCTACATTTTCGGGTTATCTTCACGTGCTGTCCGATGACATGTCCACACCACTACCGTTTCAGGCTTTGCAGCGTTTAGATGCCTAGGCGGAGATGCAAGAGCTTTGCAATTGCTCACCCTCAAACATCTTTCTGCCTTCGAACCCAGCAAACAGTCCCAGATCTGCCTCGCATTTCAAGTCCCGGATATTTCCAACATCGGCCATGTTTCACGGCACATCTCATGTCTATTCGTTTGTCACGATTTACCTCTGTTACTTAAATGCTGACTCTGCACAGATTAGGATTCTTGCTCGCTACCACATTTCAGTGTCTCTTCTCTGGAAAGTCTCCACGCCAACAAGCACAGTGTACCTTCGCCAACAAGGTCACATAAGAGCCCAAGATTGATTTTGATCACATATCGGCATTTAAAGAGGAATCCCCTTGATCCTACGTCGTTCCATCGCTTAATTTATTCAACAATCATTCATCATGGCTGGCCGATTCCCCGCGCTCAGCACTTCCAACCTCCCCGCTGCATCGTCTGAAGAGCAGGCAGCAACCGCATCACCCGCACGTGGAACCGCAATGCTCAACAACATCTTCAAATCGGTGCGTGTACCCGAGTTCCGCTTCAAGTGGATGTTCTGGGCCGAAAAGGGACAGCAGGCGCCGCCCAAGGACAAGGCGGCGGCATCGGAAGAATACCTCACACGCCCTAAGCCCCTGGGTGATCAGATTGTGTCTGTCAAGGAGTTTTACCAACACTTCAACAACATTCCGGTTGAGAACCTCAAACTGCGCGACTCGATACATCTCTTCCACCTGGGCGTCAAGCCAGTATGGGAAGACCCACGAAATACGCGCGGAGGAGCATGGTACTTTAAAGTCAGCAAGGACCTCGCAGCGCAATTCTGGCACGAGATGTGTCTGCTTGCCGTAGGCGATGTGTTGCAAGGGGCCGTTGAAACGAAGCGAGCTTGTAAGTTCTATTTCCAGCCATCTTTCGTCATTATAAACTTTACTGACCATGCCAAGCTTTCAATGATGACATTTGTGGCATTTCGTACAGCGTTCGTTGGAACGCGGTCCAGATTGCTGTATGGAACCGCGACGCAGAGAACGAGGAAGGTCGCCAGAAGCTATTGGCGGTTATTCTCGACAAGCTCTCTGAGGAGCTGCGGCCGAAGAAGGAGGATAGCTACTGGTACAAGGCGCACAAGGAGCACAAGGGCTTCATTGAGCAGCAGTGAGCGGATTGTGTACAGGCTGTAGATGATGGCAGAGCATTCTTGGATTGGCACAAGATAGGCTCAAGAGACCTTGAATTGTTGCATACTTGCATAAGATAATCGGCGTTTTCGAATAAATCACTTTGAAGTCGTTTTGGGGTGTGCCCGTGCTACAATATTGAGTGCCTCCAGTCTGACTTGCAACCCCGCCTTTCAACTTTGCTATGCGCTGCGGATTCTCGGAATCAACTGTGAAATACTATGCGCTCACATAAATAGGTTAACGAAAATTTTGCAATGCCTTGAAATGCCAATCTGAATTCCCCATCCGATGCAGACTATCCGTCAGGCAACGGTCATGGTGCGCCAATCATGAGCATGGTTCGCCGCAAAGCACGGGCCACATGTAGAAGCATCATCCACTTCTCATAATCCCTCCGCACTCGAGCCATTGCCGCCTCCCACCATCCAGTCGTCCCCCTCTCTCAACCGCCCAACATGGCCGCGATCCCCACGTCCCTCTTTCGCTGGGTTGTCCCCGCCGCCATTGGCGCCAGCGTGGTACAATCGTCCATCTACGATGTCAAGGGCGGTACCCGCGCAATCATCTTCGATCGTCTGTCGGGAGTCAAGGAGACTGTTGTCAACGAGGGCACACATTTCCTGATTCCGTGGCTACAGCGGGCCGTCGTGTTCGATGTCCGGACTAAGCCGAGGAACATTAGCACGACGACGGGAAGCAAGGACTTGCAGATGGTTACCTTGACACTGAGGGTGTTGCATCGACCGGAGGTTAAGCAACTGCCTAAAATCTACCAGGTAAGGACGCAACCACGAAAGAAATACCATGGCTTGTTGAAAGCAGGTGTTTGGGGGTAAAGATGTTAACAGACCATTAGAACCTCGGTCTTGACTACGACGAGAGGGTCCTTCCCTCTATCGGAAACGAAGTCCTCAAAGCCATTGTCGCCCAATTCGACGCTGCGGAACTCATTACGCAGCGAGAGGCTGTATCGAACCGCATTCGCGCTGATCTACTGAAGCGCGCCAACGAGTTCAACATTGCGCTTGAAGACGTCTCCATCACACATATGACGTTTGGCAAGGAATTCACCAAGGCGGTTGAAGAGAAGCAAATCGCACAGCAGGAAGCGGAGCGCGCGCGATTCATTGTAGAAAAGGCAGAGCAGGAAAGGCAGGCCAACGTTATTCGCGCAGAGGGTGAGGCCGAGGCGGCGGACACGATTAGCAAGGCAGTGGCAAAGAGTGGCGATGGCCTTGTTCTGATCAGGCGGCTGGAATCCCAAAAGGACATTGCGCAGATACTGGCAAGAAACCCGAACATCAGCTACCTGCCTGGCGGGGCTGCTGGCAACGGCGGTGGGTCAAGCGGCGGCAGCTTCCTGCTGGGCCTGAGGTCGTAGATGGGACGAATGCAGATGAATGACGACGGGGGTGTGTGGAAAATGCCTTAGCCGGCGTAGCACCGGCGTATGGGCTGCTGTACAATATACTAACCACGGGCATGATAACACTTCTCTACCAAATGTGAATAGCGGTCTCCTCTGTGTTTCGCCTTACTATTATTGTGTCCTTGTAGCCTGGTAACAGAAAGACAAATCCTAATCGCCCATCGCCCAGAGGCGCATGTCAAACTTGTCGCTCTTGCCAACATTGACGTTTTCCAAATTATCGTTTTTCCAAGTCAAACGCTTGTCTCTCTCTGTGTGTTCTTTTTGATCGACATGATGGGTGATAGGTAAGAGACAGGGCGCCAGAAAAGTCTAAAAGCGTCACGGAAAGTTTTCTTTGCAACAAGTTTGACGCAGTCAAGCACCACACCAGTCGTGCGAGTATTACAAAACAGAAGGGAAAAAACAGAAATCCTCAGGCATCTTGGCTTTGTAAAAACTTTGCCTTGGCCTAAACGTTACAATACTCAAATACTCATGTTTCTGTTTTGAAGAGGAGGCTTACCATATCTACTCGCATCTAGAATTTCGCTATACATAGTTTTGACTACCCCCGCCCCCCGGACCCATGTATATTCAAATCACAGAACAAAGAAAAACAGAATGTAGAAGGCAAAGCGAAGAAAGGAATCCGCAAAAGGAAGGCACTAGGTAGAAATGTTCCAGAAATTGTCATTTTCTCAAACTGGAATGTTTTGACACATTGTCCGCCTCAGGCGCCTTTTTTGGTTGCTTTCGGTCGCACGAGCATCCGAAACTGGTCTCTTCCCCCCCCCAGAATAGGTCGATTCCTGTTTAATGCAAGATGGAGTGAGTAGGAAACATGCAGCCGAATCAAATCCCCGCCGTTCTCCCCCGCGAATTCGCTTAGATACACAGATAGATATGTGCACAATGAGGCGACCTTGTGGATTTGGGTAAGAGAAGGGTTTGTGATTGAGAGAAAAGGGCCGGTTTGAGGATTCGAGGTTTGAAAGCTGGGGAATTAAGGTTTGTTCAAGGACGAAAACGGTCACGTGGGGGTGGTGATGGGAGGGATTGCGAGCCAATGATGTGACGGATTTGATTGTGGTAGGTGTGTTGCAATGCCTGTTTCGGAAGGGAAGGTAGCGCACAGGCAAGCACGAGCAAGGCGTGATAAGGTGGCGCGGTCGTTACAATCCCAGTCGCAGATCCCGAGGGGAACGACAGAATGAGGACCACCTTCTTTCTCGTGTCCGCGACTCAGGTTGCTGTTTCCGAGTGTCACTGATGCATTAAAACATGGCGAGCGAAGGATGATTCCCAGGCAGCGACAAAACAGCGGCGGTCGGGGGATACGTGATGGGCTGCTAGTGCTGGGCTGCTCGTCATGAGGGGTTTGGGCATGAAATTTCAACAAAAAGAGCTGCGCCTCTTCGTAGGCGGGATGCGTGACTGCGCTGGTTTACCGGGGTGGGAAAATGATAGGGCGAGAGATGGTATTTTGTGTAGCATGGATGCCCTAGGCAGTCAGTGAGGTGGCTGTGCATGGGAGCAAACTTGCGCTGCAGCCAATCAGACGGGCTGTGGCCATGCAGCGTGGCTTGACAGCCTAGAATCCGCCCTGGCAGGCTCACCGGCAGGCGCTCTCAGCTGGTGGTAGTTGTGGGCAGCGCATTGCGGACTGTGACTATAATACTTTCTGGCAACCTTCGCGAGGGGCGAAGTTGTTCAGTACACGTCTCCCTTCTTACCCCATACGTCCGTAAAGGAAGATACGCATACGCCCTACGCAGTAGGACCCGCCCTTTTCGCTTAGCCATGGCTGTTGTCCAGCAGCAGCGGTGTAGCAAGCAGACGAGCATTATCCTTACCCTTCACATTCTGCTATTTGTCAAGCAGCTTCGTCGACGTGTCGAGCCGCGTGTGCACAATGGCTCATCAATCGACTCGGGCAGACTTGGCGTAAGGCTATTCCGATCGTCGGGCGAGTCGCACACGCCGGCTTCGGCTGCTCCCGCAAGTCGAAACCTGGCTGGAGATAAGGTGCAACAGTACGTTTTTGGAAGCTTTTGTTTGGTTTCATCTTGCTCACATGTGCCGGCCCTAGGATGCTCAGCACACTCGACGGCAAAGTCGGTGCTAGTACAGGAAACGCTTTTTCAGCGACTGCGAGTAACAGCGCCCTTTTCCTCAAACACAGCAATGCGGCGATCGTCGAGGGGCGTTCCATGAACGAAACTATCCAACTCTTGGCTGCCGTGCACGGCGCCATCAACGTGCTTGCAGACTGCCGCGGGCACTATGGCGACGAGTGGCTGCTCGCCCAAGGCCTCGAGGCCGGGCTGGTGCTCGATGACAGCTTCATTGCGAATTACGAGCACCTGCTGCTGCGCCTGCAGGCGGACCTGGTCGCGGCACTGTCGCGTAAGGTGCTCGAGGAGCTGCTGCGGGGTGGGCACGACAAAAAGCAACGCAAGCTGCTGGGCTGGTTCGCTGAATTCGCCGAGAAGCCACAGGCGCTGAGCACGTCGTTCCCGTGGACGATCAAGCCGTCGCTGGCAGTGCTGTGGGGAGTGTGCTGGATGTTCTACGAGTGCGCGGGTCAAGGACAGGGACAGGGCCAGGGCGAGGAGCCCATGGGCGGCGAACGCGCGCGAGTGCCGTTCGACTGTGTGCTGCAGAACATATCTCTGGGGTGGGATAGCGGTGCATCGTCCGACTGTAGGTGTTGCAAGCTTCTTTGGGGTTGTGTCTTGTACACAGCCGGCGGCGTAGACGTCGAGGCTAACGCATTGTAGATGTCAGCCTGGGCCGGGCGCTGATTGGCTCTCAGGCGCAGCAGGGCGCCTCTTTGCATGCACAAGCAGCAAACGCGCGTGTGCATCTTGGGCACGGCGTGTTCCAGGCACGAAACACGGAAACCTGGGAATCCGACTTTGGGTCCACGGGCAGGCTGCCGGCCTTGGTGGAGAGTCAGGCAGGGTCAAGGGCGGCCCCAGAGGCGGTTGCAAGTAAGTGCCTAGTCACAGTCGCGTGCTGTCCCGTCTGTGTTTGACTCACGCCTGCTCTCGACGCCCGGGTTTCAGCCTGGAAGCATCTCGCACAACCCGCTAACTAATCCAGCTCCAGAAGATACTTATTACGCCCATGCCGCACCCTACTACCAGCCAGTCCAGCCCGTTAATTTGTATTCGCCTCATAGTCCAGGCTCTGCTGCGCCACTCACGGCCTATCCGCACCTTGGCAATCTCCATAATCCTACTCACCCTACTCACGCTTGGCACCACTCCGCATTGCCACCTCAACTCCCTCCGCGTCATCTGATTAACACTGCGCATAACCCGACAATCAGAGTCATCACCGTCCCGGACAACGAATTGTTTGCTCCGCCACAAACGGGCTTCGCGTCGCCTTCTATATATCGCCAACCTGAGGCCCCGCTCAACTTGAACTCCCCTTACTACCACTACTCTCCCTCCCATTTCAACATGACTGATCTCGCTCCCACCACCGCCCCTACGCTGCCTGCTCCCCACGAGCACAAGCGCACTTCCTCAGTCAACTCATTACTCGGCGACATGCCTACTCCAGTTAGCCTGAGCTGTCCGCGATCTCCCATCATGACTTCACCAACGGCTGGAGAGCGCAGACAATCACTGGCTACTAGCCCCCCAAGATCCCATAGCAGAGGTCTGTCCGTCGACTCCTCGCAAGATGGTGACGACGACGGATCTCTACGGAAGAACCACAGCTACAAACGCGCCGAGGAGCCGCCGCGCAACGAAGACGGCAAGATGGTCTGCAAGTACCAAGAGTGCCAGGGCGTATCATTTGATCGCAAGTGCGAGTGGAGGTAAGTTTTGTTCCCCGCACCCCAACATTACAACTTGAAACCACAGATGTACTAACCCTGCCTACAGCAAACACATGGACAAGCATGACCGTCCCTACAAATGCAATGCCAAGGGCTGCGAAAAGCTTCAGGGATTCACTTACAGCGGTGGCCTTCTCCGCCACGAGCGAGAGGTCCACAAGATGCACGGTGGAACTAAGAAGTCACTTTTTTGTCCGTTCCCTGATTGCAAGCGCAGCTCCGGCGCCGGCTTCACGCGGAAAGAGAATCTCGCTGAGCACATCCGCCGCGTCCACCGGAGAACGTCAATGTCAGCAGACTTGCACGGACTCGTCATTCGCCGTGACATGGTTCGTCGCGAGATTGAAGGCTCACCTATCCGTGAGTCACATGCTCCAGAGTCACCTTACATCCGCCCAATGGAGTACCGTGACGAAGAGGACATCAGCATGAAGCGCAAGCGTGGTGCCTCTGACTCCGAAGTCTCTGAGCGCGACAATGACGAGATGCGCTCTGAGATCAAGCGTCTGCGACAAGAGAACGAGGAAAAGGACTCGCGGCTCAAGCAGCTGGAGCAAGCCGTCATGGCGCTTCAACAGCAAGGCCGTAGATAAACGTCTATCAGATTTTGCTACTGGGTTTTCTTTCTTTTCTTTGAGGAGTTCGATTAATCACTGCATTGGGAAAGGAGTTTGGGCAACGGTTTTGGTTCGCCCCCCTTTTTTTTTATCTGTCCATAACACTCTCCTCACAATCCCTTACCCATACCCCCACAAGCGCGCTCATTGTATATAAATCTCTCCCCCGAGCGACTATGATCTCTCCAAGTCTACATCTTAAACTGTAATTTGTTTTGTCTTTTTTCTTTACGTCACATCTGGTCGAGGGATATGGGGGGAAGGCATGGCTGGTACATGCATTGCACGTCACACACTCTACGAATTGAAATGCCCCTTGCTATATTCAAAATGCGAAATTGGATGGGAAATAGGAAAGCGCAAACGCATATTATACCACTCGTTGTTTATTTCTTTATCATTCATCTCAATCTTTGTACTAGTTAATTGTAGTTTATTATCACATGAAAGAAAGCAAGAAATCAATGAACCAACAGTATAGCATCTCAATTCCTTCGCTAGGCAAACAATCTGGCCATTTTTGCACTTTTTCTCTCTAGTAATCCAAGACATGAAGTCAAGTTTACCTTTTCAGGACAAGGCCACCATCTTAATACCTTTTCGGCCCCCAAATAAAAACCGTGCCACCAGATCACACATGCGCGCGCTCGCGTGGTATAAATTAAAATCTTACACCACCCACCCACTCACATGTCCTCCCCTGGCCCCCGTTCTTGATGCCTAGTAGGATTCTGCCTGACCCGCCCCATCACACTCGCATACTCGCATATTCTTGCACCAGCCTTGCTGACCTTGCATTCCCCCGGCATTCTAGACCGGTATTCGCGCCCTTGGATCAGATTTACGGGGACGGTGGTGTGCCTGATTATGCCGTATAGCGACTAGGTAACTTTTCTTGTGTGTGGGTAACAAGCATCATGTGGGATTATGGCGTGCTCGGGTTGCAGGTGTTCGCAGGCAGCCGCCCACCCTCACATCCCCCAACTATACTATACACTACTACCGGCGAACGCCACTAGTCTATCTTTCCCGGTCTGTCTCACACACCCCCTTACTTCGCATTTCTGGAAGTCCGGGATGAGACATTTCTACGTCATATTATGTCTTGCAACCTTTAAGAAAAAAACGCCCTTTTTTGTTGTTTGGTGCGCATTGTTGGCTTTGTTTGGAGGGTTAGGGGCGTGAGGCTGGCATGCATGGGGAAGGGTATGAGTCAGAACAACGGCGATGATAAGTAACTAAAGGGATTTATTACTGTTGGACTAAAGGGGGAAATGGAGGGGCTAGGCTGAAGGATGGATCATGTGATGGCGCGTTAGCGTGTTCAACGCGCTAATTCTGCCTCTTTTAGTCTTCCCTTGTTTTTCTTCCATGGGTTTCTTGTTTGTTTGTTTGGTTTGGTTCGAGTGGAGCGATTGGCGCCTCCTTGTGGATTGTTGCTGCCTTGTATCCCGTGTGTGTCTGTTTTTTTGGGGTGGCGCATGATTAGAGATACATGGCGGACGAATGGGGGAACGGAATCGGGCGGAACGCGTAGGTGGTTAGTGGCTGTGTACCGGGTTTTTGGCCAAGTATTCCGTCGGGTGAGGGTCGGGATTAGGCATCAACCTTGTTTTTCTTGTTTTTGAATTGAATGGAACGGACGAAAACATGAGGTGTAGTGGTGTGGATGGATGCAGCGTTGCGGAGCGGAGTATACGGTGATATCTCGCCGATGTGTGGCTGTGGCGGTGGCTGTGTGCATCTCGGACATTCGGGTTCCTGATGGAGTCCGAACGGGTAGTGACGCCACTGACGTATGAGAATGGTCCAAGATCTGTATAGCGTGGATGAATATTATAGGCTTCACTCATATATCTTAGACTCTAACATGGCCCGCTTTCTGAGCCGTCAATATGTTCAAACCTGCTTTCATGTCTTGAACTGGAGAGAGCCCCGCAAAGAAGATCCTCAACATGTTAGCGTCTATCAAAAAGAACACAGCGTATTTTCTAACTGCCAATCAAGTTGTATCTGTCTTGTAGAGGAAGTGTCTTGAAACGAGGGCGATGTGCAGCTGTGTAAAGCTGCAACAGCTTGACTTCTGCCACGCCTAATTGATTCAACCCTAATGCTCACCCTTCACACTCGCCGGCTTATTCAATCCCAACTACAACAATATTTTGGGGCCCCCATCTGAAGTTCGGCCTTGCCATTGCTGTAAATTGAGTCAGAAAAATATATTGTAGCGAAACGTTTGGATGTCTTACGGTCTACAAACGCCGTCATGCTGATCATCAACAAGTGTTCCCGACTTCTCCTGCCATTCACAACTAGGTGCAGGATCGTTGCATCCGTTATATGAAACTGACCACAATTTGCTCGGAGGTAATGAAGCAAGGGTGAGAGCTCCGCAAAGAGTGAGAAGATACAGGCTAGCAAGGTGCATTTTTCTGAAAGAAGTTGGGAGCGTGTGGTGCGACGTAGTATGAATCAGAAGGACTTTTTTTGGTCCCGATTTATCGAAATAAAAGTAGAAGTAGAGAGAGAACAGCTGGGTATAAATACGTCACTGCTGCATGTTCTAACAAGAGTATCTGATGAACGATTTTGATTGCCCAACAGGCGGATGATTCATAATTCAGATCGCGTTTCATTCACCCCGGCTGTATACACGAAATAGCGGTGCGGCGCCTTTAAACTCAATTTAATCCGTCTGCATGAGCCACGGGAGGTGCTTGTTTTTGATTCGCAGAACTCTCTTTACTGAACGTCATTACAGAACCTTTTTTCGGCTAAGAGGAGATTTGAGATTTCCACAGAGGATCACGATCTACCCAACAGTGGTTCATGCGATTTTCTTTGTATTTCGTCACTACACTTTCGTAAGAAGAGAGAAATTAATATGTAGATACTATGAGCTTGGGCACTAATCTTCGAGAATTCAAGTACATGAATGAATGAGATAATGCCGGAGGAGCTTGCTCAGTAGTATCCGAGTGTGTAGTAATTACGTACTGCATACTAAATTACGCACTCCGTGAGTATCCGGATTATCCATAATAGCAAGCTGTGCACTCTCAAGTACTTGAGGCGACACTCTGCATGATACCATAAGGCCTGCGAGATGCTTGTATATAGATATGAGAATGAAAGTAAGGCTCAGATCAAGGTAAATTCGGGAGAGGCTGTTGAGACTTCGAGTAGAGAGATCTATATACCCTTGGGTACATGTATGGCCGTAGTTAAACTAGACCGATAGGCTCTAGGGATGCTTCACAAGCTTGGTCTCTGAGTGCTGTGATAATACCCTAACAGATTGAACGCACTTTAGAAGCTTGCTCAGCAAGATCTCGGTAAGGCTTAATATATTTAGCACCAAACCGTCTGCTCTCCAATCCATATAATTATGCATACATCTAGCGACTTTTGTCAGCACCTCATCTACAGAAGAAAAATCTAAACCGTTGATTTGGTTTTTAGCAAACACGACGTGATGCTTTTGGACTCATAGCTGTCCAGGTGCCATAAAATTGTTTTGACATTGCCAGCGCATTCTCGGTTTATTTGTACGTAGCCGCGGTGTTCGGCTGAGAGGCTGCACGAGCATTGAGTTAGAGAAGCAACACGCGCGTAGTAGGCTTTTACTTTCGAGACGGTAAAGTTGTATGCGGAAAGTTTCCTGAAGGATTTAGTAAAACCAGTTGCCTAATCTAGAAACAGAAATTCTTCTCGAGTAAAACGCACGTACATGATCACCAAACCCGGCCAAAAATCAGCGAATGGAAAGTGGTGCATGGCTGACTAAATACCACGCCTTACGCTTTTCTTATTCCCTTAAACCGGGTGCTGCATCCATCGCCGCTAGCTGGTGGTGCCGCTCCGATCCGTCAGCCGTCAATCCTTGCAGCGGGGGCTTTGTACCCAATGAGGGTTGCTGTGCACGATCAATGCAAATCTATAGTGGAGATCTCCTGCAAGCCACCATTGCTTTGCTATAGCTTTACCACGACCAGAAATGTAGTTTTGAGATAATAGCGTTTGGATCTTGCAGATCATGAAATCATTTCCTTGCTTCACCGCCAGTGTATAAAAGGTCAAGATGCGACTGTTTGTCCCGTTGATTTATTACAGCTTCTCTTGCATTGTGTTGTAGCACAAAAGAAACGGCAATGCGACATTTCATAGAGATCTTCGGTCTCTGGACTGCTTTTGTCGCAGCTGACTCTGATGGCGATACCTTGCTTCAACAATTCTATGCTCCAGGCCGTCTTCTTGGCAATTCATTTGGCAATCCCGGTGTAAATGTGACATTTGATTATGTCATTGTTGGAGCTGGTCTTGCTGGCGCTCTTACAGCATCGAGACTTGCAGAGGCGTTGCCAGATAAGACGGTCGCCGTGCTAGAAGCGGGTTCTTTCTACGAGATTTCAAATGGCAATTACAGTCAAATGTGGGTAGAAATCGAAATAGATGTGTATCAATGCTTACGATTCGATTGTTGCTAGACCATACTATTCCACAATGTATGTTGGGCCAAGCGCAGACGATTACCAGCCATTGGTTGATTGGGGTTACTTTACGGAACCCATCCCGGGTGCCAATGGACGACGGTACTTTTATGCACAGGGTAAAACTCTTGGTGTAAGTTCAGGTAATTCAAAACTTGCATCGATGGGCTACAATTAAACATTGCTGTAGGGAAGCTCAGCACGCAACCAGCAAATTTACCACAGGTACGACAATATTTTCTTTGCATGTTATTACAAACTACTGACTCCAGATCCAGAGCAACCAAAGGCTGGTATGCTGCCATAGCCAATATAACTGGAGACCCAGCGTATCTCTGGGACAATATGTTCCCTTTTATGAAGAAGAGCTTCTCATTCACACCGCCAGATACCAGATACCGTGCCGAAAACGCTACGGTAAATTTCACACTGTCCAGCTTTGATAGTCCTGGAGGACCTGCACACCTAAGCTATCCAAAGTACGCTCAACCGATATCCTCATTTGGGCCTCAAGGTTTCGCTGGAGCTGGGTTTGAAGCAGCCAATAGTTTCGTAGACGGAAACTTACTTGGTTATGGATACTGGCCGTTCACGCTGCGCCCCGAAGACAGCACAAGAAGCAGTACGGAAAGCGCTTTTCTCTCCCGGACAGCCACCAGGACTTCATTGAAAATCTACCAGTCATGTATGGCGCGTAAACTTCTTTTTGATGATAACAAGCGTGCTTTTGGAGTCAATGTCACAGTCGCAGGAAGGAGGCCTTTTGTCCTTCATGCGCGCAAAGAAGTCATCGTATCTAGTGGCTTCATCAACTCCCCACATCTCCTCATGGTTTCTGGTATTGGACCGCGAGCAGCGCTCGAAGAACACAACATCCCCGTAATCTCTGATCTCCCAGGTGTGGGTCAAAATCTCCACGACACTCCTGCCCTCGGCGGCATCACTCACTCCTCAAACGTACCTGGTAGGAGCGCCTGGACACGTAGTGCCGCATCCTTCAACGACGCCGTAGAATCCTACTTCAAGAACGGATCGGGCCCTCTCAGCAGTCCAGCCAGCGACTTCGCCGCGTGGGACCGATTCTCTGAAGAATATACAAGAAAAATGAGCCAGTCAACTCAAGACTACCTAAACCAGCTACCCTCCGACTGGCCAAATGTCGAATACGTACTACAAGCTTCCGAGCGCGTGCTTTCCACATCCCAAGCAGCCAGTAACACTGGCGTCATCGGCGCAATCCTTACTTCCGCCTCCAGCAGAGGAAACATTACGATTCAATCTGCCGACAACACCGTCGCACCAATTGTATACATTGGATGGCTGGATTCAAAAGAAGACCAGGAAATGGCTGTTGCGGCATACAGGCGTGCACGTACGATTGCATCCAGAATCTCTGCGTTTGGCACGGAAATTGCGCCAGGAGCGAATATCACAACCGATGCTCAGATTCTTGATTACATCCGCACCAAGGGAATGGGCGCGATTCATCACGGAGCGGCGACGTGCGCAATGGGTCGCAATGTTTCCGACGGAGCTGTGGTAGACTCGAAAGCCAGGGTTTTTGGAGTCAAGGGATTGAGGGTTATAGATACTAGCTCTCTTCCTTTTGGAGCGCCGGGACACACACAGGGTGTTACTTATGCGCATGCGGAGAAGTTGGCGCAGGATGTTATTGATGCTGCAGCTGAGGAGTAAAGGCGAAGGAAATCTGTTGTATGTAGATAGCCTTTTGTTTATCTATCTTATTGAGACCATCTGAAATACACGTTAAGTGTCCGATGATCTTGCCATCCTTCTCAATGCAGCCGTTTGAAGCCGAGAGCCATTTCTTATACTCCCAGATGAGTAGGGACTGTTACATTATATAGTAGCTGATATGCTATACAAATCGTCACGGTACCGCAAATGTGACTCTTGAATTTGCTTCTCTTTAAGGAGGGAACAATCGGCAATGGTTTCAGTGTTTTTCTGCGTTCAAAATAAACAGGAAGGCAAAATAGTGTACTGGAAGAGATCAAGTAGAGAGACAAGCTGAAACAGTGAATCTGGTATGGCGCATGATATGCAATTAAGCAACTTCCGATATCCGAATTTATATTTACAATGGTATCAACAATTATTATTGCAGAAGCATTGAAACCAAACATAGAAGGTCGTAGAGTACACACCCCGAACATTAAGCAGCGGCTGGCCACCATGCTAATCAACAAAATTGCCGAGTAAGTGACTTGACACTCTACCGGCAAAAGCCTGCATAACCGTTTGGTTGGATAGAAGCCAAGTATGTGCAGGCGTGGTAGGTGTCTGTCTCATTGAAGTAGACCACAGAAATAGCACCCCCTGCTGTACGCCCAAAACGAGTTTCCTCATCATTCCACCGGGGCACGTAGATCTAAACAAAGTTAGCCTTGGGCTAGGACATGCGAAAGGGATTATATTGTTTGTGCAAAACTTACCCACTTGTGTGTATCGTCCGCGTTGGAAGGGCAAGAGCCTGGTGGAGAAAATGCACGTGACGTCTCCAGCCCTGTAACGGTTTTTGCCCACGTGTCGAGGACGATCTTCTCTTGCTCGGCAACTGTGATGAGCCTGTAGTCTCCGGAGTATCGTTGGCAAGCAGTGTCGCGGAAGTTTTCGAATTTGGCGGCGAGAGTAGAAGCCGCAAAAACGGCGGGAATGATCTGAACGAAGCGCATCTTGAAGATTAGGTTGGCTGTGATGGTATGAAGTCGTTATTAAGCAAGTAAAGACTGGTGGGTGGGAATGTCACAAAATCGTTCTACGAATAGTATTTATATAATTTGATGTAGTGGAAACAAGGCGTCTGGTAAAGTCCAAAAAGCAGTGCATATTTTGATTAAACTTACGGCCGACCAGCACGATGAGAGTCTGCATAGGGTAAGCACTAGTGATGCAACATTGTACTTGTCCTGGCTATTGGTCGAAATATTCACGTTCAAATACGCTCGGTCACCATGCTGGTACTTTTCTTTAACCTTGATCCCAGATCTTGTGCGGTAACCGGGTCCATCCGGAAGTAAGGACAAGACTGGGTAGTGTCCCGATTGCCGGACATTCGGTATCGGCCCGAATATATATTGTAGTCTCACCACCAAACAATGCAGTTACTAAATATCGACTGATGGTAGCGGAAGGCATAAGTCTAGTATTCCCACCAATACTGGCCTGTTATGCTACATAGGAGGGATTTACATGCGCCTCATGGACGCGTACCTGACAGAATAACCTCTGTCATCTTAGATCAGCTCATGGTTCACCCTTCACCGTCTTGGATGTTTCGAGCTTGAAACAAATCGGCGAGTTCATGCGCACGGTTTAGCACTCTACCGCTCTTCCGCCCCTAAATATGTAAATCGAAACACCGACTGTTCATTGCGTGCGGCTGATATCCTAGTCGACCAACAAATACAAATCTCAAAGTTGGCATGACCCCAACGCTGCCCTAGAAAGGTACCTTCCTTAAACTTGATTCGGTCTACACACGGACGCCACATATAACGTATGTGAAAGTAATTGCGCGAATAAATTTAAATGAGAGTTGCGAGGGATGAGGACCCTGGGATGGCAAGGTACATCCAAGCATCTGTATAACAACCATGTCAAGATGACAGTAGCGCCGGATGGTTACTTACATATACGCGTGATATCGATACCCCTTGCACATCCCCCATGTTTTTCTTTCGATAAGCGCCGTTGTACCCTGATGTCATCACACCGACTAAAAACACCCCTTGCGGTACCATCTCCTTTAAGTACCCTAAAAAGACACAGCCTTCGGCCCATTCCTTGCGCGTATATCCGAATATCCTTAAACGTGCATGAAGGCCGCTGGTTATAGATGTATACCGACAGAATCCATACCGATAGAATCGCATACGTTGCCCACAAAAGAATCTATAAAAAGTTTCTCGGATTAAACAATATTATTCCAACACCTTGTACTACCGCTGTTTTCTTTCTCAACTCTAGGGTAGTCCGCTCCCCAAGCAGCTGCTACCCATCCTCCAAGAAAACACAATAACATATCATGTGACAAATCTATTCATAGCTATTTCATATTAAGAGCCAACATACCATGGGCCCACATTTCGCCCTGAAAACGCCTCCTCTTGGCCTACTACCCCCCCTTGTCCTCAGGTACCCGGCCAAGTAAACATGTACCTGTTTCGGTGCACCAAGAAAGCAGGGATACACAACGGAGAATAATATCATTTCCTTTTTCCGGCACGCTCTCCGCATTGATCTGATGGACCTAGGGCTATAATACCTGACATATACCGCTGTCACTATACGACTCCTGCATTGGAAGGGTATTGTTCACGTGGCGAGTGAGAAGCGTATTTGCGGCTCCCGGATGGTTAGTGGTGAGAATATGTGACTGTGTTATGTACTCGTTGGTGTTTAGCCATCTTCAAGATCATGCTGCGAGGCTACAAGAGGACTTTTTTTTTGTCTATACTAGTACATTTCATTCATCTAACTAACATTATGTCTTGTTTATTTTACATTCTTCCAAAAAAAAAAAGATACAACAATAACTATGTCGATGCAGCTGTAGCTGCTGATGAGGCTGCCGGTGCAGCTGTTGGTGTACCCGCTGATGTAGCTCTACTTGTCGGTGTAGTTGCACCTGCTAATGGCGCTGCGCCTGTTGACGTAGCTGGACTTGTCGACGTACCGGCCGATGCACTCGCCGATGTACTTGTACTTCTCAACGAAGCTGTACCGGTCGATGAAGCCGCACCTGACGATGCGGGTGCACCCAAAGCTGCAGTTGTCCCACTCGATGTGTCATTACCAAAGTACGCGCAATGAATAAGATACATCGAGGTCTCGGCGTTGAATCCTTCCAAAACAACCGCACTGATTGCAGACAGAGAGAAAGCACTGTTACCCGAGGAAGTATACGCTGAAAGCGGAATCTTGAGAAGCACGGGAGCACTGCCCAGAGTACCATAAGTAGTGCTTGACACACTAACTCGCTGGAGCATTGTAGAGCCGGCACACCCGTTCCCACCGCTCTGCAGTTGTACATTGAAACTTGCACCTGCCTTCGCCGTAACGTTGAGGAAGAGGAAGCTAGACGAAGAAACGTCCGCGCAGTTCTGGAGCGAGTACCAGTAAGACCCAGAGACAGCAGGTTGCAGGACCAAAGCACCGTCCTTGACAGATGGTGCAACCTCCATGGTTCCGTCGTCGCTTTGCGCATTACCATTAGCATTGCGGTCTACATTCTTTGAAGTGCAGTAGTTCAACCAGGCGGAGTCAGGACAGCTACATGTCGAATTTGATGGCACGACTGCTGTGGAAGCCAAACTGATACAACCGAGCTTGATCTCCGCGTTTGAGGGGTTAAAAGCTGATAGTGCGATGCTGTCGAGTCTGCTCACGTTCATTCCAGGGAAATCGGAAAAGGGAATGTACGTGACTTGGTATGAATCGGCACCGGCAAATTTTGTGTACGAAGTGATGGGGACTGAAGATGCCGGCGACGTCAATGAACACTCGACATCCGTCTTCCAGCGCATCGAAACCTGGAAAGTGGTGTCTGCGGGAGCCGCCATGGAGATCTGAATGCCAGTTGCGTTTACTTTGTTTCCGTTGTAACAGGTGGTACCAAATTGAGAGTACCAGTATGAACCGCTGCTAGCCCCTAGAATGAGCGAACCGTCGCTGTTGACGGAGTACGAGGCAAGAGATCCTTCATCGGTCATGCCGCCAAGGAGTCGGTTCGTCCGTGGAACATCCGACGCGAATGTACAGGTGTTTAGGACGGTACCTGAGCAAAGCGTACAACCGGGGTTATCAATAGGTCCGGTGAAGACCAATGAGTGGATACGGTACGTTGAGCCAGGAGAACTGAAGTTGGTCATGATAAATGACTGGAGGTACTTGGCGTTGAAAGTAGACGAGAAACGCGAGAATGGGATCGTGAGCTGTATTGGCGCAGTGCTGAAGCTAATCGGGGTGTAAGACGTGACCACATTGGTGTTGCAGCTGTCGCCACCATATTTGAAGCCGATGCTCGCAGTTGCGCCTTGCGGTCCGGAGATACTGAGTTTGATTGAATCGTAAGAACTGTTGACCGCTGCGCAGCCAGGCGTCTGTGCAAGCAAGGTGTAGAAGTACGACTTCGCATCCCGAGGCACGAAATCAGCGGAACCACTAGCGACTTGCTTGTAGGATGCCATCGTCTTGTTGTCTGACATGGGAGCTCCTAGAGCATTGGTCTGCGTTTGAAATTCAACCGGATCGCAAAAGTCCAGCACGACGTAGCCAGAGGCTCTCGCACAACGTGAACCAGCACCGCCTCCGGGAGGGCCGCCCAGAAGAGAGATCCATCGCATGGTGAAGTTGCTGGCAGCCGAACCACCACTTGGTGTGAAGTTTCGTAGGGTGATACGGCTCATGGAATTGACCTTGAGTCCTGAGAATGCTGTAAGAGGGATTGTAATGTTGGTGAACTTGTCTTGGCTCAAGGTAGCATAAGACTTGGTGTTGACAGTAGAAGTAGTGCTATCAGTACCCGAGGTCACAACCACGTCAAATGAACCACCAGACGGACCACGTGCGTTCAAAGAGACGGCAGTGTACCCGGTAGCGTTCAAATTAACGCCATTGGCAGCAGTGTCGGTATAAAAGTACGAGTTTGAGCTCGACGGCAACAACTGCATTCTTCCAAGCTCAGAGAGTTTTGCAAACGTCATTGAGTTGTTGTAGTCGGTCTGGCCGAAGATGTTGTTGATGCCAGTGATCCATCGATCAACGTTTTGGAATGATTCGATTGCGAGGCCTTGGGTGCGATCTTCTCCTGGCGCCGTAACGCATCGCTTCTGGATCTTGATATTATCGATATAGATAGGCACATGGTCTGGCGAGATGTTGCCAATACGTATACCGCGTACATGGAGCATATCCTGTCCCTGGAAGTCGGATAATGGTATGGTAACAGTATGATTTGTGCCGTCAGCAGCGGCGTATCTGATTACGTCCAAGTACGTAGGACTCGGCTTTTCAAAATTGCACCCGGAGTCGTACGAGACAAGCTGCACGTAAAAGGTGGTTCCTTGAGGCGCAATCATGTCAAAGTAAAGATGGGTGTAGATCGAAGCGTCGAAGCAGAAGCGTGAGATTTCCGTGTAGTACGAGTTGACACCACTGGTAGTAGTTGCTGTGAGCTGTAAAGTGCCGTCTATGTTGTTTGACGAAAGCCCTATTGCGCTTGTTTGCAACAAGAGTAAATTGACGTTGTTGTTGCCGAAGTAAAGCTCCAGAAAATCGTCAATCATGACATCCCATGCTACGCATTCTGTATCCCCGATCGCCTTTGGTGTAAAGTCAGGGCATGTGGAGACGGATGCGTCACTAAAACCAATGTTGAAGGTGAGCGTATATAGCCCCTTTGCTGTGTTTCGCAAGACGACCGCGTTCGTTGTCTTATCATACGAAAGCTGCTGGCAGACTGAGAGAGAGCCTGTGGCGGACTGTATGGCATAGTTCCGAGGCACCTGGAGAGTGAGCCCTTCTGTAGGGCCGTCCAGACGAACTGTCATCGTCGCCGATGTTCTACTTACTGCTGTGATGTTCACAACGGCGCGATCTCGGTTTGCCCACCAGTTGGCCAAGCCTGTCTGATTGAAGAAGATTGCAAAAGGACGTACGGTATCGTGGAATGCACGCTGTATCTGAATCTTGTCGAAAACCGCGTCCGAAGGGTGGATCAAGATGTTGTAGTGACCGCCATACCGTGCCATCTTCTTGATATCATTGATTTGGTTGGAGAAGTCTGACCCTGGAAAATCGGCACTGCTCATGTTTCCGTCGCCGTCAGACCACTGGAGAGGAAACTCGTAGTATGGGAGCTCCGCGAACGATTCACGGTTGTGCGTGACTTGAAAAGGGAGGTGGGTGAGATGAGAGTTTCCTGAGCATGAGGAGCCGCCAATGAATCCGTTCGCAACGCAATGCGTAGGTTGGTACTTGCTCCATGCAAGGTTTCCCGGACGGTAGGTGGTGAGGTTGTAATTTGTCTTGAATACATCCTGTAGTATATATCGGATCAAGAATGCACTTACGCGGACCTCTCCTGATGCAGAGCCGCCCGATGTATAGAACGCAAGTCCGCTACACAGGTGGAGGCGCAAAGTCAGCGTCAATGTCGTATAGATCTTACACGATGCAAACTTACCTGGGACCTCCCTTTGTACATTGCTCATCAGCAGGAGGTGTTCCATCGGCGTTAGCCCCGCATTGGTGAATGTAAGGCGCGTACCCTGCGTTACTTCCTTTGATATACCGTTCGTCGCGAGTACCGTAGGGGAAACTCGCCGCATTTGGCGAGTGACTGACAGTGTGACTGCCAAAATCGATGTACGGGTACCCATCAGGAGCCGTCCGGAACCCGGTGATCTGATAAATGTATGGAATTCCATACTGGAAGTATGCATTCTCGTAGGCATCGGTTATATACTTGGTATGAAGGTTCAAGTTACCAGAAGCACCTCTGTCTTGCGCGGCGGCTGCGATACCCTGGCCGTGGGGGTAAGAGACGTATGTGTCGATATCCCAGGTGGTGGTGAAAGCGAGCCCTTTGTTGTATGGGACCGTCCATAGGCTGACAAATTGGGGACTAGAAGTGACAATATTCTTGACGATACGTGTTCCGATGTCGTATCCTGGGTAGTAATGTCCATCATACCATGGCGAGTAGCCGCCGGCCTCGTTTTGCGCCTGGATGTACAAATAACCAAGATCCATACCGATGCTGTATACATATCCGCTCGCTCCCAAAGGCTGGTTCCTGACAATAGCTGCGCTCGTAGCGGACTTATCTGCACTATCTGCGCCATTATTTCGAACCTGGTACTTTGCAAGTGTTTGTGCACCTCTAGCAGGCGTGTAGCCAACATTGATAAGGCCTTGTTCGGTGTAGTTCTCATAAAAAGGCATATTGATGTCGTAGTAATCTGTAAAGTCAAAACCCCGGAGAGCCTGTACAGGCGACTCGGTGTTGGTCAATTGCAAAAGCGATCGTGAACCGCTCGTGTCTACAGTAGATGCAGATACCCCTGCAAGAGATTGAAGAGCGGAGGGAACCTTGTTCATGAATATCAATCTGCCACCTCTGGACACGAAAGAATTCAAGGCCGTGATGTCGGCAGAGGTTGGGCTGTAATTCACGCCTGGGGGCGTGTACACCAGCAGAGTCCAGCATTGAGAAGAAATGCTCAGCGATTCAATGACCTTCACTTGTAACCCAATCGTCTTGAGAGATAGCGTGAGAGGAAGCCTGAGATGATGTTATTTGTTGTTCTTAAAACAAGCTACTTGAAGAACATGTACCAGTTGGGATCTGATTGATAACTGGGTACAAAGATGTTGAGTGCAGAGCTTGGCCCGGCCGCATGTCTAATGTAGCGCTGTCAGTGAACAACATCACAACATGAGTTTGCTCTCCTGACCTCGACCTGGAAGGTACAGTAGCTGCTTGACTATCCTCCGATAGAGCTGCGCTTGCCCCTGCGGGCTGTGTAATGGAGTATACATCAGGCGATTGAAAGGCATGGCATATTTGGAGTAGCCAGAACAGAGCAAGAAGAATCAAGGTGCGCATACTTGATGTTTCCCTTGAGGAGGCGAAAAAACGTGCAAGAATAGAGAAACGAAGAATGAAGAAGTCAAAAGGGCAGGACCCGACCTTTTGGGCAAGTTGCACGAGAAAAAATCGACCAAAACTTCGGGCATGGATGGCCGAATCAACCGCGAGCGAAGGCCAAATCGTCGGCTACGCTAGTTTAAGGTACAGACCTGGCGGAGCGAAGTTTGGGAGGATTTCGTCAAGTTATCCGCTTAAAGCGCTCTAGTAGGCGGCTGACAGCGACTACAGCATTATAGTTGACAGTACCTGCGCTAAGTACGTGTACCTGTGCCTAAAGGCTCGTTTCAGCCACAGGAGCGGAGCCATTAAAGGTGCGTCAAAACGTCACGTTGCAGATGCCAAAGTTGACCTTCGCGGTCCAGATTGAGGGTTTTCAATAAAAGGGAGGGATGGGATTTGGTAGAGAGGCGCCACGTGCGCGGGTAGTGCTTATTAGCACGAGTAGACAGATTCAAGCGTGATTTTCAAATGGCTATGGCTGAAGAAATCAAAGAAGAGCAAAGCTGAGTACTTTGCAAAGTTCGACCGACTGACGGAAAGTTGTAGCTATTATTGAGATTATTGTCGCGGCTGGGGCTCAAAGGACAGCGGCTCGGCTGGTACGTGCTTTCCTAGCGCCCGGGGAAAGGGGCTTGAGGACAGCAAGATCTAGACCTTCACGATGCGTCCGTTGGTGTATCGCCCTCTCTTGAAATCCAGACCCAGCGTGTGAAGATGCGCTCATGTACTTAAGGTTGCCAATTAACCACTTAGAGAGCTGGAGTTCTCCTTACAGAAATTCCATACCAACCCCAACTCCAACCGACTTGGCCACTTCACCACTACTACGAGTAGTAGACTAGCACATAATGTTCTTGATTTTGCCTTTTCTTCCAAAGCATAGAGCAAGGCGTGATCAGCCTATACGAACTACCAACATGAGCGAAAGTGGGGCGCAACGAGTGGCCGACTGGCATTTTATCCTTCGTTGCCTGGCTGTTGCCTGAAGTAGTCGGTATGCCACCCTGGTGCATGTTGAGTATATATTCACAGTCAAGACTGCATACGAATCTCGAAAGGTAAAAAATCAAGTTCAATTGTGGCCATGACGACAACACTACCGTTGAGGCGTTCCAAGCGCAAACAGAACGAGCAAGCTGCTGCGATGATCCCGAACACCACCACCAGGGACATTGCGCCACCACCCCGGAAGCGCGCCCGTAAAGCCAATATTCCCCCTGATACGGAACCTTGTATCCCGAATCATGAGCTTGCAGAACCCGTACGGTCACAGCAATACGACACCCTGCCTCCATTCCTTGCGCTTCCCAGAGAGCTGCGAGATGAGATCTACAAGCACGTTCTGGAACAAGACGAATCATCAACGCTCAAAACTGGGCGCGGCAACAACATCGTTACACGGTGCGGCCTCGTCGGGGTCAACAACCAGATCTCGGAAGAGTTCCTGGATGCGGTCCTCTTCCACGCTCACGTCATCACGGCTACCGTCCGCAATCACAACTTTGCGCATGTCGTCACGTTCCTGAATCGCTTGTCCCAGGCACAGCTAGCGAGACTAAGCGCTCACGGACCTATTGCGGATGAGGTAGACGACGACAGAAAACCAAAGCGCAAGATCCGAATCATTCTTTCTTATTCAGCAGGCGCGAAAGATAGTCGCGTGCACCTCAATCGCTGGCTGGACAGGTTTGACGCGCCAGACAAACGTGGCAAAGAGATTGAGTTCGAGTATCATAATGACGGGACGTATCGAAATGGTGGCTACAAGCAGAGACCCAGAATACGCGGCAACGCAAGTAAAAGGTGGAATGACGAAGCGGCTAAGATTGGAAGAGGTGCTGCCAGGGGCAGAGCGTGGGGCGGATGGGGTGGTTATGGTGGATACAGAAGTCGTCACTAGTTGTATAGGTCAATATGGCGAAGCATGTCAATGTGGAGATTTGTCCAACTATGCCAACTTCAAGCTACCGCGCTTGAAATGTATCCAACTCTTTCTAACAGGAACTGCGCAAGTTGACCATCTACAGCCAAGGAAGGAAATGCTACTAGGCAGAAGTTACGGCTATACCACATGGGGAGACCACCACCAAGATACTTCTCCACGTGATCATGTCAAACTGACGTAGGCGTGATAGAAAAACCTCACGCGTACATATTCAAGACGATCACGATACATACGTAAGACTTTTGTCCAATACTCCTTCGGAACACAATAGCTCAGAGAACCCACCCACTCACGTGACATCTTCCTCTCCAACAGCCGCCAAGCCAATCCAAACCTACGCACGCAAGTAAAATATGTAGATGTCATAACCCGTAATCTCCAACCAAGAAAAATCCACCATATCACAAGAAGATCGTCCCATCCTCCCATCGCCCCCATCCTCCACAAAAAAAAGACCGCGCTGGTTCCTCCGCCAATCAACCAGTATCTCAGCACCTCCGATTGGCCAATGCACAGACTTTCCCAATTAGGACCGAAATCGCAGTGTCTTGGGTCGAACCCCACATTTTGCCTCTTGCCATTATCTCAGGTCCTGCGTCCGTTAACGGAACTTGGCGCACGCGCCTAGATTCTGGTACAGGAGGGAGAGAGAGTGAGGGGGCCATGCAGGGCGTGCTTTCCATGGAAATGGAGGATGTGAGGGGGAACTGGGTTTTATCGGGGTTTACGCCATCCCCCTCCCCGGAGCTCTGTCATGCTGATGGGAGGTGAACAGGGTCAATGCCAGTCCCCTCCCTCTTCTTTCCCGTCGCTGCTATGAGAGGGAGAGAGCGGGCTGAAAGGTAAGGGGGCGAAGGGGGCGATGGTGAGAGTCCGAAACACCTACCACTGCGCCTCCGGAAAAAGCAAAAAATCCAATCATGTGAAGAGTGTAGTGAAGATAGTAAAGAAGTTTAATTTCTCTCTCATCTAGATAGAAGGCATTGGGGGAAAAAAGAGGAAATCGCTATCAAAAAAAACACAAGAGAAATCGCTAAGAGAGAATCATTAATAAAGAGAAAAAAAGTGTGCCTGTTTCCCTCTCCCCAAGATAACAAGTACGAGTTCTAAGCCTCTAGTACTTTCAGCTCCCCCCAAACGCGCCCGCGCCAGAAAACACCGAAATATGCCATGCCATTAACCCCAAGGTAGTTCGTTCATTCAATCATCAAGAAAATATTTTCGTGTCGTCTAAGAAGAAATTTTCAAGAACTACCAAGCGAGATCGCTCTTCTCGTTGTCAGTGCCGCACGAGAGACCCTCGCAGAAATCTTCCATTTCCTTGGTAAGCAGCGATCCAGCCTCGGAGTCGAGCTGCTGCTTGGCAGGCCAAATCTTGTGGCCGGCCTTCTTCTCGCGCATGCCGTGTTCCATGACGATTTCGCGGCAGCGCTTCTGGAAGAAGAGGGGACCCTTTTCCATGCGGGGGTGCAGCTCGCCGTTGATGAAGATGCCGGCTTCGATGTTCTTTTGCGCGCGCTCGCACAGGACTTTGTCTTCGCCCATGACGCGCTTGTATGTGTCGCTGATGAGGAGGAAGTCTTCTTCAGAAGAGTTCTTGTTGCGCCAGACTTCGTAGTACATGACGGACTCAGTGGGGGACTTTGGCATGAATTTTTGCATGAAGAGGAAGTGTTGGGTGATGGTGAAGGAGGCGTTGGGGAAGCAGTATGTGGAGCAGATCTCTTGGCCGAGATCCTTGCGGTATTGTGGGGTTTTGGGGTCATGCTGGATGTGGTCGGCTTTGCAGTAGACGTCGTAGCTCTCGAGATCGACGAGTCCGGTGGTTAGGTCGGGGTGGGTGCTCTTACAGTGGTAGCACTCGTTGAAGTTGTCTGCGAGAATCTTCCAGTTGAAGGGGCCCTCAAGGTTCCATGTGTGGTCGAACTCGTAGTCGTCAAAGTTGAACTGATCGAAGCGGGTTTGCTCGTCGACATGGTCGAATTGCGATTCCCATGATACCTCTGGCACCTTCTTCGAGTCCATGTTGATCCAGACGAAACCGTTGCGGTCAATGCGTGTGTGGATAGGGAATAGGCCGTTCTTAGCCTTGTCGAAGTTCTGAAGCTCCTGGTAGCCGGGAGCCTTGGCCAGGTTGCCGTTCAGGCCGTACGACCAGCCATGGTATTTGCAGGAGAAGATCTTTGCGTTGCCTCCGTCCTTTTCGACAACGGGGTATGCGCGGTGTCTGCACACATTGTGGAATGCATTAATCTCGCCTGATCGGTCTTTGGAAACGACAACGTCGTAGTTGGCAATGTTGTAGCGAAGGAAGTCGCCGGGGTTGGCGAGTCTTGACTTGTGGGTGAGGATAAGCCATCTCCTTGTGAAGATGGCACGCCTCTCAAGCTGATACATTTCTTCTGAAGTGTACCAGTTCGCAGGAAGAGCCCGTACGGGCTCATTCTCGGGCTGGGTCTGGGCGGCTGCGCCGCCAAAGCCTAGGTAGCTCAGGAGTCCCCCGACCATATTGGGATACTGTGTTGGTGGATAAGATGTTGCGGATATCTAGCAGTGCTTTCAAAGGAAGTGAAGGACAGTGATGTCTGAGAACTGGTCAAGTCTGCTGAGGAAGATGAAGGTCAACCTGATGGATGTCTGTAGTATTATTATACTTTCTGTCTAAACTCACTATCTCAAACGCATCAACTGAAACCATCTACTAAGTCCGTATGGGGTTATAGCTTCCATTCGCTCCCGGGAGGCGATAGCCAGTGGGGTGAGTGGACGTAATCAGACTGCAGGTGACCCTCAGGCGCCACGCTGGTAGATGATTTACCAGACCTCTCCGCAACCGCACCATCCGCCATCGTGATCATTCTACTATTCTAGACAGTGGGCTAGAACTCTGCTGGTCCTTGCTAGTGGACAACGGTGTATTACCCCAGGATAATCTGCATTGACGACGCATGACAAGATCATGGTGACAAAATGCAAAGACTGTTCTCGTCTGTGCCCCTCTTGTTGGCACGGGCTTGGATGGATCTGATTTCCAAAAGCGGACATCAGACGCCAGCCCAAAGCTTGACCGTTGAGCCAACACCATAATTGCCGGAGCTATTGCGGCGACACTTCCTAATGGTTATCGCAATCTTATCGAAAAGTTCGCTGAGGTTGGAAGTCCGATATGCAGTTCATTAGATAGGCAGGTTGTGTTGATGAGGTAGTCAAATCGACGCCTATCGCAACAGATAGCGGTATCAGGAGGTAAGTCGGCGGACGCCCAACCTGAGGCAAACGGACGCCAATCCTCAGTGAACAATGACCACTCAGATGATGTGGTGTGTGTTGTCGGTGAGCCAAAAAAGATAGGCGAAGCGCTTAGTAGGTGTGAATAATGAGACGTGACTCGCCTAGAAAAACGCTATGTGCTCGAGTCGAGAGCCAGTGCAACAAGCAATGTGATGTTACCCCTCATCGCCCTTTGCGTGGAAGTTTCCGGAGGCGTTGAGTGTTTTCGGCAACCGTAGTCGTGAGCTTGCTGTACAGGTGCAGACAGCACAGTGACATGTCACGTCTCGTCATCTCCACCTAATAGGCGTTGAGATGGTCTGCAAGCTCAATTACGGAGATTCCGCAGTTCCAGTGTGTCCTAGGAATTATTTAAGGCGCTTCTTCGCACTCAAGGCAATTGGGGGACAGAGCCGTGAGCTCGATATGGGCTTGCTCCAGACGGGGAGAGTGCGTTACAGGCCACGGCAACGACTCGTTTGTTCTATGGGCTTTGCATACTGCTTCGTCTTGGCCAAGATGTGGTGCAAGGCTGTTCAGGGCGGATTGGCGCTCTCGAACAGCACCCCGTGCGAATGGGTATCTGAGAGAGTTGTTGTCGCTAGGCTGTTGATGGGATGGTGGGGTGTCCGGGCTTGTCGCAGTGGATGGTTGGAATGCATCTTTGTAAGGCTTGATGGCGTACAATCACTTTCAATGCTTACAGCAAGTGATTGTTTTGGGTTCGAATAGTTGGATTGCAGCAGGTTGCATTCGTTGTCACTGCTCGGCAGGACAAAAGGGGCGAGAAGTCTCGCCGGGGGAAGAGCATACTAAGCTCAACATACTATGATGACTTACCTGACGTGGTAACAGACGGAAATGCTGCAGTGTGTCGAGTGAAGGAAGAGTCGGATGGTGTTGCGCACGCGCGAGGCGGGGGTTGCTGCAAGCTATGTAGTGTCGCCACGGCTTGCCTCTTCCTGCCCGGCACATGTTGCACTAGGCCCAGTATGGACATCAGGACCCTACATCCACGACTGGCATCTTCCCCACCAATGTCGTCAGGTCCGCATGCGGGGCGACGGACGGATTCGATGCAGCACTTACCGCTCGAATCATCACGCGAGATGTTTTTCCAATTGAAGTTCTGGATCACGCTTAGTCTCGGCTTCTGTGATGGGGAAGTATTGCAGCTTGGTCCGTTATCGCCAGCATGAGTAGTCTTAAGAGAGCGGTGCCTCCTACGGCTCTTGGAAGCCAGTCAATCATCCATTTTCCTCTGTTTTTTTCCCAATGGCGACTTCTCAGCGTGTTGTCATTATCGGCGCCGGAATCGTCGGCACCAATCTGGCCGACGAGCTGGTTTCAAGAGGATGGAAGGACATCACAGTTGTTGAGCAGGGTCCTCTGAGTATGCCGGGTGGTTCTACATCACATGCCCCCGGCCTGGTCTTCCAAACAAACCCTTCAAAAACAATGACGCTGCTCGCAAAATACACTGTCGAAAAGCTATCAGCCCTGGAGAAGGATGGACAGAACTGCTTCAACCAGTTGGGTGGCTTGGAAGTTGCGACTACACCCGAGCGTTTGGAAGAGCTCAAGCGCAAGCATGGATATGCACAGTCTTGGGGCATAGAGGCCTGCTTGATCACTCCTGAAGAGTGCCTTGAGAAGTACCCTCTTCTGAACAAGGACATCGTCCTTGGAGGTCTACACATCCCAAGCGACGGCCTCGCATTGGCAGCTCGCGCAACACAGATTCTCATCGAGAACACACGCAACGCCGGCGTAAAGTATCTTGAACATACTCTCGTTACGGATATTGAGCAAGCAAACGGCCAAGTAACCGGTGTCACAACAAACAACGGTTCAATCCCAGCGGACATAGTTGTTTCATGCGCAGGATTTTGGGGTGTAGAGATTGGCGCTATGATCGGACTCAAGGTTCCGCTCCTTCCGCTCGGCCACCAGTACGCAAAGACGACACCCGTTCCCGGTCTCCAGAACCGTGAGGTTAACGGAAAGATCAATGCCATGAACGCCGAATACCCGATTCTACGGCACCAAGACCAGGACTTATACTATCGGGAGCATGGAGAGCAATTTGGCATTGGCTACTACGGCCATCGCCCAATGCCTATCAAAGCTTCTGAGTTGGGTGTCACTCCCAAGCATGTCGATGAGAAGAGTATGCCATCTCGACTAGACTTTACACCCGAAGACTTTGAACCAGCTTGGCAAGCCACCAAAGAGCTACTTCCCGCTCTGCGCCAGACTGAGATTGTAGACGGTTTCAACGGAATCTTCTCTTTCACACCTGACGGCGGATCCGTGGTTGGACAAGCTCCTAACCTCGACAACTTCTGGGTAGCTGAGGCGGTTTGGGTCACCCACTCAGCCGGCGTGGCTCGGGCTGTTGCAGAGACATTGACAGAGGGCCGATCGACTGTCGACATCTCCGAGTGTGAGCTAACACGATTTGAAGAAGTCCAACTGAGCCCAGAGTATGTAAGCGAAACTTCGCAGCAAAACTTTGTTGAGATCTACGACATCATCCACCCTCTCGCACCAAAGGAAAGCCCCCGAAACCTCCGAGTCAGCCCTTTCTACGCCCGACAGAAGGAACAGGGTGCGTTCTTCCTCGAAGTTGGAGGATGGGAGCGTCCACATTGGTATGAGGCGAACGCTGGATTGGTACAAACTTTGCCAGACGAGTGGAAACCAGTCGACCGTGACGCCTGGTCATCCAAGTTCTATTCGCCAATTGCTGCCGCCGAAGCGTGGAAGACACGGAATGCCGTAGCATTATACGACATGACAACCTTTCACCGTTTCGAGGTATCTGGGCCTGGTGCAGTTCACCTACTCCAAAGACTTACAACCAGCGACGTCTCTGCAAAGCCTGGAAGTATCTTTCATACCTTGCTCGTTAACGCTCATGGCGGCGTCTTGAGCGACCTTTTCGTATCCAGGATCGAAGAAGATCTGTTCCAGGTGGGCGCCAACACTGCAACCGACCTTGCATACCTCATCCGCGAGGGCCGCCATCAGGAAAAGCACACACCCGGCAAATGGGTTCAAGTGCGAGACATTACCGGCAGCACCTGCTGTCTTGGTCTTTGGGGCCCTAGGGCTCGGGATGTCATCCAAACAGTCAGCTCAGATGACTTCAGCAACAAAGGACTACCTTACATGGGCGTCAAGAAGACCAGCATAGCAGGCATTCCTGTCACTATGTTCCGGAAGTCTTTTGTAGGAGAGTATGGATGGGAGATCCAGACTACGCCTGACTTTGGTCTACGTCTTTGGGATCTGTTATGGCAGGCAGGCCGGCCTCATGGACTCATCGCTGCCGGCCGCGCAGCGTTCAATGGTCTACGAATCGAAAAGGGTATCCGAGCGTCAGGATCCGATATGAATTCTGAGCATAACCCTTGGGAAGCTGGAGTAACATATGCGATCCAACTGGATAAGAAGGCAGAATACGTTGGTAAATCTGCTTTGGAGCGGCTTTCGAAGAAGGCTGCTCCTCGCCGGCTCAGGTGTCTCACCGTCGATGATGGTCGATCAATGGTGCTGGGCAAAGAGCCAGTCTTTGTCGAGGGCCAAAGAGCTGGCTATGTCACTAGTGCAGCTTTCGGTTACACTGTCAGAAAGCCTGTGGCATACGCATGGCTTCCAAGCAACATTAGTGAAGGAGCGTCAGTGGAGATCGAGTACTTTGGCAAGAAGATCAAGGCCACAGTGACTCGCGACCCTCTGCACGATCCACAAGAGCGCCGTCTGCGTGGTGAAGGATTAACTGCTCAGCCAGAGCTACAGAAGAGGTTGAAGTCGCTCCTATAATGGAATTTTGTAATGCGGAATGATTTTCACGAATGTATGAGCATGGTTATGGCGCACAATTAGGTTTCTTTTTTGAGGCGTAGTAATAGTGTAAATAAGGCATGAATGCATGTATCGATTTAAGACCCTTTCGCACCGCGGTGATGTGAACCAAAGCCACCACATGTGTTTTCCGATTGATGTGATTGGAGGACTCTATGAGAAACACGAGTATGTGTAGTGAGCCTTGGAAACAGTATGGAACTTCCAGATATGGACTTCTTTCCACGTGACGCTCTTATCGATAGAGAGCAAACACGTCATTACACTTCCAATTGCATGGCTCCTACATTCCACCAGTCTCTCTTACTATCGTCCTTATGAACTTTCTCGCAGCTTCAATCAAGCGAAGTTCTCTATCATCAATTGTTCGACCCATTGCGAAAGTAAACAGACTCATCAGTTTCCATGGGATGATGTGAAGGCTAACGCCAAGCAGCGTTCATCCGTACCCGCCCGCGCCATGCATATCCAATCGATTCCCATGTGTAAGAGCACCTTGATGGAAAGCTTCATCATTCATTTTGCTTACATACCTCTTAGGGGAGGGCACGGGCAACAACTATGCCTATCTAGTGTCCGATGATAAGACCAAAGAGGCTGTGATCATCGATCCGGCAAACCCCTCAGAGTATGCTTAACAGGAGCAATCGGGGTCGTTGAACCTGCTAACTACAATACAGGGTGCTGCCTGTTTTGAAAGAGCAAACCACTACTGGGGGTCTCAAATTGACAAAGATTATCAACACCCACCAGTAAGTCTTCCTTTTTGTCGGACTGAACCGTACTGATCTTTTTCAAAAGCCATCATGATCATGCCGGAGGCAACACTGAAATTGTGAGATTCAATGAACGCAACCTATCCTGGGTTGATAAATCTAACTCACATCTCAGCTCAAAGCTTTCAACCTTCCAATAATTGGCGGACGTGACTGCGAAAAGGTCTCAACTACGCCTGCCCACAATGACACCTTCAATATCGGTTCCATCAATGTGAAGGCACTCCACACGCCATGCCACACCCAAGACAGCATCTGCTTCTTCTTCGAAGATGGCAATGACCGTGCCGTCTTCACAGGAGACACATTGTTCATCGGCGGATGCGGCCGCTTCTTCGAAGGAAACCCCGAACAAATGCACAAGGCTTTGAACGAAACACTTGCTGCCCTCCCAGACGATACCAAGGTCTTCCCTGGACATGAGTACACAAAGGGTAATGTAAAGTTTGCCAAGACTGTGCTTAACAACGATGCGATCAAGAAGCTTGACACCTTTTCGCAAGAGAACAAGCAGACGCAGGGCAAGTTTACGATTGGCGATGAGAAACAACACAATGTTTTCATGCGTGTTACTGATCCGGAGCTTCAGAAGGTCACGGGTAAGACGGCGCCGATTGATGTTATGGGGGCGCTGCGGGCGATGAAGGATAAGTCGTAGTGACCTGGCCGGGACGAGCAGACAATAAGTTTGTTTATGTCTTCAGTATATATGCACACTACGAAGCAAATAAATTTCAGAAGAGAGATGCAAACATGTAAGAGTGCGAGGGTGATGATGATGTTTGACTGACTTGTCACAATGATGTGCATTTCCGACTCCCAGCATCACCCAGAGGACTTGGATGCAAATACGAGTTGAAATACCAAAGCCGAAAACACATCTCAAGCGGAATCGAGCAGCAAGCCATTTGAAATTGCGGGCAAGAAGGACCCCCATCTATCTACCGTCTTAATTCAGCTTGACAGAAAAAAGCCAGCCTCTCTATAACGCTAGCAGAAACTCCGTATTTGGCCTATTCCCTGAGACGAAAAAAAGATATATATCCAAGCAAGCCCCTTGTTTCCTACCAAAACCCTTCTACCACCCAGTAGCCTGACGTATACCCTTCTTGGAAGGCGTAATTTCCTGCTCTTCAGTTCCTGAAACACCGGGTGTTAGTACTTGGCTTCCTGAAAAACTGTACTCTTGAACAACAACAAAAAAAATACGCTGGGCGGGAGGTTATATGTTCGTACTCAGGCGGTGGACGACGGGGACCGAGCTGGGCGGCAAGCTCCCGTATTCGGTGATAACCATGTTGATGTACTGTGCGGGAGTAACGTCGTAAAGGACCTGGAGGTGATGCAGGTTTTTTGCTTCTTCGATCCATTTCAGGACATCCGTGGTGTCAGTGGGCGCGTCTTCGGTGCCCGTTTTGTCGTCGTTTTTGGAAGTGGGAAGACGGGATTTGAGGGGGAGGAGAGCGCGACGCTCGGCTTCGGAGAGCATTTCTTCGGCGGGGGCCACTTCGTTTCCTACAATGGAGTCGAGAGCGACTTTCTCTGTGAATTTGACGGATTGGCAGAGAACGATGACGGGGATGGAGTGAGAGTAGGCGAGCATGGAGATTAGAGCTGTGCCAACGCGCGAGTAGAGTCGGCCGTTGGACATCATGGCGTGGGCTCCCAGAAAGACCTTGGTAGCGTCCTTTACGGCGTGTGAGGCTCCGGTGACGAGGTAATAGCGAACAATGATGCCACGGTTTGCCAGCTTCCGCGCCAATTGCTTGCCTTCGAAGAGTGGCTTCGAATCGACCACAATGACTGTGAACGGGATGCCAGACTCGTGAGCATGTATTATGGTCTGCTCAACAATAGAAGATGCTGCATAAACCAGGATTACGTCGCCTGCTTGAATTTTGGTAGCTGCCAGGTCGCGGATGAGTCTGTCCGCCGCTGTGACACGTTCACGAATGAAGATGTCAATCTCCTCAATGAGATCACGCTTAGCCTCATTCTCAGGGGTCGATGGATCTATCTTGATAATGACTGCGAATGAATCAGCACACTGGGTCCGGACGCTCTAGCAGAATACTGGCATGACAATAGCACTTTGTGTTTCCTATGCTTTTCTGAGTAGAGTACAAAGTGCAGACTTACCGTCCTTCAGCCACCTGATGGCGTTTCCCATACTAATGCTGAGAGGTCTACAGCTCTTCAAAAACTCAATCTGGGGACCGAGATGATGACTGGTAAGATGGCGAGCCAAGCTGTTACCTGGGGGCGTCTGGTAGGCTTCAATGACCGTCTTGAACACTAGAAGCATGGCTACCATGCGTGCTGTACTACCACAGATGGTGTAGCTGCTGTATTGGAGGCCAAGTGCAAGGACAGCCGGATGTACATCTTTTGATGCTCCGACAAGGGACTGCTGCTTGGGCTGGCTGTACAAGTGGCCAAAAAACAAGCCTGTTTGCTTTGAACTCAAGTCTTTCTTCGATTTTTTCTCTGGTTCTTTTGAATTTGGCACATTTTGCTGCGATGGTCGTCGCCGTACCGGGAGAGGCCTTGACTTGTCGTCTTTTGATGTTTGCTTCGAGTCTTTCTGCTGCTTTTGGCCATCTTTCGGGGGCCCTTGCTGTTGGCTGGGTGCGCCTCCTGCAGCCTTGGCCTGCGCTCTTTTGGCCTGCTTTTCGGCCTGTTTTTGCTTTTTCAATTCTGCTGGCGAGAGTTTCTTAGGTCCGTCTGTAGCATCACCATTTGCAGCCGCTGGTGCACCCTCGGCAGGTGCTGGTGCAGCTGCAGGGACGGTTGATTCTGGCGCAGGCACCGACGCAGGCACAGTAGCTGGTTCTTCAGCCATGATGTTGGGCTTCTTGTGTCGTTGCTGCTCTTCGCGTGTGGATGGTGGCCAGTTAGGTGAAAGCCAGCCTTGTGTGGTGGGGGTATGTCTGCGCTCCTGCTCTTGAACCTGGCTTCCAGAGGGCTATCAAACTTTGTGGATAGCTCTGTGGCCCGAAATAGCAAGGTGGAGCCGTAGAATGCGTGGAGTGGTAAGCCTCGCTGGGCAGGCGGAAATTTGATAGAGTCGTGAATTGAGTCAGAAGTTTGGTGACCGATTCGGGACTAGTGCCCGAACGGAAATGTCCCGCATTCAGCCCCGCAGGTGTTTGTTGCGTCATTGGCCATTCGACCGCAAACAAGACCAAGTTTAGGCACCCCCTACACTGATACTGTACTGATACTATCCTTCCTATCTCTTGTCTATCAACCCTATACACATAAGAAGCATATCCCCAGACTGCACGAGTACGTCTTTGCAACAGGCCTCAAAAAGGCCCCGCCATCACCACCATGGCCGAACGAGTCACATCCATCACAGATCTCCCGCTCGATATCCTCGTACTCGTGTTCCCATACCTAGACGCAAAGAGCTTTCTCAGTCTATGCAGTACATGCAAATCGTTCCAGCAGCCCTCGATACGACTCGACCCCGCCTACTGGAGCTATATCACCCGCATCACTTTCCGCGTACCTAATCAGCCAGTCGTCCAGCATGACGGTGTCCGGTGGCAGAAGATGTACCGTCGGTTGCTCACTCAGAGCCGTGTCTTCACGTGGGGTCAGAATGGACATAACCGTTTGGGGCACGCTTCCCAGCCCGAGCCCACTTTCTTTCCTCACTTGTCCCACATGAGGACAAATCTGATGCGACCAGGCCGCCGTGCCGGATATAACTCCAAGGAAGCACATCCGACAGAAATGGATAACACGCGAAATCTGGGCGTCATTGCGGACATGCAGTGCGGGTACGTTTTGTGGCGCTCGTGCTGTCTTGGCTGTGCAAAGTGCTGACGTATGCGTTCAGAGGCTGGTCGACAACCCTTCTCACCTCCAAGGGCTCTTTGCATACTGCGGGCGTCCTTGATGGTCAAAGAATCAGCTACGGCACCGGCCCCCTCCAAGCCCTCCGTTTTCCAGAAGGTTACCCAACCAATGCTACCCAAGCTCAATACGAAGAGCCGACAGTTGCCATTCGCCAATTCTCCTCTGGTCGAGCACACATACTTGCACTTTCAGACAGCGGAAGGCTATGGTCATGGTTTGACGCAAGAGAGCCCGCTCTGCAAGTCAAATTTGCGACCCTGCAAATTAACGAGCTCTCCTTGCGTGGGACTTCGAGCACCGAATCTACTTTCGGACAGATTAAACAAGTCGTAGCGGGTTGGAGCCGAAGTTCGGCCTTGGTGAATGGCGTTGGCATAGTCGTATGGGATCCAGTTGAAAGAGATCATGGTGACGAAGGTACAGACACTATGCTCGTTATGGAACATGCAGAAGTCCCGAAGACTGGCTATCAGCGTCTCAAAGGTACCCGCGAGAGCGATGAGCAGAGAGAATTAAGCGAAGAGGTGGGAGCAGTGATGAATTACATCATGCTGGAGCACTTTGTCGTGTTTACCACGGATGTCGGTAAGGTATTTTGTGGAAGATTTGGAGAAAAGAACGCGATAGACACGGTCGTTGAGCTACATCAACTACGCCATGAGAAAGGTGCTCCTGTTGATGTTCAGGGCTCTTTCCGCAGCTTCGCCATTTTCAAGGACGGTGAGGTCATAATTAGCGATCAGAACTACCTCGAATCATGCATACATCATCTACACGAGAATCCAGAGCAAAAAGACCTACCGGGGTTGAAAAAGATACCTGCTCTGCAGCACAACGATGTTATCTCGGTCGCTTTTGGCGATTATCACTACCTTGCACTCCACGCAAATGGCAAGATTACATCGTATGGTATGGAGAATACAGGCTGTGGAGCGCTAGGCCTGGGCTCCAACGATGATAGTGCAGTCGGAAAGGCGCGCGGTATTGCGTACGACAGGTTCAATGCTAATGGGCGCTTGCTGCCGCATGCCTACACATCCGGTCGTCAGGTCTGGTTCGATGCAAGGAAGAATGAATGGCTTGCACAAACTGTGCATGATGCTGTACATGCTCAAGAAAGCGAAGAACGCAGACAAATGTGGGCTGATGATACCAACGTACAGGGTGAAGTCAGTGAGTGGTTCGAGCAAGAAGCCAAAGCCTGGGATCAAGATGGCGGCGAAGATGGCCTCGGCGCGCACTTCGTACTACGGGTTAGTGCTGCAGGCTGGCATTCCGGTGCTCTCGTCCTAGTCAATGAGGAGTTGGCCCAAAAAGAGCCTACCTACAACCGCGAGGCGAGACCATTCCCAAGACTCAGGCTTTCGGATGGCAGGGAGATGCCAGGAGAAAAAGACTTTGATGAATGGAGGGAGGGCCGACCGGTTTTTCAGCTCGATACTCAATTTTGAGCATTTTGCAAGAGGTCTACCGATGTATCAAGGACGGCTGTCATGCGGGCATACTCCCCTACGCCTAGAAATGGTTATTATGTGATAATCTTGATTCATCTCTTGAGAGCCTCCCAGTCATACGCTACGGCCAATAACATTGGGCCTGGTGTCATATGTTTTCTCAGAATTGTGGCGGGCAGTTTCTAAGAACGATGTATACCCTGAATTCGTGCACCCATGGATACCACACACTAAGAAACTAAGAGGATATGCGTAATTCAATGTTCCAGTTTCCCTCCCACGTGGATGAGGAGGTACCAAAGACCAAATTTACGAGCTAGACGCACACCCACACACACATGGAATAGATAGCAGTAAAAAGGGCACAGCACGTTCGCTAAGCAAGGAGAAATGAGGCTGCAATACGAGACGTGGGCGGGGCATTCCTGCTCAGCCACTCTGCATGTTACAACCGACTGAATCCCACGAGCTCCTTAGGCAACGTCGCGCCATGTTTACAGCTACACCTGTCCTTCGACAAAGTATATTACTGCATCTTCTGATATGGTTTCCACGACTTCCAGAGAATTATGCTCGATATGCAAGGGCATACTAGATAAAATACGGGTAACTGGATGGTACAAGGGCCTTGCATATCACGAATCACTATCATCTTTGAGAAGCTCAGCTATAACCGCTTGTTGTATATGTGCGCTTGTGTTTAGTCGGCTATACAACAGGGATTCAGACTCTTCTGATCCTCCGGAAGCGTTATTCCCCATTGATTGCGAATCAGACACATCATCAGCAAGCTGGCAACACTCGTTCGATTTGACCTTGCAATCACAGACCGCGGCCAGCTTTAAACTGCGGTTTTACTTCGAAACTATTGAGAACCCTCCAGGTGAGTTGGCTGGATTTTCTGCTTCTCGTATAAATCAAAGCTAATGTTTTCTCAAAGGCGGCTATGCCCATTACCAGCCTTCAGTATCTACAGACTCTCCAGAGACTTGGAGTCTGATTGAATATTGGGTGAGAAATTGTACCCAGAACCATCTCCGATGCAATACTTCTCCTCCGGAGCAATGGGCACCCACGCGATTGCTTGATGTCGGCACCTTTGAGAAAGACGTTGTTCGATTGGTAAATGGAAAAGATGTTTCTCAGTCTAAGCAAAACTACGCCACACTCTCTCACTGCTGGGGTATAGCCGCACAACTGCCTCGAACGACCAGACGCAATATCAAGGAATTCAAGCAGCTCATTCCCTATCAGCAATTTCCAAAGACATTTCGAGATGCAATCAAGATCGCCCGAAAGTTCCACTTGCGTTATCTTTGGATTGATTCTTTATGCATAATTCAAGACGATGTCGAAGACTGGATGCGTGAAGCTGCTTCCATGAGCAATGTATACCGGTACTCCTTCATTAACATAGCTGCAACAGGCGCGAGCGACAGTTCTCAGGGATGCTTTTGGGAGAGAAATCCGCAGGAGGTAGTACCGACGGAAGTTGATATCTGTTGGTCGAATCATCAAGGAAGAAAATCTAGGTATCTCATTGTACCAGCACCTAGCCTCTGGGCCAGAAAGCTTACGGAAGAACCACTGAATAGACGCGCATGGGTACTACAAGAACGAATCCTTTCACCCCGCGTCTTACATTTTGGGCATGAGCAGGTTTTTTGGGAATGTCGAGAGTTAGCCGCATGCGAAACCTACCATGACAGACTACCTGCTGCTTTGTGTGGGGATCCTCTCATCGGTATCAAGAAATTACAGCTTGGAGATGAGACCAAGGATGAACGCTGGCCCGCAAAGTATATCTCAGAAGCCCCAAAACATGAAACGACGATGAAAAGAATACGGAATAGCCTCATGACAATGTTCCGACCTATCATTAACCAAGAAGTTACTCTCCATGCCCAAATGAAGAGCTCATCAGCATTTCGGGATTGGGACGCAGTGGTGGAATTGTACTCAATGTCAAGTCTCACCTACTCTAAAGATAAGCTCATTGCACTGGCGGGCATTGCAAGTAGTATATCGATTCCCAGCTCAGGCGAACCTAGAGACGGATATCTTGCAGGTATGTGGCAATCGTCACTGCCAGTCTATCTTTTATGGAAACCTAGGGTAACTGAGACCCCTCAAGGAGGGTTCTCATATAAATGGCTAGGCTATCCGAAAAGGTACGAAGAATATATAGCTCCGACATGGTCCTGGGCCTCCATCCAAGGCAAGATATCGTTTGCATGGTGCCAGCATAATTACGATTCGAACGACTACCTGGTAACACTTGAAGAAGCAAGTGTGTCTTGTGATAGTGTCTATCGCTTCGGTCGGGTCAATTCTGGATTCATAAGGCTCGTTGGACCAGTCACGTCAATTCTCTGGATTACTGAGAATCCTTTCCCTTCCGCCAAACCTAAGACCGCGAGGATCACGCATATCTTTCCACCTCACTTGAGTCGCAGCGTTTCTGTTTCCGTCCCTCCAAATTCTGACACGGAGCAAGAGATTTTCTTCGATACAGCGATGGAAAATATACCAGAGCAGCTCACATTATTGCCCATTATAGGAATCACCAAGAGAACGGCGCATGAGAATGAAGCGGCCATTGGTCTAGTGCTAGACTCGTCAGCTGGAGAAAACAGGTTTCAACGTATCGGTTTCTTCTACACTACAAGGACGCAAGTTAGGAGAATCCTTAGGAACATGCCACGAAAGCCTGTTGTGATAGTCTGAAACCAAGGGGCGTAGAATTATATTGGGTTCTAATTTGAATGTTCGAAAGAGGCAATGCGCCCTCCAATAGTCTGGTTGTCCATCATCTGCCACCAGATGATTATCCCAGTGCCAGCTCCCTACCGAGAGTCTAGCCGGCATCCTCGTCATTGACCTAATGCGTACATATCAAGGTGTTTGTGCGCGAGGCGAATCACGTGCTGATGTGGCGTCGGGATCGCCGTGGAGAAGCACGCTACGTGTGAGTTTCAGGTGGACTAATATCAACGACAAGATTGCCTAAGTGAGCCGGGCTGTGTATTTGCCATGACCACGAATCACGGTGTTTTCCGATATAGTACATAGAGTTTCTGCTGTTGAGTTGACTGTGGACTAGCTGAAGGGAGATCTTTCGCCTCATGACAACATCGCCGACACAAACTGCACTTTTCTGCGAGCAGGGTTCCAGAATTCATGCACACTTGTAGAAAGGTGTGGATATCATCTTGGTGGTGTGAGTGGCTGCTGTACTCGGATTGAGACATGGCTGTGACATTTTCAACACTCGGTGGTTCAACATGACAGAAATCCGGTGGGTGGCTTTCCAAAAGCAAGCAACAAGCACATGGAGATGGGTACGCCGCCGATCAGTGAACAAATGAGAAATGTCAACGTGCAATTCTAGCTGACCGCGTAGCACGTTCCGAACAGTCTAGTTGTAGATGCCAGCTAGCCTTTGCACAAGACCGCTCGAGGTCCATGCTGGCTAGGTACTAAAATCTGTAAGTATGCGATCAAGATGAGGATCGATATTACAGCGGGATACAAGGCATCGAAGATCGCGAGCGCTTTGACAAAATGTGGCAGCATCTGTACAGCGTGGGTACAGGCAGAGTTAACCACATTGAGATACACATTGACGCCCAAGAGACTAGAATCGGTGAGGGTATAATTGCGGAAGCCATCAAAGCCGGAGGTCGCTAACAGTTACCATTCACATGGTAGAGGCAATCATTTGCTGCACGAAATCGCTGTAAACAACCCCACATGGAGCGGAAACGGCGGCTGTTTCGACGAAGCGATTGGTGTAAGTATATAGATGGGCGTCAAGCTGCAGTCTGATAACCAGTTTTACCTGTTGGTGGATTGGGGGTAGGACATGTCGACATGGGTGTGGGTTGCCTTTCGGTTGGCGTCTGCGCACAAGCTGAAACCCACTCATCACGGGACATGTGGTCTTGGCCACACCACACCCCCTTTGTGCCTCGATGATTACGCCACAGTGCACCAGTAGCGGCGCCAAATGGCACACGAAGGCTATGGTCGAATGCGTTCCGCGCCAGCTCGCCGTTGTTCCCTGGCGCAGAGATGCGATTCGGGTTACCCCTGCCAATCCGGCGGAATGCCGAGCGGCCAGCGCCACAACGAACGCCACCATTGCGCACTCGAGCTGAACAAGGAGCTGCCAAGCTGCAAGTACGCTGGTTGACGTGCTGAGACCGCCCACCACCCTAAGCCGATTCCCTGGTAACATCTGTCATGTTGCGCCTGCCGCCGGCACGATACAGCTGAGATGGACCATGTCTGGTACCTTTTACTCGATTCGCCCTCTATCCGGGCTTTTCGCTTCATCCTAGCGTGTGGCACTTTTGCCAGTGCCACCAGATCGCGGCGAGCTAGCATCTCGAAATCATCATGTTTCAGTGTCACCTGGGCTTGCTGATGTCGCCGTCAAAGGTAAATAAGTAATTCACAATGGCATCGTTGTCGAGGGAAGCGAGATGCAGGAACAATACCACCTGTGGCTTTTTTGCTTCATCATATCAGCTTCTTCTTGTCACGCCCCATATATCTCTTTTTATTGATAACGTCCAGGACCCCGGTGCAAGTTATACGGGAACAGACTAGAAGCTTTTGCCCACGAGTCTTGTAAAAACTCGATCTCGATACTATTGACCGGAGGCTTCGTATCCTAGTGCTTATGCTAACGAGTTGCCCCATCCCTTTTCTGAGGTATGTCATATGAAAAGGCTGCCTTGCTGCTGTCCAGTCTACTGACCAAAGTAATCTAGAGCTATCCCGGCCTGCAGCATCTCTATATTTGTTAATTCGTCAGTTGCTTAGAAGTACTGTGCCAAGGCCTATATCCGTCGCACCGTCGTCATCACTGCTCCGATGCCTCCACTCCCTATATCTACTGGGGTTGGCTGCTTAGATGGCTGGCGCACATCTTTTGAGTCACAGACTCTTTTTAGCACTATCTTGCTGGTTTCTTTGTTTGCAATAACCGTGCGATCAATCGCACGTATTCTGGGGAGAAGAAGAAAAAGCGAGTTGCGTTTTGATGAGAAGATGGAGGACTCAGGCATGGGCCAAGAGAATTTGGTTGTCAAAAAACGAAAAGATTCGTCTCAGGGTGGACAGATGGATGTGTCTGCGGGAAAGCAGATGCATCCAGATGCGGACTCGAAAGAGAACACCGACCCGGAAGCACAAAGTCACGACACGACTCATCAGTCATCACTGGAACAAACCCAAAACGAATACCTCAAATCCCTCAAACAGGAAACTCTGGAACCATCTCGTTCACCCATATACCCATGGGTAGCACCGCCGCAGAGTCTTCCTGGACCATACGATGCACCGTACTTTCCAGTTCCCTTGCCAACAATCGCAGTCGCAGAAATCACAGAAGAGGGCATGAAAACGGAAGCGCCTACAGATAAAAGGCCCGAAGAACTAGAGACTATCCTCTATTCACGCCGCATCCCCACAAATATCAGCCCAGAAAACGACACTATCCGCGAAGGCGTCGTCACTATCTCGACAAGAGGTTGGAGACGCAGCCAATGGACCATCAACGCAGGATGATGTCGTGCTGCTTTTCTTATTCTTCTTCTTTTATCCCGCAACAATCCGCATATCGCCCTATTATCCGCGCGGCTGAAAAGGCAAAAAACAAGAACAAAAAATGAGGCTTCTGAAGGCGTGTAATCGGCAATACCATCTCAAGCGTTAATGCTTTGAGAGAAAAGAGAGAGAGAGGGCGAAAACACCACGCATAACCTCATTTCCCGCCTACTACTTTATTCTGCCCTTCTCCCAGGATCTACCTCAAACCTCACCTCATCCTTCCCTCTACGTACTCCCCCACACACTCTCTCAACTCTCCCTTCCTCTCCTCATCGCGCCCACACAACCTCACCCGAAAAAACCCGGGATTCCCATCTCCCTCCCGCGAACCCCAGACAGCCGCAACCAAAAAAACCAAGCAAGTAGCACATTGGCGCTTGTCCTTGCTTCGCTGTCCGCCTAGCTATCTCGAGCCGCGTGACCCCCAAAAGCCCTCGCAGCCAAAAAAAACCACCCACTCAACGGCGTGAACCACATACGAGGCACCACCCTGTCGATTTGCAGCAGGAGGCGTGCGTTAGCGCCGCGTGGTGGCGTACGTGCTTGGTAGCTGAGTGCGAGGGAAAATAAGGTGACCGGGGGGTCTTGGGGAGGGGGGGTTCTAAGGATGCCGGTGCGGGCTGCGGGTAGGGAATTATAGGATTTGTGGGGCAGGGATTGGTGTGTGGGTGTGGGTTGTACTTTGGGGGAGGGGGGGGGAGGTAGAGAGTAGAGGGTACATGCAAGACTTTTTTTGTTTTGAAGGTTGGGTCTGCGGTGTATGGATGGAAGCAGTAGGAGATTGTATGACAGAATTACGGGCCATGGGTATACGTTTTTTTTTCTTGCGTGGTATAATTTTCTTAATGATTAGATAGAGAATAGGGTATCCTGTTCGTTAGAATTACGATATTATTCCTTTCCATACAACCTTTTTTTCAACGCCTCCCATATCTCTCTTTTCTCTTCCTCTCCCTGCACACCCACAGTCCAAACCCACACCCAAAACCCACCAAATCATTCCCAAAAAAAACCTAACCAGACTTTTTTTCAGCCCGCTTTCTCTTTCTTCTACATCCATTTCGCGAACTCGCACATAACCTTTTTGAAACTCTAAACCTCCTCCCTTCCCTTTTCTAGGTTGAGAAAGCGTAGTTAGTACTAAATAAACATTACGTGATCAATATTTCCCCATGGGAAATTCCGCACCTACGCATTCTTTCAGCTCTCTTTGGGGATTCCGCGGAGGACCATGACAAAAGTAGGGCGAGCGGGCGCCGGGGGGGCTGAAAAGAAGGACCATGGCACAAGTTCTATTGCAATTCGCTTGTTCTTTCCTTATTTTCTTTGCAAAAAAGAGCGGATTTGGGGGGGGGGGAGGCGGGTCTAGATTGCAAAAGATATGTGGAGAGGGGGTTATGAAAGATTTAGTTTTGTGGAGGTCAAGGAAATTTAGGTGGAGAAAAAGATCAGTGTATTGTCTGTGTGTGATTGTGATAAAAGGGTCTTAGTTTGATTCTTAGTCATGATTATCTTGATATCTGCACATGATTTGTTTTCCAAGAATAGATGGGATATATTGGGTCAAGGGTAAGGAATCATCAAAACAGCAATTCACATGATGGATTTCTTGGGGATAATTCGAGTTAGTTTACTTGGGTATCTTTGCCCAACACAATTGCAAAAGAGGAAAAAAACGCCAGTACTATCCGTCAACTCTCGTTACTTCGCGACAACTTCAATGTCTAGTATTTATCCTTCCATGCATACTTCTCACTAGCAGTATACCAGCGGATCAGGCTCCTTGCGCCAACCTCGTCACCCGTGCGAAATAACTGCGCGACGTCGACGTTGAGCGGGCTGTCTGGCTCGGCGCTGGTAAGCAGTTGGTGGATACTGGTCATAGTCGTAGAAATAGTGTATGCAGGGGTCCACGAGGTCTTGAGGAGGTCGAGGCAGATTTCACCGGTCTTGAAATCGACATTGGGGTGGCAGATGGGAGTTATGAAGCGGACGGTGGGGGGTGCGAGGGGGTAGGTTGAGGGGATGGATATAGAGAGGAGCCAGCAGCCATCTGTTTGGGTATGTGTTAGTAGCGTAAAGAGCAGGTAGAAGAAGTAACTGCACGTACCTTCGTATGCGGTTCCTGGCACGCCTTTCATGACGGCACGCCATTGCATGACGTCGTCGTCGGTGGGCCCCAGGTCGTAGAGGACATCGTTCTTGTTGGATTGGTATGTTTGCAGCTCCGTCATCAGCCGCTTGATAGGCGAGGCGTTGCGCGAAGAGCCGGCCATGATGTGGGTTTCACTCTGCGATTGGCACACAAACCGTACTGGTGGTACGAGGTGGACAGTTGTGCGGGGAGTTTGTACAGAGGGAGCGCCGGGGGTGAGATGGCGGTGAAAGGCGAGTGAGGAGGCTGGCTGGCCAACACGTCCCAGGCGCAATGGGCTGGCTGGCTGGCTGGGTTGGCCGCGGTGATGCTGGCTGGCACCTCGGTCGCATAGAGCTCATGTGCGCTCCGCGACCAAAGCTTATCTCCCCACCAAAACTTTTGGACATGGGCGCCACCAACCCATGACGACGCCGACACGCGCATACAATACACAAATACATCCAGCCATGGTTGTCCCAACAGTTACCCTCACCCACCTGAATCGCGCCGATGGCTCAGCGACATATACGCACAACGGGTACTCCATCATCGGCGCCGTCAATGGGCCAATCGAGGTGCAGCGGCGCGATGAGTTGCCAGAAGAAGCCGCCATTGAAGTCAACCTGAGGCCAGCCGCGGGCGTAGGAAGTGCGTATTGGTATCTGATAGTAGAATATCAAAGATAGCTCGGTGCTGACCATAATGCTGTTAAAGGCCCAAGAGAGCGACACCTCGAAACCCTCGTGCACAACACGCTGCGCAGCATTATCCTGACGCAATCGATACCACGGACACTGGTTCAAATCACCCTGCAAGTGAGGAGCTTACCAGAGGAAGATAGTACCGCAGGTGTCAATACGGTTCGTCTGCAGTCTACTGTTCGTCGCCACGGCCAAGATCGCTGACAATTATTCCAAGTCTCTTTCTCTCCTCCCCCACCTCCTCCATACCGCGCTTCTCGCCCTTCTCTCTGCGTCGATACCCCTATCCACAACTCTTACATCCGTACTTGTCGCGCAACCTGCCTCACCTTCTTCGGTGCTTCTATCCCCAACCGCCAACCAGCTCTTGCGCGCAAAACCCATACGCTCAGCCCATGTCTTCGCATTTTCGGGCAAGAGGAAGATGTTGCTGAGTGAGAGCGAAGGATCCTTTAGTTACGAAGATTGGAACGAGGCCTGTCAAATGGCTGAGGAGGCGTGTTGCGGTGAAGACGACAGTGAAGACCAAGGCGGCATCAAATTGGACGTCGAGGGCGATGCAATGGAAATCGACGCGCAGGCTGAAGCAGAGAGCTTAGAAAGGTGGCTGAGGAGCGTGGTGAAGAGAAAAGTGGAGCACGAGCAGCGGTGGAGGAGCGCGACCTGAAGGGTGGATGTTTTCAGACCAACGTAGACAGCGGGGAAGCACTCTCCAAGAAGCCCAAAAGCTTCATGTCACATCTGACAAGCTCACCTTCTTGATTTCGGTATGCGCCGAGAATACTGCCTCCGGAATCCACTCGGAAAAACAAGGCCACTGCTTAAGTCGCGTGCCCTTGGTGCTGCAGCCATTTATTGCTCGGCCGTTGAACAAGAGATAACTCTTCACGAGAACCACAAACATGTCCACTTGCTAGATAAGTGGGATCCGAATACCACAACAAAGGTGCCCAAGAGGTAGACTTTAATTGACCTCTTATGCATTTCTGAACACCAAGAGTATCCAATCATTGTAGGCCAAATACCAAAAGTATAATTTCATCAATTGGTAACCTATGTGCATGAGATGCGATGTAATAGCGATACAGTAATTCAATGGCTTTTTGCTGTCAAAACACAAAAAAACAGGAAAGAGTGCCTAATGATGTGAAAACATGTCGTCGTGAGAAATGGTATATGCGCGATAAACGTATGATAATGGTTTGTGGTCCATGGTACCTTGAACAAGCCGTCGTTTGAAATGCCGTTTTTTTCCTTAAATGTCGTTGAACTTCGTTCGATGATGATAATGGCCGTGGTGGAATCCCTTGTTTTCCCAGCGCTATGCAAAAACCCCCCCTCCAAAGAGAGAAAGGAAAGACCCAATTCCAGAGAGAGGAGGAAGAGAAAAAAATCCAAGTAACATCCTGTCAGACAACATCATACTTCTTGTGCTCACCACTTGCATGTTCCGCTATTATACGTGACAGGGACCCCTGAGGGTCCCACTCAGGCACTTCCCACATGGTTTTGCCTTTGGATATCTCTACATCGTCCACCAGCCTGACGTCTTGGCTGCACGCTTTGGCTTCCCTCAACCAGTCCTTCCATGCTTCCGTGTCAGGACAAGCCGAACTCTTCAGTACCCAGTCCGTCTCTTTGGTAACACAAATCGCCTTCCACAGAGCCCACGTATACGATTTACTTTCAGACGGATAGCCCTTCGCGTCCATGTCGGAGCCGGTAAGACACTCGGGTATCACCTCGTAGCAAGAAGTATCCCAGTGCATCTTGCTGGGTAACGCAGCCACGATCCAGTACGATGCGTTGAGGAGCATATAAGAGCCTGCCCACGCGATTTGGACTTGGATTTGCGCATTGGCGAGACAAATGACACCACCCATGAGCATCATGGTGCCTATCAAGCTCAGTAGCCGGTATACGGGAGCGTGTGTGATGAGGTAGTGGATGCCTTCGGGTGCAAAGTAAAGTTCCCGGGCAACATCTTCCTCACATCGCACCACCAAAAAGCTGCCTTTCAAATATCGTATCACAAGATCTCCACGTGGTACGTTGCAGTTTCTGTCGGGGCGTTTGGGGAGTTTCAATCGCCATTTGTTGCTCAGTCCAATCAGACTAGAGAGGAACGATAGCACCAGCGTAGCTACTATAGACATGCCGTCGTCTTGCCATATCGACAAGGCTAGGAGCAAGACGGAGAGGATGAAACCAATGAGGAGGACGACGGTGAGCGGGCCGAAAGTCTTTGATTTGAGGTCCTTATCGTTAACGCGTTTTATTTGAACGACGCGGACACAGAAATCAGGGAGATTGTTAGCATCGCTAGTAGGCTTCTGTAAGCATGCCGCCGTGATCGCTGTCGCGTGTGTTACAGATTCTGGTAGACAGGCGGGGAGGTGCCTTGTCGGAGCTTGCTAGTAGCGAAGTTTACCAGTAATGGTGCACTCACCAGACAATGTTGCCAATATGGTTAATATGATCTCGGTGGTTGCCCGAGACAATGCCCGTCACATGTCCTGGAAACGATTCAAGATTACTTGGTCTCGTGGGCCTCATGAGAGCCTGAGGTGCTGGCAACAGGCGCGGCAAGAAGATCCATCTGGAAAGTGTTGAGACTTGCGCGTTGGCGAGTACCGAACCCTCTCCCAAAATGGCCAGGAAGCCAACAATGTCGAGCTGCAATTCTTTGTAGGAGAGTTTCCCATCGCTGTCGGCCGGGAGCCAATACATGTCGGGAAGCACTGGGTGTCTCTAGAGGGCGGAACGGAATGAAGGCGTAAAAAGGCAGAGATGCGGCATGGGATCGATTTGAAGGCGGCGTGGATTGAAGTGCGGCGTTAAGGTGAGCACAGTTAGTAGAAGTTGATATATATCAAACAAAAGTTCGAGGCACAAAGGCATGCATGACGGTGACGACGCGTGGAGGCGTGGAACGAAGGTTGTACGGGCTGCAGCTGGGGGGCCAAAAGCGCCTGTGTTACCGCTCGGGTTAGAAGGCTGTCGGTTCGCGCTGCATCGAAGGAAGCGAGTGTCGACGCATGTCCAAAGCCCCATGCGATTGGAGCCTGGTGAATGAGGGGTCTCGCAGATGGCCTGTGGCTTTTTTGCATAGCCTCAATTGTGCCAGTGACTCTAGCCTTCTCTCCAGGAACTGACCCGCTTGTCGTGATAAACGCCTTGGGCTTGTCGACTGCTGCGCCCCCTCCGACGGCAAAGTGTACTAGGCTGGCCTTGACGTGAAACGATCCGACGGCGACAGCTGCGCTCACGGCCTAATTGTATCAACAAGACGTTGGATGTGGTGTCGCATGTATCTGAGGCGTCAAGAGAAGAAGGAAACATTCGCAGAAAGTGTGCGCTGATGTATGTGGACGCTCCTTCCTTTTCCATAGCGTGTCTTTCGCAGTTGCCATCACGAGGCAGACACCATCAAACATGCTATCATTCACACCCCTCTTCATCCTTTTCTCTTCATCCCCAGGCAACAGGACAAGGCGTGATCGAGGCGCAGCCCATATAGCTACACCGGAACTCCACTCATCAAACTACTTTACTGATCCGTACGGCCACGTGCCTTAGGCCAAACATCGGGCCTACAACACTTGACACTGGTACTACTCCGTGGACAACACCAGGCTAGGTTTCGCCGTTAGTTGAAGGCCTTACCCAAACAGAGCAACAATATACCAGCCAACAACTCGTCTTACACCGAGTATTGCTCACAGCCTAGACCGGTCAAGCAAGAAATTCGCCTCGAGGGGTTTTTGAATGCAGGTGCAACCGGATGCGATCATCATTGCATTGCTCTCCCTGCGACTTTATGCGCATCGGCATGAACAGCCGACCATAATCATCTTGCCAAAACAATCACCGGTATGCCCACTGACGGCGACATCAAACCTTCGAGTGCGTCTCAACAAGCTCGCCCAGGCTTGCTGGCCAAGTGTGGTATTGTGATCCCCACATTGTGAGTCTTGGACCAAAGCACGCATGTCGTGTGCACGTCTGTATTAACCAACGCATGTAGCTTTGTACGTGGCAGACATACGTCCCCAGAGGATCCAAACAGGCTGGTCATGACAGCTGACTCACCAAAGAAGAGAAAAAGAGCGACGAGCTCGCATCCAACACGAAAGGTGCCTTTTCATCCTGCAGATATGGAGGCCCCTGATCCGGTTCCTGATAGCCAAATGCAACAGCAGCAAGAGGCACAGGCCTTGGCCAAGTTTGACCAAGAATTAAAGGATGCAACAGCATCAGAGAGATACGGGGAACAGAGGAGCAACCTTCTTCAAGTAGAAGAAGACCACGCTTGGGATCGGGAAGCAAGGCCCAACAGTAACTCCACGTCTGAGCAAGATAGGGTGGAGAGAAGAGCTGCCATCATCATACAGCAGATTCGCGAGTATGAACGCATCGTTACCTTTGGAAATCTGGCGTCAGAGTCGCTCCCGGATGTTGAAGATCAGGACATGGGTGGTCAGTTTCTTACTAACAAAGATCGGATAGATAAGGACAGCAAGTTGTTTGAGATATCCAAGATGGTGCCCAAGGGGGGCCTTCTGCATCTGCACTTCAATGCCGAATTACATCCTGAAATTCTTCTTGTACGAGCCCGAACAATGAAGAACATGTATATCCGCAGCATTCAGCGCATCCAAGATGAGCAGCAATTGGCCACAACCGAGTTGATCTTTAATGTCCTAGATCCAGACACTATCAATCCTAACGTTGACATATTTTCAATGGATTATCCTCTTGTCACAACGCCTGCCGATCTCAAAAAGGAAGAGTTTCAAAGGCAAATCTGGATGCCATGGGCAAAATTCCAGGACGAGTTTGAAAAGAAGTTTCCTGGCCAGTACTTGCAACATGAACCAGGAACTTTCCGCGATGGGCAGCCGCAACATTGTGGAGACTCGCCACCTCGTGCTCTACTAAGACCAGCCGAGAACTGGCTTAGGTCGAAGATGGTACTTAGTCAAGAGGAGGCTTACCGTCCCGACCAGACTGTTAATGGGTACGTCTGTTGCTACTTAAGAAAATCATCTGCTAATACCAACACAGGGTCTGGGCGCGTTTCAACCAAGCCACAAGGGCTTTTAAAGGGCTTCTAAACTACAAAAGTGTCTACGTATCCTATATAAGCGATGCCATTGACCGAATGATTGAGGAAGGGGTCATGTATGCTGAACTACGACCAATGCTTTTAGACAAGTTCATTCCGGGAGATAGTGGAAAGCCGGAAGATCGTGTTGATAATGCCGCTCAGATGAAGCTCATTATTGAGGGAGTAGAGGCGAAGAAGGCTGAGCTAAGGCAAAGAGGTGAGATTCACAAGTTCCCGTTCGGACTCAAGATCATATACTGCACACCTCGATCAATACCACCCAAGATGATGGAGAACGAAATGAGGGATTGCATCAAGCTCAAGATTCAATTCCCCAAGCTCATCTGCGGTAAGTAATAAGAAAAAGCTTAAAGAGGTGCATTTAGTTTCTAAAACACAAACAGGATTCGACCTCGTCGGCGCTGAAGACCGACCCAACCACATTGACTTTTACAGAACCCAACTTGTCGCCTTCCAGGAAACATGCAAAGCACTAAATCTGGAAATCCCCTTCATGTTCCATGCTGGTGAAACGCTCCTCGACACAGGCGGCTCCGACGATCCCAAGAAATCCAATCTCTACGACGCAGTCGCCCTCAACTCGCAGCGCATCGGCCACGGCTTTGCTCTCATGAAGCACCCGCACTTACTTGAGAAATTCAGGAAAACAGAATCTAGCCCCGGGATCTGCATCGAGCTGTGCCCTATCTCGAATGAACTCTTGCATCTCTGTAGAAACGTAAAGGAGCATCCGTACCCTGAGTTGCTGGCTGCGGGTATACCTTGTACTGTCAATTCCGATAATCCGTCTCTATTCAGGTATGATATGCTCCCATTATTCTCTACTCCTTCGACATGGGAAACAATTAACACGACGAAACAGTAACTCAATGTCCCACGAATTCTACCAAATCATGGTCGGCGCGCCAAGCATGTCACTGTACAGCTGGAAGCAACTGGCACGGTGGAGCATCGACTACAGCTGTCTGAGTATCGAGGAAAAGAAGGAAGGCCATGGCTATCTCAACGCGGCGTGGGTGGAATTTTGTAAGGCTGTAGTGGAAAAGTACGACTTTCTGCTTGATGGGGATCGTATCGATGCGTTCAAGGCTGAAAAGGAGTATCCAGCGCGAAAGAGGAAGCATCCGGATGTCTTGAAGGCGCTTGCAGCGTGAAGGTGGGACGGGTATAGAAAATGTAGTAGCACAAGTTTTGGCTTAGACTTCAAATACATTTGTTTTTGTTTAATATGAAAATAATAATAATATTCGTATGCATGACTACCCTACTAAATCGTACTCGAGGACATAAAAAGAGCAATACCCGTTCTCTCCATCCCAAGAGTCAAACAAACACAGACACTAAAGCACAACCTTCAACGCCCCTTGAACTCCAAACACCCATCTCCCTCTTCAAACCCCAACTCAAAAAGGAAAAAAAACCCACTTCTCATGCCTTCCCCGTAACCGTCTGCCCCTTTGCTTTGGCAAACTGCGCACTACGCGCATGCGCGGGGTTCGGGGAGTAAAACTCATCTACAATAGGATGAATCATGACCGTTTGCTTTGAAATAGTGAGGGTACTATTCGTAGGAACCGTGACCCAATTATCTGTTTTTGTAAACCTTGTTAGCCTTGATTTCGCATTTGGGATAAAAAAGACAGATGGAAAAGGACGAGAGGGGGGAGAATGTTAACATACCGCGTTCAAACGTCAAGGGCTCACTGGCTACGAGCACGATATCGGATCCTTTATCTCTCCTCTCCATCACGTAATTTCTTTCTCTGTCCTCGCTGTCTACACCGCCGGTGCTACTCCCATCATCGCTACCCACCGACGCAGCAGCACCGCGCGACGTCTCCCCACCAAGTTCCTTCCAACTGGTGCCACTGCTAAAAAACAGGCTCGCGGCCTCATCTTTCGTCGAACTCACATAGCGCGAGCATACGACACTAACACCATCCGTGACGGCGAAATTTAGTAAACTCCTGCTATCCTCCTCGCCCACGCCCTGCTCGCCTACAACCTCCTTGATCAAGGCATTGATCCGCTCAATTGTCTTCAGCAGCGCCTTCCTGAGCACCGTATGTCCGAACCCGACGCCGGGCTCTACTTCTTTGTCGGGTGAGACACCGGCGTTGGCAAGGCAGTCGAGGAACATGGCAAAGGCCCATTCGCTGTCGGTGGAGCCACCGACGACGTTGAACCATTTCTCGGCGAGGCTGAGGGCGAAGCGGCGCTTGATTTGGCGCCAGGCGCCGATGCCGCCGTTGTGCATGAACATGATGCTTTTGTAGCTGAAGGGGTGGCAGTTGCTGTCGCTGAGGTTGCCTTCGGTTGTGGCGCGCACGTGGGCGAAGATGAGGGATGAGGTCGTTTTGGAGGCGATGCGCGAGAGGTTGATGCAGTTCCAGGCAGGGATGGTGGACGTGAAGACGCAGGGGGTCGGGCCTAGGGAGGGAGAGGTGTAGTAGCCGATGCCGAAGCCGTCGCCATTGTGTGGGCGGCGGCGATCCTGGAGTGATGGTTGTGTTAGTTGGGAGGTCGAGGTGAATGCCTCTTAGAGGAAACGGAATGGGGAACGTACTAGTCGTAGGCGCGAATCGAATGATTGTGTGAGAATAGAGTGAGTAGGGTTGAGAATGAGTTCAGAGAGAAGGATATCATCTTTGCCTTTGTAGACCTGCCATGTGTTAGTTGGGTATGACTTGAGGTGTTGTAGCAGACTTGCCATGAATCTGCACATGGTGGGCGACTATTCTGTTCTCAGGCCTCAGTTGTAGTTGCGACTAGGAGTACAGAGCAAGGAAACCAGAACCGATATGTAGACGGCGAATGTGTGATGTACAGTGGTGTGCTGGCTGTGACGCTCAGGCGGTGTGTCCGCAATGATTGCGCCATCGGGGCAAAGCATTGGACAAGATATTCCTTATGCTCAACTGTATTCGCAGAGAGAATGGGCAAGAGACCACGATATCAAGATGCACAGGGCCAGCCTCATGGCATGCGAACACGCGACTACACAGTGATGCAAACTAAAAAGGCACAAAAGGCTGATGGCCCGGCGCGTTGCTGGACGTGCATGAGTACCGCTGGCGGGCGGGGGTGTTCGCTCACTACAGCATGTCCCCCCTCGCCCAATGACGCACTACCTTCTCCCCCGTTCCCCCAGCCGGCGAACGGGCCAATCACGACGACTCACTTTCAAATGGGCACCAAAACACCAATGGATTGGCGATAATAAATTCAGCTATCTGGCCGGCACGACTGAACTGAGACTATATATTTTCGCCCTCGCACCCAAATGTCAAGAGCGCCCTTTGCAGAGCAGGCCGCCCAGTCCAAACCGCCCCGAGCTTCAGACAGAGAGCCAGCCAAACACAACGCCGGGGATATGATGCGGATAACAAACATGGGAGGGTTACAAGACGGTGTATCGTAGAGGCTTCATAGAAATCATGGCGAAGTGAAGGCTGCGAAAACATGGCAACATTTGCAAAGGAAAACTCAAAGTCCCCGCAATCATGCCTCTTCCCCGGGTCACGTATCATATCGTGTATGATCTCAAAACCCTTCCAGGGCACTGGCAAACCCCTCTAGTCGCCCTCTCGTGGCTGGCTAGGGTCATCGAGGGAGCGCTGCATGGCGGACCATGCCCCCTCTCAACTCATTGGCACTAGTCGCGAATAAATCATCCGCTTACATGTCCATTGAGTCGCCTCCGTTGGCAAAGTTGAAGTTTTGTTGTTGCTGCTGGCCAGCAGCTCCAAAGCCAAAGTGACCCTCCTGGTTGACCTGGGGTCCGCCCTCAGCCATGTTCTCCGCCTCTCCCTCATCGTCGGAAAAGTACTTTTCGATAATGTTGTACGCCTTCATGTAAATCTCCTCATTGGCATTGTTCTGGCACTCGTGGATCTTCTCCATACCACCAACCTCCTCGATGAAGAGGGCGTAGCGGTTGATGGGCTCGCCACTGGCACCACCCTCGCTGGCCTCCTTGTCCATCTCTCCGACCTTGAGAATGTTCTCTAGACCGTCGAGGGCAACTTGGATAATCTTGTTGTCGGGACACGCGAGCAGGTCACAGAGGGGCTTGATGCAGCCGCTCTGGACAAGGTAACGGATCTGGGCAGGCTTCTGCAGACCACCGCTTGTGGCGTTGGAAATGGCCCAGCATGCCTCCTTTCGTGTCTTGAAGTCGCCGTTCTGGAGGAGGTGGATCAGGGGAGGAATAATGTTGGCGTCAATCACAGCCTGAATCTGGGTAGAGTTGCCGGCGGTGATGTTGGAGATGGTCCAGCAAGCCTCCTTACGGATACCATCCTTGGTGGAGCTCAGGAGCGACAGCAGGGCTGGGAGCGCGCCGCAGTTGATGATGACTTGGGTCTGGACGTCATCGCCGGTGACAATGTTGCCGACCGAGCGCAGGGCGGGTGTCTGGACCGATGTCGAGGCGTGCATCAGGAGCTCGACAAGACGGCGGGGGATGCCAGCCTCGATGACGGCCTGGATCTTGTCGTTGGAGCCATCGGACAGATATGAGATGGCCCAGCAGGCGTCGATGAGGACCTCGTCGTCAAGGGAGTAGACAAGCTTAGCAAGCACGGGAAGGGCGGGCTGGATCTGCAGGATTGTTAGGGGGATGCAGGCATGCGGGGCAGCGAAGCTCGACTCACAGTTTGCCAGTCGGGTTGAGGGGTCTTGCCACGGCAGAAGTTGCTGAGGGTCCATGTGGCATTGCGCAGCATGCTCAGCTTGCGGCTGTCACCCAGCAGAGCAAGCAGCGGGCGGAGAGCACCCGCCTGCAGCACAAAGTCGCGGCATGCGGGGCTATCTCCAGCAATGTTACCTAGGGCCCAGACAGCCTGCTCGCGCACGTCTGGCTCGTGGCTGCTGAGCAGCTCGACAAAGATGGGCACTGCGCCCGCCTCGATGACGACCTGTGTCTGCTGTGCCGAACCAGAGGCGATGTTGGTAAGTGCCCAGGCGGCCTCGAATTGTACCAGTGTGTGCGGCGAGCGAAGGAACTCGACAAAGCGGCTCACTACGCCCGTCTCGATAACGCGCTCAATGGGCGGGTTGCGCTCCTTGGAGAGGAGCTTACGGAACTTGGTTGTGGCTTGGATCTGCTCATCGATCTGTTCCGAGAAGACGCCCTTGACCATCTGGGGGAGCTCTTCGTTCAGCTATCGCATTGTGTCAGTCTCGAGCCTCTTTGACAAAGTCCGCCACAAGGGCGAGGGGGCAAAGCACGGCATAGTGGGGGTATACGGACCTGGCTCTCGATGTTGCCGCCCTCATCGTCGCTGTCGGGGGCAGCGCCCAGTGAGGCACCGGGCTGGTCTCGTCCTGAAATACCACGGCGCTTGGCAAGGTTCTCTTCACGCTTTGCTCGACGGATCTCGACCTGTTGCTCTTCACGGCGACGACGGAGTTCGTCCGGCTTGAACGCGCTCTTGGCCTTGAACGTCGTGCGGCGGTGCTCGGGGATGTATTTGTCGGCCATTTTCTGCAACGACTCGATTTGACGGACAGAGTGTTGAGTCGGACAAGATTGCGGTGGGTCGTGTTTGTTTGTAAAAGGGAGTAAACTTTCTAACTAGAGGGGTGATTTTGAAAGCGGAAGCGGCAAAGCGGTCATGGCGCTAGCACCTAGCCTTGGCTCGAGCCTTACGCCCAAGCAACCACCCTCAGCACCACGACGCGTCCCCTCGTCCCGAACCACGGCTGTATACTCCCCCAGCCCTCCAGTGGCGTGGCGATATCTTCAGCACAACTATATGCGATACACACGACAAGTGATTACGACTACAAGACCGTCCTCCTTTTGTGTAATTGCATGTGTCCTGACATGTGCCTGTTCTTTGACGGCCTGATAGCACACTAAACCGCTTTCGGTACCACTCCCAGCTACCATGCAGTTGCCCAACGGCTTCACTGCCATCAAGGACGCAACATCAGAAGGTCAAAGCGTCAATCTGATAGGCATTCTCGTCGCTTACGATGGCCCAAAATCCTCTAAAGGCCACGATCATGTTCTTTCCTTCACTATCCAAGACGACTTTGCGGACGCCTCTGCCAGTATCTACTCCTCCATTAATGGTCGCATGTTCAAACCAGCAAATAAGTTCCCTAAGATCTCTGGTCTTGGAGATATCGTAATTCTTCGTAATGCCAAGCTCAAGCAATGGAACGGGCGCATGGAATGCATTGGCGACAGACATTTCACTCATATAACCGTATTTCCTAGCAGCATGATTCCTGTCCCGGAGCTCAGCCATGCTTTTCAAGCTGGCAGTCAGAAGCTCCCTTGCGATTCGTCTTGGGGGGCTTCACAACCCACAATCCCAGAGCAAATGGCTGTCATACACCTGAAGCACGCCTCTTCTGGTTCAAGCCAGCAAATACGACAGCATGTAGCGGCGGCTCCGTTCAATACCCAAACAGGGAAAAGGGACTGTTTGATCAAAGACTTGCAGTTTAATACTTTCGCAAACATCCGAGCACAAGTTGTCAACATCTACCACTATCACGGTCAAGTCGACTTGAAAGTTACCGACTACACTCCAAACGAGAGCATGTTTTATTACGGCGATCCTGAAAAGGAAGATAGCTTCCATGTTGCAGATAGACACTGGAAAGGTCCATACGGATACTTGACTCTCAGCGTTACCTTGTACGAAGAAAATGCAAACTGGGCAAGAGAACACTTGGCGGTTGGTGACTATGTTTTCATACGAAACATGAGAGTGAAATTGTCTGCCCGTGGCAAACTTGAGGGCGCAGTGCATCAAGACAAAGTCAACAAATCACAAGTCGACATACGTTCCTTGAATAGTGCGTCGGAAATTGCGGAAATCGACAGCCGACGGAAAGAATACGAGAGCAAACGTGGCGGCGGTGTAACAGCTTTCGAAAAAATACAGAGTGAAGCTAAAAAGCCTTCTGCCAAAACAACACACAGCAAGAAGTTGGCCAAAAGAGAACGACAGCGAGTTGAGAAAGAAGCCGAGCAACAGGAAATTGAAAAGAAGGCCCGTGAATGGGAAACCTCACGCAGTGGCGTAAATACCAATAGTGAGACTCGTGCCATCTCTTGTTGATCTATACTAACCCAGATGCAGTCCGATGCGCTCATGTGGATATGAAATCTTCTACAATCTCCGAAATCATACACAACCCTCATCTTCGTGTGCGCACACTTGAAAAGTGGAATGACTATGAACTTCCCTTTGTCAATTGCCGGTACCGATCTCGTGTGCGCGTAGTTGATGTGTTCCCTCCCAAACTCGAACTCTTTGCTCACTCTCTAAATGATCCGAACTGGGCCAAGCGGTCTGGAAAGCAGCATGCTGACAGTACATACCCGAAAGAACGATGGGAGTGGGGATTCGTGCTCCTGCTGGAAGATGCAGAAGCACCCCGGGGCGGTGTGTCTGAGAAGCTGCGTGTTGTTGTGAATAACAGCTCAGCACAGTACCTGTTGAAAATGAATGCGCAAGAGTAAGCGAGCTTTAGATCGTTGCTAGTTACATGCTGATTGACATCACCACAGCCTCAAGAACAACCCCAAGGTGCTGAGACAGCTTGAACATAAACTATTCCTTCTCTGGGGAAACTTAATGGAGTTGAAGACAGAACTGAGAGCCAAAGGCTCGGATCTCCCATTACCACCCGGTGACAACCGCTTGCAGAACAAGCCTTTTGACACATGCATAGAAGAGTATGGCTGCGAGGTACCCGTCACAGAGGACCACCCGTTTGGTTATCAGCGCATGCATAACCTGGCACTGACGACAATCATGGATTGATGTATGTATTCGCTTCGAGCTGATTGATTGTTGGGCGAGATCGACACATCCGCATCATTATTTAATTGGATGAAACTGACTTTAGACAAGACCCTTGAGGGTTTTCTGCGTCACGGCGTCTAAGTGCTGTGACGTGCTTAGTAGCCACCGACTTTCCTTCAAATAGGGGTATCCTGTGTGTTTTAGTTGATGCAGGGTCCCCTCGCCGCACGACTTTACTTGGTAAAGAGGGACACGTACTAGCTCGGATTGAGTAACTGAACCGACTCAAGAAACGAGGTTGTATAGGACTCGCCCTATTACGACTGACCAATACCCTTTCACTGAAGGTATACCGACTTAGGGCCATCCGTATTATGTGTGGGCCCAAGTCACAAAGGAGGCTAAAATGGCGTTTACCAAAATTGCGTGATTAAACGTGCTTGGAGCGGAATATGACCGAACCGCGTACCATCATCAATCAACAGTTGAGTGACAAAGAACAACACTTTATAGTTTCGAGACTTGAAATCGAATAAAAATACTAAGAAAGAATTACAAAAAATACGTACCAAACGCTTCGAAAGTGACGAAACAACAAAGGTAAATGTTGTTGGATGCTCAACGCAGTATCCTGGCACCGGCTGTTCAAGGGAAAGAAGAGAGATCTGACGGATCAACTTCAGGAAGAAATATTCAAAGAAAACCATGGAGAGACCAGGATACACAATCGCTCTTCCAGCCCAAGCACCGGACCTCAAGGAACCGAATGTCAAAGTAACAGAACTCCCGGCTACACCGCCTTCACCCAACAAATCCATCCCACTCCGCAGCGTCACTCTTCGGGATCCAACTCTCATAACCACAGATTTCGACGCCCACCGCTTCCAAGCTGCAGCCTACACTCAGCTCATCAGCGCTGCCACCCCAAAATTCCCGACCCAAGCTCCTGCACCAATAATACCACCCGGCTCAGCCCCCTCAGACACCCTCATAACATCCCCCTACAACAAACCCGGCCACTACCTGTCCCTCTCTACCCCTCCCCTCCCCATCCCCTCCCTCCTCCTCGCCGTAGCCTTGACATCCCTCCAACCCACTCTCCCCACCTACGCCACAGCCCCCTACACCTCCGCGCTAAACCTCGACGTCGTGCTCGACGTCCTACGCGCACTTGTTAAAAGCGAGGGTGTAGAGTGGCCCGAAACCAGATTCTACGTCGTTGTCTTCCGGAGCAAACTCAAAGACAACATTGATAATGATTACCTGTACAAGTTGGATGAGGAGAGTCACAGGGAGGCGTGTGAGTCTGGTGGGTTGCTAAAGTATTGGTTTGGAAAGAGTGATGCGGAGAGGAGGAATTTGGCAACTTGTATGTTTTCATTCCCTTGTTCTTGTTTTTTTCTTGGTGGAATTAGCCACGTGATGTGGTGTGGTGATTGAGGAAGACACGGGTTAACTGACGGTTGTGAGCAGGTTTCTGGCATAGCAGGGAAGATGCGTATCGAGGGGGTTTGGGGCCGTGGCATAAGAAGGCGCGGGCGGCGGGGAGAGAGTTGTATGAGCATATTACGTTTACTACACATTGGTTTACTGTTCTTGAGGGAGTCAATGGGTATACGTTTGAGGATTATCATTAATGAAGGGTTTGTGGGAGGGAGATGGGAGGGGGCGTTTTCTTTCCAAGTTTGCAAATGGTAAAAGGGAATAGAGGATATAGATAGAATGGGAAAGTCAAGAAGAACAGCTTTAAATTGCCCAGATGGTCTATACCATGTCCTACTGTACACTGCATATTTACTATGCAGAGCTCCAAACTCACACCGAATGGTATCGATCAATGTCCCCCGCTTGCACGTCAAAAGTCGCTTATGGTCGGATAACGCGGAGGCCGTCTTTCGAGGGTGCTGCTGCTCGCTTGAATGACTGTTTGGCGCGGTTAGGACGCTACGTGCTTGATAGAGGTTGGTGCGTCGAGGGAAACTGACGTTGTCGCACTCTTCCCATGCCCTTCCAGCACCGAAACCGAGACCGACAAAGGCGGGCCATGCGCGTCGCTTGAAGAGGAGGACCGAGAAGACGACGCCGAAGGAGACTCCGAGACCCGAGCGGATGAGCATTGAGGAGAGGCAGCGATCCCACTGTGGACATGTGTTAGTAACCTTGTTCGAGCCCAATCTTTGTACTGCTTATCGGTGTGGGTTGGTGGTGTTGGCATGGGGCAGTCATTCGAGTCGCGTGAGAGCACTGTGCCCCGCCATTGCATGCGAGGGAATGCTCCCCAAACACTAAGATGCCCCAATTCGAACCCAGACATTGCCAATGCCTTCATCACGGGATTGTATCGGGAGTGGCTATTCTACCTTTTCGTTGAGCAGAGCCTCGCTCATGGGACGAGTGGTACGCGAGATGGACGCAACGGGCTGGGGGTTGTTTTCGGCCATGGCAGCGGATATGTCGAGTGCAATTGATGGATGCAACGGCGCACTCGGTGTGCTGAGAGGTGAATGGGAGCAGCTCGACGTGGTGTTGATGGTCTTCGCCCGACAGCTGGGAATGCCGAACTTTGACGTCGCCGACCCTTGGCAGGAACGACAAGGGTACGCTTGGTCCGTGCCCAACTTTTTTCGACCTTACTACCACTGCTTTACTCGCCTGCTACGCTTCCTTTAGCTTTTGCAACTGCAAACGGGAAGTGAGGTGACAAGATGGCGCCAATCCAGCCAGTGAGTAAGAGGTGTATATTTTGTCAAGAAGGTGGCTGACATATGAACAGGCCTCGAAGAACGACCCTGCGTCGACCCGCCCGCGGCTGCAAGCAATCAATCAGGACTTTTCCGACCTAGACGAACAAATTTCCCAAGTTGCGCATATAATAGGCCTTCCTGACGATTGGACCACTGTGACAGAGGAGGAAGTAAAGGCCAGGATCATACAGCGACTTGTGCGCGCAAGAGCGGAATGGGTTCTGCGATGGATACTCGACAAACTAAAGGATGATTTGGAAATAGGGCGCACAGCGCGGGGAAACGCGAACGCATGGCAGCTTCTTGAATGGATGATTCAAATCCTTCCTGTTTCGAGAAGCGCATCTCATCTACGCGACGCCAGTTTCCCGAGCATTCTTGAGCGAGCGCTTGTTGAGAACTTCGACAAGGATCCTGCTGTGCAGCCTGCAGGCGCATCCGAGGATGTTCACATGAAAGATGATTCCGAGTCGAGCGCGACCGTCCGAGAAGACAGCAAACCATCGAAGAAACGAAAGCGCGGAGCTGTGCAAAGTCCACCATTGAGAACGGCAACTCTCGATCCAGCAAAACTCGGTCATCTTTTTCGCGTGATTCGATCTGTCATAGGCTCGATAACCGCTTTGGCCGCAGGAAACAAGGGTGACGATACTACTCAAGCAGAGCTTATGAAGATGGTCTTGAGGACCGACAGTGCGCAAGCTTCACGGATCCTGAGGTTCTGGCTCACGAGCGTTCACCGAATTCTAAGCACTCCTTCGAAAAACACAAATCTGGACGACTACTGGACTGAATTCGTCGACCTCTCCCTACCCTACGGGATCTGGGATCTACGAACAGTGGATGCAAAAGACGAGACTGGTGCGTCTGCTGAAGAGTTCAGCACAGAGTGCCTCATTCCTACATTGGACCTTATTGTATACCTACAGGATTTGCGCGACGGAAGTGTCTCGAATGTTCCTTCCTATGCCGTCAATCGCGCGATTGGAGCATTGGACAAGTCACTAACTAGGCAATTGTTTGCTCCTTCAAGAGCGGCTTTCTTTGGCGAGACCAGCAGTGGATCTTCTTCGGGCGAAGCACCAAAGCTGCGGGACGCCCAATCGTTGGCCAGCAACTTGGAACCTCTGCGTGCGAAGCTCCTCCAAGCTGCGCAGATTGAGGATGGCGGCGATGTTCTGCCAACAAGACTTGCATCCCTGTTCGACGCAGTCCCCCACTTATTAGATTTGGTCATCCGCGTGTCCCCGTCTCGAACACCGAAAAGCAGGGCAATGGAGAAACCCTGGCTGCAAGCTGTCTTTTCTACGCTTGCTGAGTGCGCGGGATGTTCACTGACGACTCCTCCGGAGTTCATCACACGCCAAACCGCGGTCGCTGCTCTTGGTTCTGCTTTGCGTGTGCTACAAGTCCATGAAGTTACCCTTGGTCCAGATCTCGTCAAGACCATCTTTTGGTACCATTGCGGAGTCAAATACCCAGAAGGTCGAGAGAAGAAGGTACACTGGTCCCTGATTGCATCTTTGATCGAGCTTGACTCCTCGGTATTCGTCATAGGATCGAAATCAGGCAGCAAAGGAACACAAGAAGACCACACTGAGCTTGTCGAGTTCATTTTCGAGCAGATATCTGCAGTGGAGTTGAGCGGTCAAGGGTTTCTCGATGAGAAGCAGGCCCAGAAGACTGAGAACCAGCCAGGAATTACCAAGAACTCACAATTGACAAGAAAAGCAATTCTAGAAAAGGTCATCATCCCTCTCATGTCGGCCTTTGTACGAAGTCGCAACTTGCTAGGCTTCATTCGCAGATGGGATGATCAGTTGATCAAGAGCTACAGGCATGGGAAACGCAAGGCTCTTAAAGATCGACAAGATATCGTTTGGCAAGATCGCGCCCTCTATACTGCCTTGGCAGGTGTTTTTGAACAGTCTCTCACTCTGGGTCAAATCAAGACTCTTATTCAAAAGCATGAAGAGCGGTTGGCGGAACTGAAAGAGGCAATGAAAACAGCGTCCAAAGAAGATGTAAAGGTCAAGAAGCTCGCAGCTTACAAGAATGCGGCAAGCAGCGCTGTCCTCATCCCCGCTTTCCTTCAATCCATTCGATCAGACAACATCGTCGAGATGCTGAAGTTTGACCTTCAGCTGTTGTTTTCCATTTATGTTACTTGGGTACAAGATGATGCCTACAGTTTCTACACACAGCTCCACCTTTCTTGGTTCACATTGTGCCAATTGCTAGTTGCTCTCTGGCCAGTTCATATGCACGCCTCTTTCCAGGCACAGCAGGCGTCATTATATCCGCTATTTGAGCAGGCTACCAAGGACATCTCCTTTGGACGCAAAGACAAAAGCCGAAATGTGGACTCATCCTCACGAGCGGCTGCTATGCTTTTCTCCTTCAACACATGCGATTGCCTTCAAACAGTACCTGGGTCTGAAGAAGTCATCCGTAATGGGATGCAAAAGATCCTAGAGAATTTCTCTTCTACGCAGTTAGGAGATGAAGACGATAAACGCATGGTGGAAGTTTTCTGTACCTACTTCGTCAATTTGCTAGAGCCTCTTGAGGCAAATGCTCGCTGCGATGCGATATACAGGATCTTGTCCAGACTTCCTCAGCTGGGAAAGGTTTCTAGCGATCTCATCTGCAGGTCCCTCTCTGAGTCTGTCGCCAAGAGCGGGAGCGCATCAACTCAAAGTGCTTATTCTGCAGCACTTTTGAAAGCTCTGGGACAAGATATTGATGATGGCATCTACACTGCAGTCTCAGAAGCCATCCTTCACATCAATCCTCAGGTGCTTGCTCGCGAAAAGAGAAAGTTGATATTGGACCGTACAACTGAGCTTTTGATCTCCGGGAAATCCAATCCAGTTGAGCTTTTGGGCGTCGTCGCCCACCTCCAGCACGTGCCGAATGCATCGGCACAAGTGTCAATCGAAGCCTCAGTGCTTTTCGATATTGCAGAGCAACTCCATCAACAAGACGTAGAAACGGAGACCGTCCTACAGCTTCTTAGGGGGCTTGTTCAAAAGACACTGATGCAAATTCTACCGAACCAAACCCAGTCAAAAAACAAGGAGTTCGTCATCGAATTTACAGGGAGATTGCTTTCCATCACCAAGGCTACAGATCAGTGCTCATTAGCGAGGCTTTCAATTCTCCGAGCGACATCATCAGCCCAGAAACAGAACACTCTTCTGCATATTGAGCGATACATCGATCTCCTGAAAAAGTTGCTCAGCAGTCCGGATATCGATGTGCTACAGGGTTCTCTGGATGCTTTCAATGACTTATCGATATCTGCATTGAGAGAAGCCAAGTTGTTCGACCGTGTCCAGGCTTGGCTCCGGACGTGGATCAAGGATGCCGTGGACCTTGATCAATACCAAGCACCTGACGTTGTGATTCGATCTGACGTCGTCGAATATGTCGCACGTGTATACAACTTGGTTACGAAGTTCCAGCTGTATCCTGATATGACATGGCTAATACGCTTGACGCTCACGCTTGTACAATGGAGCCCGGTTTCTGTGCAGACTACTGTGCACACTATACTTAAAGAAGCACTCACACCTCTCACTATCTACGAGAAGTTAGATTTGATTGCAGTGTTGACTGCTGACCAAAAGCCACCGAACTCTGCCGCGGCATATCGCATCCTCAATGACCTTGTCTCAACAACGGACGACAAGCTTGAGGTTAATGCTGAGCTGAAACAAAAGCAGCTAGCATTGTTGCCCAAACTCTGCGCTTTGCTTGCTGAGTGCCCCGACTATGAGTCATTCAACAGCCTCCTCAGCTGCATAGACACCGTCTTGAATGATAAGCCTTCACTCGCGTCGCAGTACAGTATCGAGTGCGCTTTCGGTGTGCTTGTCAAGCTGACTTCGCGAAGCAGCCCTGCACTGCCCTCTCGACATGCTCCGTCGATCTTTTCAAGGCTTTGTCACACAAGCCGCCTGATCCTACTTGTACACAGAGGTCGCCTTGGTGGACGCTTTCACCTCTTCTTGCCGCTCTTGCAAGGCCTCTTGTTCTGTTTATTCATCCCAAATGCTAGTCGAAGCGGCGCACTACCTGCATGGTTACGAACCACTGTAGCCACAGAGCCCGTACGACTCACAGCTGCCAACGCTTCGGAGTTCACGCGGCTGCTCTCTACACTTTGTAACCCCCCGCAGTCTTCAATCACAAAAGCACACCAACATCATCAATCACGCAAATCCAAGGATCTCAACGACCCGATCAAAGCAGCTCGCGAGAAGGCGAGTAATTTCTTGTATCCACTCCTTGCGTCATTTTGCCGCTTCCAGCTCAACGGAAGGCTAGATCAGAGTGTGAGAGAGAAGCTGATGCCTGGCATCTGGGAGGTTGTCGGCACGGCGAGCCTGCATAGAGAGACACTGGACGCAATGTTTGCCGGTCTAGGCAGAAGTGAAAGGGACATCTGGAAGAGTCTATGGGAAGATTGGGAGGGGGTCCACGGGAGGAGACAGGTTGTCGGTCATGGAGAGTGAAGCGCCGAGTTGCCAAGATTATCATAGATATCCGCAAGCAAACGCTGTGGATGGGGTCACGACAACTTCTATTGTAGCATGTACTAATACAGTCTCAGGGACAATATGCCGCTGTGCTTTCAGAAGACCTGAGACTTACTCAATATAATCAAACTTACAATGTGAACAATATGGAGTGTCGGTCTGTTTGCTCTCACTCCTCTCCCCTCAGCCTGCTATTGTCAAGTCAATTCACTTCGTCGTCACTGGTCACCCAGCACAATAAACTCTGCGTCATCCTCCAACCAAGCGCAACCGTGCGCTTTCACGTTGCCCATTTGATCTTGTATCCATTCACTTCAGTCTCTCAATACTTAAATCAACCCAACGTCTTTCAATCCACCACTCTTCAAAACCAATCATTCACATACACCAACATCAAAAAAATGCCAACTCTATTCTCGTCACCACAACCACGATCACCACTCATGCCACCCATGCCGCCCTCAACAGAAACCTCAAAATACCTCTACGCAACAAAATCCCACACGCCAACCCCCATATGCCACTGCGGCACACCCGCAGAAACCACCTTCCACCACCCCCTCATCGCCTGCGCCAGCAAAAAGTGCAAAACGCGGTACTACCACATGCACTGCGTCGACCTAACCCACCAGCACCTTCTCAGCAACGAACCGTGGTTCTGTCGGGATTGCCGAGTGTCTCAGACTCTACTTTCTGCGCCGACGCAGATGCTGGCGCTCTCGCCTCCGCCGCGCGTGTGCGTCTGCGAGGTCCCGCCGTATATCATGGGGCCCATGGTGCAGTGTGCGCGGAAGGCAAAGTGCGAGGTTAGGTGGTTTCATTGGATTTGTGTGGGGTTTCCTGGGGAGGAAGACGGGTGGGTGTGTGAGGCGTGCTTTGGACTAGATGTTGGGGATGGGGAAGAGCAGGTGCCGGCGGCTAAGAGGGTTAGGATTTCTGAGGGTGTGGTGGAGGATGAGTTTTTGGGGGAGGTTACGGTGGGTCGGCATGATTGCGCTGTGCATGGGATTCGGTTGTGGGAAGATGCCGTGGCGGGGTTTGTGGGAGGGAGGGGGGATGAGGGTGTGGTGGAGGCGAGGTTGGATCGAGTGGATGGGGTAGAGGAGTTGGAAGAGAGGAGGGATGGTGTGCGGCCGGGAGAGGATACGACGGCAGAGGTCACGACACTGGAGGTTGCGACGACAAAGTCTATTGCATCAGAATCTACGACACCAAAGTCTGATGCTCCGGAGCCTACGCCGCCAGAGACTGCGATACTGGAGTTGACGACAACAGAGTCTACTGCACCAGAGCGTGCTGTACCAGAGTATAACACACCAGAGACTACAGTAACAGAGCCTGGGTACTGCTTCTGCGGCACACCAGATACCAACGACATGATTGCTTGCGATAGCAAGCGCTGTGCGACAGAATGGTTCCATTTTACCTGCGTGGGCTTGGAGCCCAAGACGGTGCCAAAGGGAAAGTGGTTTTGCGATGAGTGTGTAGAGAAAGTGGTGAAGCAGAAACGAAGTAAGATGGCTGGGAGGAAGAGGAAGAGGTGAAGTTCGAGGTTTTCATTGAATGAATTGGGTGGGAGGTCAGTGGCTGGTGTATTGCACGTTCAATCTTGCTCTTATCGGATCCGTCTGGATTAGGATTTTTTTTTCTTGCCTTCTCACTGGGGGAGAGTTATGGGCACTGTGTGTATCATCTGGTACCTAGATATCGAGAGGTACCTTTGGCGTTTCTTTCCTAGTAAATAGGTACATCAAGTTTGCGACGTCAATGAACAATCAACATTTGACATACTCGGAATTTTTATGTACGTACTACAACGTCATCTGGAACTACTTTCATAGAGTCTAGTAGTTTTCATGTGAAGAGGAAGGAAAAAGAAAAGAAAACATAACCCAGTCCTGATGTCGTAGTGACAAGTAGCCCCACACCTTAAAACATGGGTAACAGGCCCGCTCAGGGTCCATCAATCTCGTCTAATTCTGTATACGAACCCTATCACGTGTCGGGTGGGGCCAAAATCAAACATACCGCTATAACATACATCAAATCCGGTATCACTTCTCATAGTATAGAAACCAAAGCTACATTCAAGACGTACACCGTTTCCGCACGCAAAACTACCCACTAGCCCCAGCACTTGATGACGTAATACCACTTCCTATTCCCGGGGCACCCGCCGACAACGAGGGTCTGGTTCGCAGGGACACGCAAACCGCACCCCTACCACGGCATTTGGCCTTGACCCCAGGAAGAAAAAAAACAAGCAGCGCAAGCCGTCGCAAGGACCCCTTACATACCTTGTTCCCTGTCTCACCATGCTACCAACGCTATTGCAGCAACCTTCTCCATCATCGTCCTCATCTATTACCAGCTCCTCCCACGCAGCAAGCAGCAGCAGCGGAAGCAACAGCAGTAGTAGCAGCAGTAGTAGCAGCAGTAGTACACAAAAACCCACAACCCCATCCCCCTTCTTCGCACCCCTACCACACACAACATGGTCCCCCACAGCTGCAGCCCTGGCCCTCACCCGCGACATCGCTAGCATGAACACCACCATCCTAGCCGATCTGCAAGGCCGCTCAAATATCCCACGCATCTACACCATGCTGTTCCACCGCACCCGCGAATTCGCAGACACTGTCCGGCGTTTCGCCAGCGTCGTTGCGGCGGGCTCGTGGGCCGCGGCCGCGTGTCTGCTCGTCGACTGGGGCGTGCATGTGCTGCGGCACCCAGACGTGGGGCTCGAGCGCTTTCTGAATAGTCAGCGCGAGAGTTTGTATTGGATTCTCGATGATGCCCTCTTGAGGATTTGTGTGGATATGTGGGATCCGCCGGGTGAACAGCAGCAGCAGCAGCAGGGTTGTGAGAGGGAGGGCAAGGCGCGGCCGGTGAGGAGGGTGGTGCCGTGGGATGAGGCGACGGAGCCGGTTGTGAGGGCGTTGGCGAAGGCGCAGCTTTTGGTCCCGGTTTGGGGGCAGATGGATGTCGAGGAGACGAGGAAATGGCTGGTACCTGTTTGCGAGGGTGCGCAGGCCGAGTGGTTCGAGGTTGGGTGGTTTCGCCGGTCGAGGCAGTTTCTTAGGGAGAGTAGTAGGCTTTATGAGATTTGGAGGACGATGAGAAGGGCGGGCAAGGGGCAGTTGCCTGCGGAGCTGGCGAATGTGATTGTCGAGGATGTGGCGGCGTTTGAGGAGTTGCCCTTGGGGGATCTGAGGAAGTTGTACTTTCCGACTGAGAAGCGAGCAGTTTGGTTGAACGAGTAAATTGAAGAGATGTAAAAAAAAAATACGTTTAAAATAAACTGGAGGCCTACAATGTCGTTTAGCCTCTTGCAGAGTCCAAAATAGCAAGCACATCTTCCTTTCCGCCCATGCTCTCCATGGCCCCAAATACATCCGTCAGCGTACTTTCAGCCACCTTATCAATATCCTCTTGCTTCTCAACACCGACCTCCTTGAGCGTACTCGGCAACCCAAGGTACCTCACAAAATCGCCTACCGCATCCGCAAGATCATCCTCGTCAGCACTCAACGCCCGATTCCAAACCTGCAACACCCGCTTCTGAGCCTCCCTCTGCCTATCCGACCTGTCCGCCGTGTACCTCAGCACAGGAGCAAGCATCACACATGAAGTGACACCATGCATGACGTCGCAAATGCTGCCCAACTGGTGCCCAATGGCATGCGAAAGCCCCATTGGGACATCCCACAGTATCAGTCCCATCATCGCGTCTCGAGCCCCGAGTTGGCAATTTGCAATGCCCTCCAAGAGCTCAGAGTACTTGTTGTGTGCCTCGCCTATTCTGTAGGCTTTTAGGCCGCGCAAGAGTGTTTGGAGGGCATTTTCCATGTGGAAGAATATTTCTCCTGTGCAATCTTGGTTCAACATCTGCCGCGAGAAAGAGGTGTAAGTTAGCGGGAAGTTCTTTTTCGAGGGGTTTCTTGGGTGTCATTTGAAGAGGGGAAGAAGAAAAAGAATAGACGTACTGTTTCGATGCAGTGATCTACTGCGCGTATACCGCTTGAGAGCAAGAGTTTCCGAGGCGATGTAGCTGCTACTTCTGGCTCGAGAAGGATCAGATCTGGGGCTGCGTGCTCGCTGGCAAAATGCTGCTTCTTGAGTGTCCGGGGATTTGTTGCTGAGGAATTGTTATTCCACTCGCTGGCAGAGAGACTGGTTGGCACAACAATGAGTTTGACGTTTGGGTCTTTCAATCCATCTGCTTTTCCTTTCTCTTGATCAACCAGGGCTTCCATTGCTTCTACTGTGAGATTATCCGCGGCAAGGTTGGCGTGCATCAAGCGCGCAATCTTGCATGCGTCCGAGTAGCTGCTGCTTCCGATGCTGACGAGACAATCTGCGTCGTTCTCGTTTATCAATCTTGCTATTTCCAAAACATCGTCGTAGGGTGAGTGTGCACCAACACCGGACTTGCAGGCTACTGCAAAAAGACCCAGTTTCTCTTTCAGTTTCTTGACAACATCGGTGTTCTCATCCAGGGCTTTGGAGTGCACTATGACCAGTCGCTGGCAGCCCCACGTGCCGATTGCATCGATAATGTCATGGATATAATCGGAATTCAATATTGTGTTGTGTCCTTTTCGAGCGGGGATGGGAAGTTGTTGGATTGTTTTCCTTTCGCGAAGGGAACCGATATTGATGGAGCTTGGCATTTTGTGTTCGTTGTGCTAGATAGCGTTTTCTTCTGTACACATGTCTAGGGGTGTAGCAATCTAATTATACTTTTACAAACAGAGCGGGGTGAACATACAATTGTGATAATATGCGGTGTGTCTGACGAAAGTCTTACCTCATAGCTTTTTGATCCCTCACTCAGGCCACAAGTATGGTACATCAATCAGGACCGGCCTTGTTGAGCCCTCTCGCTACGTTTCAGTTAGACTTTCGTTTAGGAATACTATTTTTGGCTTTAATCTTCAGGGTCATCGACGATTCTTATGGATTACGACCTACTCCTTCCAGACGTTGGCGACCTCTAGTGATTAGGACAATATCAAAGAGTATGTATCTTGCAGCCTCGTGAATTAGTTCTCTACGGCCCTTTTTGCATTATTCTGGAATTTGTTTAGTAAGTTTCGTAGCTGCTGATGTTTTGATATCTATAAAGGCTGTCTTCTACGGAACCTTTGGGTTCATGTGTAGTAGGACTTGTCACAGGGATGACCTTCTACGCACATGCAAGATGTACCGGTTTTGTTTAATGACCTGGGATGCAGTGTCAGCATGAAAGTTTGCCTTGGGCTATCTGGAAGCTGCATAATCCAAATATTTTCCTGGTATGCCCAACCCTCGATACAGGCATGAATGATTGTCACTGTGAGAGAATAGCATGATGGCCCGGGCATGATTTAGGCGGTCGGAATTCCATCAGCATATATCTTACTAGATTTCCTCTAGGTAGAGTGGCAGTCAAGATCAGTGGCGGGCAGGTGCGGTGGAGTTGAGGGACTAAGGTGGTCGTGGTAATATGGATAAACCAAATGACGTCAGACGGCCCTCATATCAAATCCCAAGTATGTACTTGGCCTGAGACATATTATCGCCACATGCTCCATTTGAGTCAAAAAAAATCATGCTTTGCTGCCTGCACAAGCACAGGGGCTACGTATTCCGCGATCAGGTTGGTAGAGTCCTCGGGCCCAGTAGTCTTGCCTCTTTCGGCATGCGAGCGACTAGTGAAATACTGACCATGGCCGCTTACTACTCATCCTCGATTGGTGGACAATGCCTGTTTTTCCCCACCGTAGTATCCAGCCCAGACGTTGCAGCCCATATTGGTTGCCCTCAAGGATTGGAATAAGTGTACAGTTGCGTCCACCCAAAATTGACGTCACAGGGTATCCAAAGACGATCCAATGTAAAGGCGTCTCCACGGAGTGAGGAGCATATGGTTTATCATGGCATCTAGGAGAGATGAGTTGGAAACCATTGGTTAGTCCCTTGCGAAAGGCTTGCTCAGGGCGACGCTGAGTAGTGTATAGGGGCTCGAGGAACATGAAGGCGTTTGAAAAAGACGAGTGAGTATGCGAGAGGGACCATTATGATAAAATTCAGGTGTCAAAAGTGATGCTGTCGCTCGGAAATGCAGCAGAACTAGCTAGAGCTAGCGGGCTATTCAATGACCGTATGGCACAACGATCATCAAGATGTGAAATTCATGTTATATTTGGCGCGCCCTGTTGAAGATGGTGCGCAGGTATCTTGTATTATCCACCCATGTACATTAGCCTGTCCCTATGTTTCTCTGGAGTTTTTACTCTTCAGTAAAGGCGGCATACTCTTCCTTGCTCATAGTCTTGCCCTTGGGCTCCGCTGAGACAGCGATCTTTGCGACCCAGGCATCGCCCTCGGGGTCCTTGTTGACACTGCCTGGCGCGGACTCCAATGCCTCGTTGACTTCAGAAACAACACCAGCGATGGGAGTGAGGATGTCCGAAGCCGACTTTACAGACTCAACAGCACCGATGACGTCGCCCTCGGCCACTTCCATGTCGACCTGTGGGAGCTCAATGTAGACAACATCGCCGAGGGCTTTGGCTGCGTATTCTGAGATGCCCAGAGTGCCTTTATCGCAACATGTCAGCGCACGCGACCCATTGTATATGTCTTTTGTGCGACAAGGCAGAAAAGATGTATGTCGGGGTTGGGGATGCGGGGATTGCGGGGAGATTAAAGCAAGTCGACGTACATGTCTTGCCATCAGCGGACAGCTCAATCCACTCGTGGTCCTCAGTATACCTCTTCTCCTTGACTATACAAAGCGTTAGTCTGAAGTATAAAGACTCGAGACGTCTTGTTGCGACTCAATTGCGCTGTGGGAGTAACATACGTGCGGCAGATACCGAGAATAGCCGTTGCTTTGGAGCAACCGGCTGCCACTTCTGACACACAATTAGCGAGGGCCTCTTTGCAGCCACGGAAGAGATTCGACGGGCGGCGAGGGCGATGGAGAGACGGGCGGCCATTTTTTCAGTGAATGTAGCAAGAGAAAGAAAAAACCGGGAGCCTCAGAGGTATATCGAGGGAAGCTTTGGCGGAATAGGCAAGATAGCAGCAGTAAGTCGGCCGTGCCAAGACCTAGTAAAAAAAGTGGGGCGCTTCCGCGGTTTGGCGGAAAGGTTGGCCGCTTTCGAACACTTTTTGCGACGGAGAGAGCGGGCATCCAGACTGACAAACACACGCGACCCGCGCGCAATCCGACCCTAGACATGCTGTACGAAATGATCGGAGTGGTACGACATAATTATTCGCATTGAGTTGCCCACAATGTGTCAATGTGCTGACGAGTGCTTCAGGTACGGCCTGGCCGCCTCTCCGAAGTCAAAGAGTAAATCCCCACATGCCATGGGCCTGCCCCTCGAAATACACCCCAATCTGACCCGACTTCTCATTTAGAATCGCCAAAACCGCTGGAAAAATCGTTCTCGATCAGCAGGGCGTTGTGCGCGGCGTCTCCAACTGGGGAACTTTTCTGCTCCCCAAGCCAGCCAAAAAGCTGCAATCGACACATCACTACGGCCACCACTTCATCATGCGCTTCGATGCCAGTGCCCGCGCTCAGCACGCCCTGCGCAGGACCATGAGTCTGGATCCGCGTCTTATCAGATACAGTGTAGTCAAGATGGGCACCAAGTTTGAAGAGATCAAGGATGTACCAGGCACGGCCAAGTTCAGGTGAGGGGCAGCAAGCAGAAAGAGGCAGGATGTATCATACAGCAGAAGGAACATGCATTGCAACATGGCGTTTTGGGCGGTATTCATGAAGAAGAATTGGGTTTGCTATCAAAGGTGGGGTTACCACAATCGTCATGGTACTGGCTCCCATCGCAAATCTACAGCTTCCATGCAATCTTTTTTTTCTTGCTCTTCGATGTCCTGCGCTTTCTCAACAAGTTCACCGGCTCAATAGCAAGCAGATTACAATCGTCTCCTTCAAGGTTTGAGAAGAACGAGACGCCTTACAATGCTACTCATCTAACTACTCCAGTTGTGGCGCTGGAGTATCATCTCCTTATAGTTAGCAACATGTGCGCCACAATGCACACATACGGACAACTAGGCCTCCCCCAGCGAGGCCCCCTCCAGCCTTGCTATTCACAAACTTGCCTCTTCCTTCTGTCGCTCTCTCTCCCTCTCTCCCTCTCCCTCCCTCCTGCAATAGCCATGGCACCAGTCCCATGGAAGCAGGAAATCAACTTTGCCAGCGCATTGTTGCTGCATTCGTGCATCACCGTCTTTCTAAAGGAAATCAGTAACGGCACAGCCGTCCTTTACCATGTACTCATTATTGCCAAAGACAAGGCTGCTATCGATACTTCTGTCATGCTTGACGGCTACACGTCCGTCTTCTCCAGAGATCAAGATGGCGAGCTGGCTGAGCTGTACTTTACAAACACCGGGTTTGTCCTCTTAATAGCCTCGCTTGCTTCCGCAATCGCCATGAACCTAGCTCTTCCAACAGGAGTGCTGAATGCGCTAATCGCAGCTACGTTCGGCCTTACGTTCCTAGCATCCGCTGCAGTGGCATGCAAGAAGAAGAGTTTTGTCATGCCCATTATGGCTCTTCGGCGTGCAGGACGATTCATCTGGTCAGACACGCCGTTTGTCAACTTCTTCTCGTTGATTTACATTGCTGTTGTTTTGAAGGGATCCTCAAAACTTGCTTTGAGAGACTATGTCATCTTTCGATCTATTGCAATCCTGGAGCTGGTCTTTATGAAAGCTAGACTGGCAGCTGCAGACGCAGAGACGCAGCAGATCATGTTGAAGCGTCTTGTTGATAGCGAATATGCTGTCATCAACAGCGTAAGTAGGGCATGTAGTGCTTGATATCAGCCACACAGCTTACTTGAAGTCAGAAATGCCTCCCTGCGGCCCGCAGTCCGCCAAAGCCACTCGAGCACTCGCGTATTGTACCTTTTATGAGCTCTCAGCGCTTATTTGTTATGTTATACAAAACTGCAATCGGTCATATCGAGGGGTCTGTTTGCGGAGCATCAGGCCCTGCTACGATGGTTATCCCAAAGAATTCAGGGTTCTTCAAAGATGAGGCTGCACAATACGGGTGGCGAGTCTACCGCATGTCGCCTACTTGCGTCTTCATAGAAGACTGCGGCCAGACAATGGTCACTGAGACAATGAAGAGGGCGCCAACCAAAGAACGAACAGGCATGGCAGCGCATTATACCAAATTCATCTCATGGAGCCACGGCGTACTGTTGCGCCGTCTTGGCAGGCGCAGGGTTGTTTGGTTGATGCATACAGGGCAAGATGAGCGTGGAGCTGATTGCTGGAAAGGAAATATCAACCTTGTTACGGGATTGAAGGAGACGTGGCTCAAAGACAGAAGCAGATTTAGGCCCATGACAGGCGGTGACGATAGAGATGCAAGAGTAAATGTTGTGTGGTAAAAATAGTCACCGGCTCGGCGTAGACGCCAACCCTACAATCAGGCTCACTACACCCGGAATGCAAAAAGATCGTGCAAAAAAGTGACCTTGTATGCGAGCTGGGCGGCCAGCATGCCGCAGCACATTAGTATTTCCAAATTAAATTCTTATCTGGAATGACTGGTCTCTCCCGTCAGCTAGAGATGCGGTGAAGACAGCAACGAGAGGAACCAGCGTTAGGCATTCGTTGTGCAAGGATGGGAGAGAGCGGGTAACTAGCGCTTCAGTAAGTTAGACTCTTGTCGTCCGTTCGATTTTTGATCGTAATGTGCAGCGGGTAACCCCCACGGCGATAGTTGGAAATGGCTGGGTGGGGTGGGGGTGATGAACATCAGCCTCAATCTCAGATGGCTTCCATCGAGCTCTTCATTTCTCGCTCATCCACCAACCCGGATTCCAACTCGAAATATGCACTCAAGAATTCAAGCGGCATGCCTAGCTTCTTGGATCAATTTAGCCTGTACCGGCGCAGGCCGGATTACCACCCTGCTGGAATCCAGAATTCTAATGGATAAGCCGCACATTCAGCTGCATCGCCGACCGCACCCATCCCCCAACATCCCAACGTCAATTCTAAACATATCACCACTGGATTAAGCGTCTCGGTATCACGACCCCAGTGCCAGCACCTGGAACCAAGTCCTCTGCTCGCTCACATTTAGCCTATGGTTAAGTTCATGAATCTCGCATCTGCTCTCTGAGGCTGAAGGACATGATCGGTAGGTATTTAATTTTTTAGCATGTGGGTCAGGATGGCGTGTTGTCAGATCCTCCGAGCCTCTTTTGGCGATGCACCCAGCATGACGGTCCACCTCCAATCCTACCATAAGTCAGCCAACGAAGAGGACTTGAAGCGTGGAACTAAGGAGAAAGAGGATTGGGTGAAGGGGCAAAGTCTCGCAACAAGACCCTGTTCTGCCAATATTCCAGCCACTTGCTCGGTTTGCACTCGGGCTTAGAACACATCATCGTCAATGACATTATGATCCGCCTTGCGTCCTTTTGCGTTCCTTAGGGCCTAGCGCGCGGCACGGAACGTCTACTTAGTCTTGAGAGATCCACCATTACTAGGGCCGGCAATGGGGATCCACATCAGGCAACGAACGCCGATGTCATGTCAACGACTATCACCACCCGGTCTAGCACCAAATAGCTGGTTCGAAAAGGCGCATACATGTACTACGGGCCTTGCATGCGCAAAGGAATGGGTAAATACTGCTTGCAGTAGACAGTCTCTGGAAGGATTTTGTCTAGACCCTCACTCACAGTTTATGGTTTATACAGGGCGTGGCAACAGCGTCTTGGCTACAGGAAGAGTGCCATGGCATACCATTCATTTGGCAACTGACATGCCAAAGGAAAATAGCCTATGTATCCAGCAGCTCGTGCTTACACATAGGAATTTTGGCGTACTCGGATCTGCCTGCTATGACGAATCTCATGGGTTGCACGTTACACAATGAATGCGGGACGATCCTGGACAAGACGCGAGTATTGAAGACGTGATTCCTATCAATAGGCCCGACTTTTGGCATGCTTTTGGCCAATCATGCATACATAGGCGAACTGATTGTACGGCTCGGGCTAGTAGTCAGCGTATACAGCCGATGGTCAAACTTACGAGTACTAGTCAGCCGACAAAGTTGCAACTACTGCGTCACGCTATGCTGGCGTGTCAACAATGCACACTACCTATTCCTCTTCTATCATTCGAGAAATTTGTATTCAGAAATCAAGGGGAAACCCAAGTGCACAAACAAAGGAGGATCAACTCTGTTTGGCGGTCAAAGCCCAGCGTCAGACTTTCAGCCACCACAACGTTGTTACGGAAGCTTCTCCGCCCGCCATGTTCAAAGTTGGCTTACAGGCAAAATACAAACGAGCCAGGATCGCACCTAGACACCTTCACGTTGCTATTCGGGATACCGCGGGTTGCATAGCCTATGCTGACTGTACCGCTCGCTAAAAAAGAAAGAACGGATCTCGTCGGATCCTTTCGACCAGAAACAAACCGCCTATGATGGAGAAGCAGCACAGGGCGGGTAACCGCGAGCCTCACCGTGTCCCGCTTACGCCCACCATCCATGCAACTCACTAGTGGTGGGCCTGTGACTACTGCAATTGCCAATAATGCAACCGCCGCGGAAAGGTTGGGCAAGTGCATTCAAACGGTAAGACTCCTTTCCTTAGTCGGCAAAGAACGAGAGTATCCATGCAACTCCTATGACATGTGTTCTGCCGTGTAGTCATTGACAGATGTATAAAAAGAAAGCGTCTATCCTACATCTCTGCTATCTTCATCCAAGCAATCAACACACAATCTCCTACACACCCAACCTTTAACAACTCTCTGGATAATATATTATACTCCCTCCTTTTCCTCCAAACCAAGAATCTTTTTCTCCCAGATTTTTCCACCACGCAAAAACAAAAATGCAGTTCTCCACACTTGCCCTCTCTCTCTTCCTCGCTGCCACCGCAACCGCAGCGCCCCTAGCCCTCACCTCGGGCCTCGAAAACGGCTTTCCCATCACTATCTGGGGCGGCTCAACATGCAGTGGCAAGGCCACATCAGTCTCATACATCCCCACGAACGGTGACTGCTTCGGTACATCCCCGATCTTCAGCGGAAACACCGATTCATTCAAAGTCACCGCCGATAATATTGCAAAGTTGCCTACTGGATGCAGTGGTAAGTTCGCTTTTTTCATTCCCCCCCCTCTCTCCTTCTCTATCATTCTTCTTCATCTCTTCCCTTTCGCACTCTTTGTTCGTTGTTCTGCTTGAATATACTAATCAAAGTGATGCAAATAGTCATTGCATACGACAACGACGGATGCTCTGGCAACAAAACTGTTATCGCTAGCGTTGAAGGAGCATGCCACACGTTTGGTGACTATAGGCCGATTCGCTCGGCGAGGACTGTAGGATGCAAGTAGATGGAGCAAAAAAAAAAATCCCTTGTTGCGAACTACCAAGAAAAGAAGGATCGAAAGAAACGAATACGGTACATGAAACGAAAAATAATGCGGATTTTAGAATAGTTTGAAATGAGTAATAATTAGAACATTCCTTATATATACACATACCTCTTTACTTTGGGTGAAATGTACGGGTATCATTTTCAACCTCCCGAAATGAGACCCCAAAACGAGCCTCTCCCCCTTCTCATAATACATACATACACAGATTATGTAATCCCTCCCATGTACCATTCTATGCCTCAACCTATACAAAAGGCAATCCAAAAAAAAAAGGGAGAGAACCGTTTGCAAAAAAATGTAATCTCAAAAAGAAAACGGACAAAGACACTCAATCCATCTTCCTACTACTCCTCTGCACGAGTGTCTCCTTCGATTCCCCCTCCTCCTCCCTCGTACTAACAATATGAAACGAGAAATCCAGCTCACCCACAAGCCCCTTTACCGCCTTCAATAGCCGCTCAACCTCCATATTGATACACCGCGTGCTAACAGCCATGACAGCAAACGCCGCGTAACCCGGCTCGGTAATATGTTTGAGACTGAGGATCTCAGGGTCCACCATTTCGAGTTTACGGGAGAGCTGGGCGCCGGGGGGTGAGCGGAGGTAAGGGGGAAGGGGTTGGGCGTTTGTGATGGAGGAGGAGAGCATGGCGAGTAAGGAGGTTGTCTCATGGGATGTTACTTTTGCGTCGGAGATTACGCGGCGGAGGTCGTGGAACCATTGGGCTTTGCTGTTTTTGTCGTTCAGTTCCGGGTCCGAGGATTGCTGGGTTAGTGAGGGGTGTGTGAAGGCTTCGGATGTGTAGCCGAGGAGGGCTGTGTAGTTGACGATACTATTGTGGTTGTTAGTTTCTTACGTTTCTTTGAGAACAAGGCGATACATACTTCTCGACATGCGTAATAATCTTTTCGTATTCTTCCCTTGGGAACTTGCCTCCGAATGGAAATTCCCACCTCACGAAACCAGCATGCATCTTCAGTCCTTGGATAGTGAGCATCTGCTTGGCAAAGACCTTGTTTCGGGCTTTGACTAGCTGGTATCCTGGGCTATCCTTCTTACTGTCTTCTTCGCCGCCGAGTTCACCTCGAATACGACCCATAACCTGCTCGTGCATGATGGAGAACAGATTTGCAGAGAGATAAAGTGCACCACCAAGCTGTTGGCGGACAGCAGAGTGCTCGGTGATTGGGTAAGGGAAGATTGTCCAGAAAAATGCTACTCCAAGACCAGCAACGACAGTGGCCAGACGGTAAGGGCCTAGGATGTAGATGGCGTATGCAGGTTGGCCTGTTCCTGCTATGGCTGCTTGTTCGCCAATCTTGCGGACCTGGAGTTCGTAGCCGACAATCATAGTAGCAGTGACAACGCTAATAATTCCGACAATGACCAAGTCTAACCGCTTGAGCGGAATGTAAAATCCAATCGCAACGAAAACCCAGAGGAAAACAAGTACGCCAGGCGTCTTCTGAGCAGGAATGTACCAGATGAGCCACGCAAAAACCATCGCAACAGCTGTTCCGACAATACGTAATATGAACTGGAAAATTGCCTGACCCGCAGTGGGTGTCATGGAAATGGCAACCATGATCAAGGCCCACACTAAGCGTTGTTCGATGAAGAACCGTTGTGTCGGGCGCAAGAAGGCTATGATAGCTAAGCTCATTGTAGCACAAGCGGCGCGGAATCCAAAAGCTGACTCAGGACTGCGGAGAAAGGCCGGAATCTTGCGTAATCGGTCTCCAAATCTTTCCCAAGCATTGGCGGGTGGTAGATGTTCTGGGTCCTTCTTTTTGTTGAATGCCTCTCCCATGTATACAGTAGTCTTGTTTCTGTCAAACCCAGCAACCGTCGTCTCATCGTCTGAGTTTGCGTCTTGACTCTGGAAGATGCTCTTCAGCCACTTCTTGAAGCGTCGCCCGCCTGGCCAAATAAGCTGGTTCTTCATCGTCGCTTGGTCTTTACTATCAGCGAATTTTACAAATTCGAGCGTTGAGCGGCTTATCGAATGAAGTAAGAACATGATGTAGAGAAGCATGAAGAGCTGGCGTTGGTCTCGCTTCCTTGTCGTGATACTAGGAATAAGCTTCAAGGTCTCTTCATCTATAGCTGAGGGACATGTGAAGTAGTCATCCCTAAGCTTGATTCCCTTTGTTTTGACCCAATGGTGAAGTGTAGACTCTTTTGTATTGAAGAATGCGTCCGCCTGCTTTTGAAGGTGATCGGCAAATCCAGCATCTCCCGGTTTGACAGAGTCTCCTTTGGCCTCCGCATCTTCTTGGTTCTTTCCTTTCTTCTTCGGTGGTTTCGCCAGCTGCAATCTCAAGAAAACATGGGAAAGACCATCATCAAGAGCTTGAAATATGTGGCTGAGCGGCTCGTGCGCAAACCTGAACATCTCATTCCATTCGTTTACAGCTTGTCTGCGAAGGGCCTCGTCATGCTCGTTTTCATGACCGTCCCAATGGTTAATCTCCGCACTGCGTTCGAAAAGATCTATGATTGATGCCAAGCCCAGGACCGGCAGCAAAATCGATCTGAGGTTTTTGAACGTGACTTCCAAGTCGTCGGGCGACAGCTTTCCAAACGCAATCTCTCGTTTCGCAAATGGGAGATCTGCGGAAAGTTTGCCGTGCAGTTGTTGCAGTGCTGTAGTCATCTTCTTGACAGCCTCAATTTCTGGCTTCACCTTTGGTTTTGCTTCTTTCTTCTTTTTGCCTCCTGTATCTGGCACATATTCCTGCGCAAACATATCGCTAGTTTCAAGACTGGTGAAATAGGCCTTGTGAGCACCTAGGGCACCCTTCAGTAATCCAATGTACCCTGCGAACTCTTTCATTACGACTTTCCGCGACGTGACAGGCACAATGAACAAGCTTACAGCTGTCGCGATTGCAAATCCTGTCAAGAACGTTTCCAATAGCCTCCGCACGAATGCCTGGCACTGGGGTACTGTCCTGAACAAGAAGCCGCTAGTTGCCGCAACGTTGACAAATATGGCGTATATTATTGTGGGAAAGGCAAGTTGTGGGAACTTTGCTTTCATAGTATTGACCACGTATATTTGGAAGAATAGCCAAACTGCGAGAACAGCAGACTGAGAAGAATTATAGGCTTGCGGAGGTACGGCAGGATCGGTTGTGTGTTGTCGCGCCTTTACGCCGGTCCAGACCATGAGCATTGCAAGGGCTGCTCCGATACAAGTAGCAAGTATGTTCATGATCATAGTCTGAATGAACTTTGCGCGCGGCATGATGCAAAAACCAAGAATGGACACAATGGCCGTGAGGTATCCCAGTGTCGAGTATGTTTGCGCAATATCGGTTGCTTGATACATGGAGAGCGCAATAGTCGGCGGTAACGCTGCTTTTCCCATCATGAGAAGAGTTGGAAGGTCCAGTCCTAATTTTCCCCATGCTGCTTTCAATTTCGATGGTTTCTTCTCTTTCTTCTTCTCATCCGCTTCTGTTGAAGACACATTCTGTTGATAGCTAGTAGGTTGTTCCGGCTCCTCACTTGGTGTCGGTCTTGCAGTCGTATTAGAATCCGCTTCATCTCGTTCATCAGTATTCCTTTTTGTCGCAGAAGATGCCATCGTGACGGCAAGGACTCGAGTGTGTCTCACGAGCCTATACGCCAGAAGCTGAAGAGAATGGAAAGAGAAGACGAGACCTTCAGGCCATTGTCGGCCGAAGATGGGCAGCAAGGGTGAATTCTTCAACCAATTATCATGGAATTTCCCGATTGTCCGTGAGGAAGCCCGTGTCGGCACCTTGGGACGTCCGAGTCACGTCATAGTATGCTTTGCAATTGGTCAAGCATCATGCCAAGGCAGCTATACAACTTAGCGCACACCCCCCTTTGCCTACGCCAGGGCCATTCGGCCCGCAGATCTGCTTTCGGTACGACTCAGGTCCGGGCGAACTGCATGTCAGCCACTTCTTCAACCATACATAGTCATCGATAATTGCTGATTAAAAGTCTTATTCATTAGGTGCTTATGTTCTCGAGATAACCGAAAACCTTGTTATATTGACGATGGAATTCATAGTCGAAGTGGTGAACCTGTATTACGAAAGAGTCGAGAACTTTTTGTTACCAAAATAGTAACGTTGCCATTAACTGGCTAGGGGCCCTTGCCAGATAGTAGTCCTTTAATACACAGAACGTTTTTCATCGTCTGTCATGCATGAACCCGTATAGATTATCGTGCCACGCATGAAGAACTGAGCATCAACAAGGAAAGGTAGTGTTTGTTCATTAAAACTGCGAAAACGAGGATTTTGAGATGCTACAGAAACTTGACAGTGATGATACAGTGTTTCAAACGACAATGCGCTCGAAGCTGTACTTTGGCACCTTTTTACTGATGAGCATGCCCATTTCCCGCTTGCTCCGCTGCTCCTTCTTGCCGCCTTTACTATTCTTCGTCTTTTCTACACCCTGATCTGCCTTTGCGCCGAGCGGCAACATGGGCAGATCCTCCTCTCCATTCAGTTTACCTGTGACTCCAAATGGCTTGCCTTGCATCTCCAAAGTCTGAATGGAAGGCTTGTTTGAAGCAGGCACCGTAGATGCGTAGCGTAAGAACTCAGATAGTAGACCACGAATGAAGTGCGCTTCAAAGAAACCACTGAGAGCGACGGATGCGTCCTTGTTCAATGATTTGAGCATATCGTCACCATTTTCGCATCCAGAGGTTGAGCCGACCGACGCGAGCCAAGCTCCGGCGCCAATGGCATCAAGCGTGCTCGAAAGCAGGGAAGCAATAATAGAAACAGCATGATCATCCGGATCCTCTCCAGAATTGTCACCACCAGCGGTTTCGAAATCAACGAAGCCCAATGGTGATGACCAACCTCCATTCTTCAACTCAAGATGCAAGAGGCGAATGAGTGATTCGAGATCCCGTCGTGGCAGCATGGACCGAAGTGTTGAGCTGATGATCGAGGCAGGGAAAGTGTGTAGTCGAATGAGTGCAGGTCGCAAGGCGTGGCTCCGGGTCAGGAGACCATGGTCGAGAACTGACAGGGCGTGGTCGATTTCATGCGAGGCTGCCTCTAACTCGGAGGCGAAATCGACATCCATCTCGGCTTCGGGTGGAGCAGTGCCATTGGTCAACAGCTTCGTTTCTTGAGCTTGTTCCGGCTCGTCATCTATACTCTGGATGAGAAGCTTGATAGCCTGGACGACTTCGCCGATTGGAAGGAATTGAGTGTGGTTCAAGACAGCAGAGAGTATGTGCAAATCAGAATCGTAATCAACAAGCGCCTTGACAATATCACCGTCAATGATAGTCGACACTGACTGAATCTGGCCGTTTGCTTCGTCGAGGAGTGATCGACGAATGGACTCCTTGGTAAGATGGCCGGTCTGTAGAAGCCACTGGAAGACATTGGGTGGGAAGAAACCAATCTTCAAAACTCCCCGAGGTTCATCATCGGCTTCGCTAGCATCTGTGCAGTAGAATATCTTACTTAGCGCATACAGCGCATACTGGCGATACTGCTGTCTTTGATGTCCAGGAACGGCAGTGGGCATCTTCCATCGAGGTAGTTCGTCCTTCGCAGGCTCCTCATCGAGCTTGTCGACGACCATGGTGTCATCTTCCGGAAGGCTTGGTCCACCACCGTTAGTCAACGGTCCGCCCGAAACCTCATTTCCACGTTTCTGTGTTATTTCGACACTCTCAAGTTCAATGCCCAAATCTGCGGCGAAGTGTTGTTCAAACTTTGCAATCTTGCCTTTGGCAGCGTATTTGTTCAGTTTCCACTTCCTCTCTTGCCAAGCTTGGCCATCAATTCCCGTAACAGTCTTTCGTTCTGGTGCAATGCCTTTTCCAAGAGCATCGATAAGTAAAGTGCCCTCAGTTTTGGCTCGCTTCCGAGGTGCTGCACCTCCAAATTGCATGCCGAAGACCTCATCTTCTCGGACAGCTACCACCAATCCAATGTCAGCGTAGTAGGCCACCAGACTGCAAGGGGACGCTGAATGTTCACTGGTCTCTGGCTGTGCGTGCTTCCTCTTCTTTGAAGGACTGGTAAGGTCCGAATCGGAAGAGCCGGCGACCATTGACTGCAAAGCTTGTAAAGAATTGTATTTAACGTCGAACACTCTGCACATATCTTGCGATGTAGTAAAGATCACATCCTGTCCGGTTCGTAGGAATGCGTCGACGCCTGGCGCAGGAAGAACGAACTCGGAAGAAAGCTTTGGTACAGTTCCAGAGAGATCGTAAGAAAGCAGTGTTCCCTTGATGATGAAGTAGAGCGCGCCGCTAGATGCGTGCAGGGTAATCTGTGTAGAACTACCCTGAGAAAGGAATGTTTTCGACGGCGCAGGAAGGTCCAAGGCGAGCAAGTGCTTTACGGGCGAGAGCTGAGTGGTAGTAAGATCTGCAGACCTTGGCTGTACTTGCAAAAGTGTCAGGACTCTTGCACCATTTGTCTTGCGACCAAGGATACAGAGCACCTGAACAAGGTCAAGAAGATCGGATGTGCTGTCTGCTGTAGGGTCCAAAATTGTCGCAACGTCCTGTCGGCTTCGGAGTAATCCCCGCGTCACAGACCTGGCGCTAGCAAGTGTAATGTATTCGATAGCGACCTGAGATTCTCCAGAAGAAACGAATGGTGTAAGGTTTACAGTCCATCTGACCGTGTCCAGGTCTGCAGAAAGACAGATGACATCGCCATTGTCAAAGGTCGCAAGGATATCATGAGTCGCATCTTTCGAGGAACCGCCAGGAGCCACAGGAAGCGAGTCTAATGTGGAAATACGCCCAGCAGCAGCAGAGGGAATGTAAGTCGTCTTTATGGTTTCGGTGTGTTCTCCATTGGTCTTGTCGTGAAAACAGACGAGTTGCGGCTTATCAGCAGGCGACGAGCCGGTAAGAGATGCGTATGTGAAGCGATGCGCTGGTATCTTGGAAGGGCCTTTTCGGTATATGGAATATGGAGCGGTTGTAAAAGTGGCGCTGGGCGGCAGCGCATATGAGGTTACAAGTTGGGGGTTTTGGAGCTGGGAAAATCTGAGCGGCTATCGCATATCGCAAGTTGAAATACATACACTGTAGATTGATACGCCTTCGCTGTCCACGCCGACAGCAATCTCGGTGCGCTTCCTCTTCTTGATGCCGCTAATGCTGCAGACGCCAGCAGCATGCACACGTCCATTTGTAGAGCCGACAGGCTTGGACAGCGATGCCAAAGTGAAGGGAGCACCAATGGGCTGATCGGACGACATGGTGTTTGCCAGACCTGAAAGTCGGGTTATCTGAGGTCTGCGTGAGCCGTAGGGCGGAGCGCGTGCTTTAGTTTGGTGGTCGAGTGCTGGTCAAGAAAAAAGTTGGAGCTTCGGCAGAAAATAGGGCGGTGACCACAGTGCGAATTCTTGGCGCGCAGTTGTGGCTAGTGAAAGACACGTGCAGGGGAGTAAAGTGTGGCTGCAGTGGCGTCTCTAGCGCGTCACGTCGCGTGTCCTGGAAGTGTCTTTTGGTCATCGTTAATGGTTGCGATTGTGTGCATTCACTTTACGACTTTTACGCACGCAATCCATATTTCAGTCCGATTTGTTGTTTCTATAGACCAGCCCCGATGTTACGAATGCTCTAGTAGTCTCTGAACGTGTATATGGCCCTCTCAGCAGTACAGCCTGCAATGAATCTGGAGGCAAAGACCGTACATCCATTCTTTTCTAAACCCCCTAGTATGTTCCTGGACAGATGGTGGAAAATAAAATGCTTACGCTTCACATAGACGGTCAGGTACCAGATCCTTCACAGCCCAAGAATAATGCCTCAGCGAACAATGTCCAAGACGCCCCCGAATCCGCGGATACAGACTCCAAGCCTAGTAAAGGCCGCAAGAAGAGGGCGCCAATCAATGATGGAGTAAAAGAGAAAAACTTTGTATCTCACTTGAAGAACCAGGCATCTCTGGATCGCTTCACTCGGCCTCCGCCAGCACAAATAACAAATGGAGATACTGTGGATAGGACAAGCAACTCTGTCGAAACTTCCTTGGAGGTAGATCCCAACCACGATCGAAGAAAGAGGCAGAAGACGCAATCTCCAGAGCCATTGCTTAATTCATCAGCCTGGGCACAACTTGAACCGCCTTCCCTGGACTGGCACCAACAACTACAGGTACAGGTAGATGGACCAGCAGACTTGGATTCACGGCCAAACACTCATGTGCATACCGACGTGATCATGACTGGTGTACCCGAATTGATTGAATATGACCAGAAGGAACACTCAAACACATCTACCACACCTAGTACGCCGTCACTGCCAACTTACCTGGATTCTGTCGCTGTTCCGTCTGAACCCCCACTGGACGAGCCGAAGAACGTGACACCAAAGAAGCAGATCAAGATCACCAAAAGCGGTAGACTTGTCTCCAGCCCACCAAAATCAGCAGTAGATCCGACATCACCTCCAAAGAAGAGAAGAGGCCGCAAGCCCAAGCAGGCTAAAGTTCTTCCTACAGTGACGGTTATCAAATATGGCACAGACCCAGCGAGCCGATCTGCCATTGGCCAAAAGATTGAAGAGATCCTGAGTGCAAAGAGGAAATCGACTAAACGCGAAACATCTCAGAAGAACGCACAGCCGAAACCAGCTGCGCCGTCGAAAGTAACACATCCTTTCTTTCTTGGCAAGGCTCAGAAGGACGCCCCTCCAGTCAAGGTCGTCACAGAGCTGCCCGCCGCAACCCCCAGGAAAAGTGCGGTCACTCCGGGAAAATTGCGTGCCGAGACTCGTAGAGAGGAATCACCCGAGCCCACCTCGTTCTATAATAGGGGACTACAAACAAGCAAAACTGGCAAGCAATCTGGTCTCAACGAGCCCTCATGGCCGACTAGCGAGAATGTGCATGTTCGTAATATGGAATCGACAAACTTGCCAATGCGCCTGGATAATTCCACCTGCGTGCAACTAGCATTGAGGCCACGAAAGATGAAGAATGCTGTTGTAACCCTTCCGGAACACGAAGATATGATTGCAAGACTTGCACAGGATCTTTCCAAGGACCAAAGCCGGAGAAACAAAGATTATACGACCGAGTTTGCGCCTCCTCAAGATGTCCGACTTCCAGCACGTCTACTGACCACAGGCCCCAATATCAAGCGTAGAGTACATGAGCAGCTGCTGGCTAGATCACCCTCTTTAGCTACTGCCGGGCAACCACAATCATTTCACACAGCCGTTGTTGATCTCCTCAGAGAAATTGAGTACAATCTTACGCCATTTGATCAAGGAAAGTGTGAGGTCCAATCTTGGGCCCAAAAGTATGCTCCAAAGTCATCGGCTCATGTGTTACAGACAGGCACAGATGCAGTAGTGCTTAGAGATTGGTTGCAAAGTCTAACAGTCATGACTGTAAGTGGTGCATCGAAAACCACTGCTACAGTAGATGTGAAGCAGCCACCCCGGAAGAAACGCAAGAAGGCCTTTGACGACTTTATTGTGCCAGACGATGAAGAAGAAGAGGAAGAAGACATGGTGATGCTGCCTCATGTAGAGGGGAGAAGCTATATGGAGCCAGGCTCTTTCAGACGGCCACAGTGGACGCGTGATAAGAATGTCATACTCATCAGCGGGCCTCACGGGTGTGGCAAAAGTGCAACCGTTCATGCGGTGGCTAAAGAGATGGGATTTGAAGTCTTCGAGATCCATGCCGGAATGCGCCGCTCAGGCAAAGATATTCAGGACAAAGTTGGCGACATGACCGGAAACCATCTCGTGAACCACAAACGCAACGCAGCATCGATCCAAGAGCCTTCTCAACCCGTGGAGAACACGGAAGATGAGCATGTAGATGGGCTTGAAAAAGACATCAGCAGCGGCCGGCAAGGGACTATGACATCTTTCTTTCAAGCAAAGCCCAAAGCAACTGTTCCAAAACCAAAGCCACAACCACGACCACAGGAAGTCAAGAAGGTAGCGCCATCACCGGCTCAAGCTACACTTCCACTCACACAGACGTCACGTACATCTCAGAAGCAATCTTTGATTCTTATTGAGGAAGCCGACATCCTATTTGACGAGGACCAGCAGTTCTGGGCACAGATCACAAAGATTGCATCGCTTTCCAAGCGTCCCATTGTCATCACTTGTAACGATGAAAGACAAATACCGATGCACGACTTGCCACTTGCTGCTGTCTTACGACTTCAGCCTCCTCCTGTGGAGCTCGCGACCGATTACCTACTTGCTTTAGCTGGGAGGGAAGGGCACGTTCTTGCGCGACAAGCTGTGAAGGAGCTTTACCAATCCAAAGGCTGTGATCTCCGAGCCAGTATTATGGAGCTTGACTTTTGGTGTCAGATGTCTGTTGGAGACCGAAAGGGTGGCTTGGAGTGGACGTATCAGCGCTGGCCGCCAGGCAAAGACGTTGATGAACATGGCCAGACGCTGAGAGTTGCTAGTGAGGGTACATATCAATCCGGCATGGGTTGGCTCTCGCACAACGTCTTCGAAACCTCCACCAATACCGCCTTCGACAAGGAAGAAGAACTCCTGCAAGAAGTCTGGACGGATTGGGGCATCAGTCCTTCAGACTGGGGAGCCCCAATAACGAACTGCCAACAGATGCTCAACACACAGAACACAGAGCCAATCCACCGCCTGCAAGTTCTCGACAGTCTAGACGCATATACCGAGTCCCTCAGCGCAGCAGACATCTTCTGCCGCGTAGACCTCCCCTCCTACAGCACCGCCCACATCCAACCCACCGACGCCTCCCAACCCCCCGTCCCCGAAAAATCCCGCCAGAACTACACCCTCGCAGCCCCCCTCCTCCAAATCGACCATACAACCGACTTCCTCCACCTCTCCACATCCCTAACTCTGCAAACCCACCTCCTCATCCACCGCACCTACCCCCTCATCTCTCAAACCCGCTGCACCCCCTCCCCCAACCCCTCCTCTCCAACCTCCGAACCCGCCTACGCCAAAGCAATCTTACGCCACGAACAACTCAAAACCTCAAAGACCTGTCTTAACCGCTCAGACTTCGCAGCAGCACTAGACTGCCTCGCCGCGCCCCCCGACCAACTCATGCCAGAACGCACCTCATTCACCCTAACACCTTCATCCTTCGATCGAAACTTCAGTATCATAACACTAGACCTCGCCCCCTACGTCCGCAGCATCGTCGCCCACGAGCAGAGCCTCGAGCAGATGCGCGCACGCATGTCCGACGTACTCGGTCCCACTCCCACCACCAGCACTACCGGCGGCCTGGGTCCAGCGCGCAAAGCGCGGACTACACGCGCGAGTCGCGTTGCGCTGGAAGGAGGAGTGCGGGAGAGCAAACGGCGAGAGCGCTGGTTTGAGGCGCTGGGCGAGTTCGAAGGCGTGATGCGGACAGCCGGGCGGACATGGGCGGGTATGGGATGGCGGAGCGAGGAAAAAGATGAGGTGGCTAGTTTAGTTGGGTCTGAGAGAGATGGCGAGTTTGAAGTTGACGAGGATTACGTTATGGGTGGATGAATTCACATATGCATGTAATATAGGTTGCGATTTGAGCGTTGGATATATAGGCTAGGTAGAAGATCTTGTAGATAGGATATCGTTAATGACATAGTTGCATCTCTGCGGATTCAAAGGGAAGAAAGATTGGAGGAATGCATTGGATATTTCATTTTGAACGTATCAAAGAAAAAAAAAAGAAATCGTATGTGCTTCATCGTAAACACTGCCATGTAGCCGTACACCCGGAAGAAGAAGTAGAAGAATCAAAGATGAACAGTTTGGAAAAAAAAAAAAAAAAAAAAAAAAGAAGAAGCAAACTGCCGCCCAAACCTGACCCTTGCTGGGCAAACAGGTAACCTAAACGCCTATACCGATTTCCCATCCATTCCATCCAATCCTATCCTTTACAATCTCTCCATTTGACCCTCCCCCATAAATCTCCGACCAACAAAAATCAACATACTGCAGACCCTCCCTCGTCTTCCTTCCGCGCACTCCCCTACCGTACAGACGCGAGTTTGATACGCTTAGCGCCACGAGCAAACTACGTCGCAGACACGAGCGGCAAACTCTGTCTCTTGCGCTGCTGTCCCCTATTCGATGCATTACCCGCTGTACGCATCATGTTTGGAGATATTTTCGCAGAAGAAGAAGAGGAAACGGGTAGGGACTTGAGTGGGGGCGTGGGAACGTCAGCGTCAGCTTCGGATTCGTAGTCCGAGGTGAGTTGGGTTGAAGGGGCATCTTCGGAATCCGCGTCGCTGGCTTCTGTTTCGGGGTCAAGGTGGGGCGGTGATGATGATATTGGTTTTGTTGGGGTGGTTGTGGCGACGCTAGATGGGGAGGATGGTGTCTCGTCTGTGGGTGCTTGTGTGGTGGGTATGGAGAGTTGAGGCGGTTGCGGTTTGGTAGCTAGCTTGGTTGGGAGAAGATCGTCGTCATCGTCGCTTGGGAGAGCAATGGCAGTGGCTTCTACGTTTGGAGAGGCTTGTGCGTATGCTGCGGCATCGACTGGTGGTAAGGGAGCATCCTCTGCTACCGTGACGTTCTCCGTGGCGGAATGAGATGGGACAGGCGTTGATTCATCAATGCGCTCGTAGAAGAGCATGAAGACATTTCCTTGATGCGCCTCTTCTTCAGAGACAGGGTACACACTGTCATCGCTGAAGCGCCACCATTGTTCCGACGGGGATGTGGCAGCTTCTTCCTGCGCTTCTTCTTGTTCCTTCTCATCCTCAAGCTCCTTGTCATCTGTCGATGAGGCATCAGCCTCCTCGTTCTCGGTTGGCTTGCAGACAGTCTTTGGGTGTGACCGGTAGCACACATAATGTCCGTTACCATGTGAGCCGTAGTGTGTGACAGCAGCTCGCAGCCGGTATTGGAAAGGAGAATCGAATATGGGCTTGCCCCTTGGTAACATGGACTCCCTAGGATCTTTTGGCCACTCTTCTTCAGACATGGCAGGCTTTTCAGAGCCTTTCGGTGCACCGCCCAGGCACCAATTGCCCAGGTCCAGAACACTCGGGTATGACACTCCAGCAGTATTTTTGAACGGCATACCAGTATACTCATTGAAGCTACTGCGGTTGACGTGAAGTACCAATGCCTGGGGTGCTCGCGCGACAACTGCCTGTTTCGATTTGGTACTCTGTACCCAGTTCTTCTTGGGCACATTCAGAGTCTTGAGTAGTGTTTTGTCTTCAAAGTCCTCCTTTTCCAAAGCCTCCTGCACGGCGTCGAGTCTTGCCTTCAATGGCGATTCTGGCTTCTTAGACACAAGAGGAGTTAGAGTCTTCTGTAGTTTGAGTAGTGTGCACTTTGCGCACTCGACACCGTCGATGAACTCCAAATTCGTATATTCGTCAAGGCATTCGCGAATGTCGTAACCATGGTTCTTTCCCAGAGAGACGGTAATGCAGTTGAATGGGATAAGTGTAAGACCTTCCGAGTATCCGCAGGATGTACAGCCGACGCGCTGTGCAAGGCGGCCTTCAAGAGGGTTTGCGGGAGCCTGTACGGCTGGCTTCTCTGAATCACCCTTCTCTCCTTCTTGTGTCTTTTCATCTGCATTTGGTGAGTCACTGAGAATCTTTGTGACTTCCAGCCAGGAGACCGAGGATCGCCTCTTACTGCTCGCGGTCTTCTTGACCTCTTCATCTAGCGCATCCAATATCTTGCTATAATACTCCTGTGCATCCTGCTGCTCAAAGGTACTCATCGACTTAAGCTTGCCGCGTATCCAAAAATGCTGTCCCTTGTTCTCTGGATCGTTGAGTTTCGTGATTATCTCAAACAGCGCGCCGTTGGTGCTTTCCGGCGAGAGGGAGGGATGTCCGGATGTGGTTTTGGAGAGGTGGTCGCGCAGTGAAGGAAGCGAGGCAAGGCCTTGGATGACGCTGTTCTGGTAACAAGAGTTGCTGATGTTGCCCAAGCCAGGCGGGACATCACCGGAACCCATGGAAAGAGCGCTCGCGACGCCTCTGACGCCCTTTGAGAGTAGGTTCCCGGGGGTCATACCAAAGAGGCTACCAAACATGCCTCCACCCTGCGCCGCTGCATCGTCGGATTCCGATCCAGACGCGGAGCCGATCGAAGACGCCCGTGAGCGCAAAACGTTGGTCGCCATCCTGAGAAACCGGCGTACGTAGAAACCGATGGGAAAGCCTAGATAGTCGAGAGCTCTGAGGAGAAAGTATGCACCTATGACAGTGCCCAGGAAAATGGAAGTGGTAGTGGAATGCGAGTCGGATGTGTTCCAGCGCTGTTGATAGGCGTCAAGTTCGGGGTATTCGCCGTAGCTCATAGCTCGTAGGGGGGCTGTTGTAAAAAAAAATAAAAGCTGAAACGTGCAAGATAGCACGACGCTGTTTTTTTGTGTTGGAAGAAAAAAAGCGGGTGGGCGAACGGGAGCGAAGGTTGGTGAATGATGATAAATCAGTGAAGGCGCAAAGTGGGAAAGGGTTCCAGTCTTTCAGCCCTCGGGCCAGCGCATGGACGGTGTCGAACAGAGCAAACGCGGTGGTGTGTTTGTCTGCGACATGGGAGAGACGAGCGTGCGCGGACGACGGTCGAAGGGCGATGGGCGGCAGCGGTGGATGGCGGAGGGTTGGCGTGAATGTTCGCAGGGCAAGGGCTTTGCGGCTACTGAAGAAGGTGCGGACATGCAACTAGCGGCCGAAGTGGATCCGGAATTTCGATCCTCGAACGAGCTAGTGGGGGAACTTTTGTAGATTTGCGACTTTCCCATTTCACAACATTTCAAAACCACATACCTTGTTAAACCTTTTTCGCGTGGGAACTTGAAAGTAATAAATTTTTCTTCGATCACTCATATAGACCAAGATAGGTCGAGTACTTTTGTGAAACAAAAGTAAAAAAAAAGAAGATTACCACATCAAACAACTCCCGCGCAACCACCGCAACAAAAAATCACAAAATGGCCAAAACAGCAAAAGTCAAGAAGCGCCGTTTGTCCTCCCAACACCCATTTTTTCCTTAAACTCCCACTAAACCTCTCAAACAGAAGTCACAATCCATTCCCGCGCCGCGCGCCGCGCCACCTCGCCCTCGCTCTCCCTCCCCCTCTCCGCCCAACCACCCACACACACCACCCGCGACTCGACCTCGCCCTCGCGCCCCTCCGCTCTAAACCCGCACGCCCTCGCCGCCAAAGACGCCGGCATCCAGAAGCGCCAGAAGAAAACGTCAAACATGACGCGTGCGCAGCGGCTGCGCCACCAAAAGGGACTTGAGCGTGCGGAGGAGAATATGGATAAGTTGGCGAATAAGCGGTTGAAGAGTCTGGGGAAGGGCAGGAAGGTGACGGAGAGGGCGAAGGGGTGGGAGGATATTAATGGGGAGGGGGTTAAGAAGAGGAAGAGTGCGTTAGGGGATGGGGAGGAGGTGGAGGTGAAGAGGAGGGAGAGGGAGTGGGGTGGGGATGAGGATATGGATGAGGCGGGGGAGGTAAAGGAGGTGGATGTTGCGGCAGCGCAGAGTGCGGCGGTGCCTGAGGAGGTGGATGAGATGTTGTAAGCGCTCTCTGTTTACGGGAAAAAGTCGACGTTATGATAGTAAAAAAAGTACGATACCCAGAAAGGAAATGAATCTTTGTGTTACTCTTTTTTTTTCTCTGAATCTTCACATACACATCGTACAACCCACATTCTCGCTCCTCAAGGTAATCAACCAAGTAGCTCTCCTTTTTGAAGCAATATCCTAAACACACACACGAATATACAAGCGCAATTATTCAAATATACTATACAAACCTCCTTAACTTTTATACACAAGTAAAAACACAACCCTCAATTGAATGTATCCACAAAGACCAAAAGAACATACCCTTACCTCCCGCGTCTCCCCCACCCATTCTCAAACCGATTATCCGCCTCCACAGCTGCAGTAATCTGATTCTTATACGAATGGTACAACTCGCGAATTTGGCCCTTATCCTCCATGCGCTTTACAATCTTGGTCGCAGCTTTGGCTCTCTTGCGATCACTCCAGCCCTCCCTCTTTACCAGTTTCTTCTCTGCGAAATGGCCTTCTGCTCTCAGGTAATCCTTGACCCACTGGTAGAGATGGTAGCGCCAGTGATACAAGGTGTGTGCGACCTGGGCGTTTGCTTTGCAGGTTGAGCCGACGGGGAAGCGGTGGGATTCTGGGGGGATACGCTCTTTTTGATAGTTGTAGGTTGGCTTTTCGCCGTTGGGGAGGGTTTCCGAGTCTGAGGAGAGGGCAGAGGAGGTGGAGGAGCTGTCGGAATCGGAGTCAGAATCAGAGTCAGAGTCGGAGGAGAGGGGTTCGAGGGTGTCTGGGTTGTACGGCGCGCCTTGGAAGAGGAGCTCGGAGCTCGCGGTGTGGTTGGTGCGGTTGCAGGCTTCGCAGTGGGGAGACATTACGGCTCTTTCGCTGGCGCTGAGGTCGTTGATCATCAGGTCTGGTCGTGCGCGGATAGCGCGCGTAAAGTCGGAAGTCCAGGCTGCTGATGTGTACTTTGATCCGGCGAGGCCTTTGACTTCGTCGTCGAGTTTCCGGAAAGTCACCGTATAGATGTTTTTAGTTGCCTCAAAGCCAGGGTGGATCTTTTTCATGACCATCCACTCGACGGCATGTCTGAACAGGTCCTTTGTCTTTGCTCGGGAGAGGCTCAAGGTCAGTCGCAGCTCGTCCAAGTCGTCATTTGCTGCGGGTTCTCCAATGATATTCTCTGTATCGTCAATGAATTGCTCGTCCTCTTGATCTTCTTGAAACATGTCAAAGGCATTGGTCTCTTGCTCATCCTCGCTGTCGTCCTGATCCGAAGCCTCTACGTCACTATCTTCCTCCTCCTTGATAACCTCAAGTTCTGAATCGGAGTCGGACTCAGAATCTATGACAACTGTCTTTCGCCGCACAGGTGTTACTGAAGACGAAGCCTCGGTTGTGCCAGCCCTTCGTCTCTTCAGGGCTTCCAGAGCTTCTTGTCGCTTATTCTTTAGCGTTGTGCTTGTTGACCTACGACTGTCTGCAACTGGAGATGATCGTAGGAACGCAAGGTCTTCTTTGAGTTCTTCTTGCTCTTCGTTATCCCCCGTATCATCAGCACCGTCCGACTCTTCCACATCTGATGCAGGGTCTTTGTTGGCTCCGTGTATCTCATCTTCGTCTTCATCCTCATCATCAGACGCGGGTCTTCGTCTCTTAAGCTTGCGCCTGACACTGCGAGGCGGGGTATGCTCGTCTTCTTCCTCTTCTTCTTCCTCTTCCTTCTCCTCTTCTTTGTCTGGAGTAGAAGTCTTTCTAGTAACCCCTCTTCGAGTGTTGCGTGGCACAGGTTCTGACTTGGCTTGCTTCTTCTTTTTCTTTTTCTTCCTGTCTTCCTCTGAGCTCTCAATTTCAACTTTGATAGCGTGCCGTTGACGTTTGCGTGGTATCACTACAACAGTTGCCTCGCCTTCAGATTCGCTTGATGTCGCCTCACGTCGCCGCTTTTTGGACTTTGACTTGGGCTGCTTCTCAACTGGCTGCTCCTCTTCTGAACTTGAGGAGCCACTTGCGTGTTTGTTTCCATCATTGAACATGCCTATACGCAAGCCTCTCTCTGTCTCTTGTGCCAACTCATCCTCGCTTGTTGACTCCTGATACATCTTCTTCGATGCTCGACTGGCGCTACCTTTTGTCGGCTTTTGTGGCTTCTGGGACGCGCCAGCTATGGGTGTAGCGGAGGATCTAGTTGCACGCGATGTTTGGGAAGCAGGCGAGAAATTAATTTTGGTCTGCCGCTTGTTGTCCCGAGCTTTCTTCCGCGCCATCCTGAACAGATTCTTTTGAATTTGCTTTACTGCTCGTTCCTCACTGTTGACTCGCAGATTCTGCTGTGCGCGTCGCTGTCGCGTTGACTGTGCGCGTTGCGCAAACAGTGATACAGTGCTGGAAACTTTGCGACTTTCTTCGAATGATCTGCAGCCTGTGTAGATTCAGATGTACATTTTCGGTTGCTCTGGATAGCAATTAGATGTGCAAGGAGGCACAGTGCGATTCTTCGATGAGTGGGGCGAAAGTGTGTAGAAGGATTGCAAGGGTCCAGCGAGGCGCGCGAGCACGTGCAGCAACGTCATCGTCCACAAACACTCAGTCACGTTATCTTTCTCAGAGACCGTCATCTTTGCTATTACAATACTTTCTCTGTACATGTGTGTCATGGTTGTTGTCTGAGATCTCGATCGTCAACAGAAAAGAGACAGGGTTTGGCACTAGAGGTATGCACCTTCTGCTTTGTTGCAAGTGCAAGCATCTGATATCTAGACGGGCCTTTGTCGTTTTCTGCTTTTTGTACGTCTGTACGGCCGAAATAGTCTATGTAAGATTTCCTAAATGAGGGATTCCAATATCAATTACGATGTCACCGTAGTTAGAACATATCACAGCAGCAAAGATGGTGCCACTCAAGGACGCGTCAATGTCTAAAAATGGTCGCATTAAACAGTGCTGAAAGGTGAGACTTGGCAAGCTCACAGTTAGATTCCACGGATATCCCAGCAGTGGTTTGCCAAACAGACCTTACAAATAGGAGAGCAAGTGAACGAGGGCATAGGATTGGCCGGGTTACATGGTGATTACTCAATCGCCGATGCGGCAGCATCCGTGCAAGGCGCATAAAAATTCAATTTGGAATGCAAGCTAGCAGGGCGAGTCTTACCAGAAGTTGATATGGTAAGCGGTAAGGGCCGACACTGCGACTAAGTTGTTCACGGTACTTGGGGCACCATGTGCATTGAGTAGTAAAGAGGCTAGAAGGATCGTAAGGCGCCATGTGACTCGGGGGATTATGTGCATATATGTAAGGGAGTGTACGAGAGTAGTCGCCGAGTACATTGTAACAGCTTAGGAAGGAAGGAATCAAGTTCTAGGCGTTCACGGCCAACGCGCGGTCGATGTTGAAGCTTTGTCGTATACTGGAGCGCATTTATAGGCACCTATCAGGCAAGATGAAACGTGGTGTTCTCAAAGTCAGAATGCGGCGGTTAAAAGAGGAGTGAAAAATGAGGGGGATAGTGAGGTTTCGGAGGTCAGAGAGAAAGCGCACACGAGTAGGTTGACGGTAGCACACTCGGCTTGGACATGTTGGCTCTGGCATTGGGATCTTGTTGTCCGTGCTGTTGCAGGGCTACAAGAGCGAGAATATGTGTGCGTGTGCGTGTGTGCGTGAGATAGAGAGTGAGCGAGAGGCGGTTTGCATGTTTGCGTCTGTGCGCAAGCCAAGTCGCAGGTTCTCGCGTGGGAAGAAGGAGCGACTGTCAAGTCGAAGCACGCCATGCCATGATGCATGAGTAAAACCTGCTAGTAAGCGCACGGAAGTGAAGATCGAATGCGCCGTCTGCTGTTAGCAGTGGCAGCCAGTGTCTTGTAATGCTGCCGAATGCTGGGACACAGCCTGCAGTGGCACATGGCCTGGCAGTGACATGGCAGCCTCCGTCGTTTCTGCCAATCTGTCTGTGGCTGCGGCGTGGGTGAAAAAAGCTGGGGGGTGCGCGTGGTATTGTGGGCACAGGCAGAGGCAGGCTATGCTGGAACGAATCGAGGCGAGGCCCGATTGTGTCCGATGCCGTTCAGCCTACCCGAAGCCAGAGGCAGTGGGTAGTGTCCTTTGCCCTTGCCCTTGCCCTTGCCCTTTGACCTCGCCGTCGCCATCGGCATCACCATGGCCATCGCCAGCGCCGTCGCCCGCGCGTTCCGAGGCTGGCTGGGTGGTGCTCGGGGAGAGAGCAAAGGGTCGAGGGGAGGGGCCCCAGAGGCACCAGAGGCACCAGGAGCGCTAGCCGTCGCCGTTAGACGGGCAGAGTTTGATGTGGTCCAGCAACGCGCTCGTGCGACGTTTTAGGGCTGGGATGAGGCTCGATGGGCAAGGACAGCGACGGGGAAGCGACGCCCAGTGACGGGGGGCCCACGGTGGAAAGGGCTGCCGGCGCTGTTTCTGCAATGGGTTGGCCGGGCGCTGCAGGGATGGGACCAATCACGGCCGAGATGAGACAAGCTGGAACGGCAGGTGCCACCAGGCCGCCGGCGTGCCCTCAAGCTTCGCCCAGCCCACTCCCACTTGGCCTCGACGCTTAACCCACAACCGCGACGCTCGACTCTCGAACCCACCTCCTCCACAACCCCGTACATCCGATGCCGCTCGCCTGAACATCCATGGGACTCCTCCATCCGTCACCAACTGCTGCTGGACCAGTATAGCCCCCCGATCGAGCATGTGGGAGGCCGACTCGTGGCCTGCCGCCTCTCGTCTCCTGGACAGTCGCGCGCCCGATGCCACGACGCCCTATGTAAGCCCTCTGCTGTCCGCCGCGACACGCCTCGGCCAACGCGACTAACTGCCACGCCTAGCACTGTCCCTCGTACAAACTGCCCGCCCATGGCACCATTGAGATTTCGCCCGGCAACACAATCACCCTCACCGAAAGCGCCCTCTTCCGTCCCCTGTGCTCCAACACGCCCGGCAACTCCAATCCCATCGAAGATGGCACCGGCGGCGTCACCAGCATCGCCGACATGCGCGACCCCTTCCACGCCTCCATCACCCCCCAGGCCTACGCCACGGGCGCTGCCACCGTTATCGCTTGGATGCTCGTAATCATGCTCATCATCACGCCGCGCACCTTCTTCGTCGGCAATGCCTCTGGACGGTCAGGCCTCATGGGACGCCGCGGCATGATTAGCGGTGCTTCAGGCGGAGGCTCCATCATCGGCGTGGGCAGCCGCCCATGGCTGCAAAAGGCCGCAGCCCTGACCGTCGCCATTTCGCTTACGCTCGCCACTGCCGACACCTTCAAGATTGCCGAGCGCCAGTACGAGGACGGTTTCATCGATGCCATGGAGCTACGTGACCAGGTCGTCGCCGGCATGGAAATCAAAGTCTCGCGCGTTGTTTCCGACATATTCCTATGGCTTGCCCAAGTGCAGACTCTGATTCGCCTGTTTCCACGCCACAAAGAAAAGGTCATCATCAAATGGGTCGGTTTCGCCCTTATCCTCCTCGACATCTTGTTCAGCTGCCTCAACAGCTTTGGTCCCTACGAGAATTCGCGCCGTCCCGCACATTTCGACACTGCCATTCCCGCCCTGAGCTACCTGTTCCAACTATCGCTAAGCATGCTCTATGCCGCCTGGGTCATGTACTACGCCATTACGAAGAGACGATATGCTTTTTACCACTCGATGATGTGGAACATGAGCGTCATCTCACTTGTATCCATTATTGCTATCCTAACACCAGTCGTTTTCTTCATTACTGATATCGCAAACTACACCATTGCCGGATGGGGAGACTACTTTCGCTGGGTGGGAGCTGCCGCTGCTAGTGTTATTGTTTGGGAGTGGGTTGAAAGAATTGAAGCTTTGGAAAGAGAAGAGAGAAAAGATGGAATTTTGGGAAGAGAAATTTACGATGGAGACGACATGCTGGACAACAGTCCATCCGATCACAGCTGGCCATCGAAGCGCAAACATCAGCCATCAGAAAAATCCAACCAACAAAACGGCCGCCGAGGAGACGACAAGGGTGCAAGTGGAGGGTTTGGTGTTTTTACATCAGCTCATGCCGCTCGCTTCAACACCTTTGCACAGAAATTCGGACGAAAGATGACGGAATCGCCACGAGCAGAAGCACGCAAGAGACGCACCATTCACATTCCTGCCCCACCTCCGGTTGCGCGACGCTCAGCATCTACAACACGCGCAGACCGTAGCTCGCGCTCCTACGTCCGGGTACATACCCCACCTCCAGTACCCGTCATCTCTTCGCCCGTTAGCAGGACAGACACCACCAGCGCCGACTCAACAGTTTATACGGTACGCTATCATCCTATCAGTGACACACCACCACTACCCCACCCTGCACCCGCAGACCGCCGGATAGCAGATTTTGAGGCGCAACAGCAACCACAACCACAACCGCAACTGCAAACACAAGATCAAAAACCGCTACCAAGCCAACCAGCCGACCTAGAAGATCCCGAAAAGGGTGCCGAGATTGAAGAAGCCAGTATCACTGCCAACAAAAGCAAGTGGCAGTGGCAAGCACTCGGCAATGCATTCCGCAGGAAGGGAAAGACACCACCTCGGGAGCTGCAAAGAGGCCAGGTGATTGAGCCACTTGGAGTTGACGATGTGGCTGCAAACATACCACCACGCACCTACAACGGACTGGCTCTGGGAGATCGACTCGGCACGTTTGCCGCACAGCAAAGCGAGAAGCTAAGGTCCAAGAAGAAGAGCGGGTCGCAACAGGACATGCAGCTACCTGTGACGATTATCCCTGCACAACCTCGTGGACAGACTTGGTCTCCAGACATTATCCGTCAGCAACAACAAGAAGCTCAGCAAGAGGAAGCAGGCACCCAACTTGGACGGCCAGCGACAACAGCCGACATAGAAGCGACTGATTCGAGTGAAATTGCGCATCTCTCAACGTCATCACCACATTCTCAACGCAATCCTCGGATTCGATTCTCGCCAGGAATCTTGCATGAGCAGCAGCAACAGCAGCAGCAAAGCAGTGGTGACACCCTAGGAACGCAGGTACGACAGCCATTGTCTACGCCAGCGACGGGGTTGGCACAAGACGAAAGCACATCGGTTGTTGACTTTAGCGCGCCTCGGCAGCCCAGCCGGACGGACCACGAGAGATAGCCATAAGGAAGAGATGTGGTGTGTTGCATGTTTGTGTTTATATTTGTCATGTTGATAGCACGTATATACCCCCTATGTTGGATTGGCGTATTTTGGAGGACGAGTAGTGGTTGGGCGATACCACGCAGCATTGGCATGGGACGGCGCAGTGGGAACTTCAAAAAAGGAATCATTTGGTGTTTGTTATGGGGATTGGATACCCGCCGACTGCGACGTCAGGCTCTTTTTCTTTCTTTATTTTGGAGGAATGGCGCATTGTTACATATTGTAGGTTGCGTATGTGCAACTAGTGTTGTTGTTGGTGGATGAGCGGCTAAAAGGCACGCCGCTTGCAATACAAATACTTTTTTTTTCACAAGTGCAGACGTGTTATATTGGCAATGGATGAATGAGTGGATGGGTGAATAATGAAAGCAAAGGCGGGGGCCAAGAGAGGGCGATAAGGCTGGGGGGGTTCGGTAGAGCTTGGGCCGGGGTGGGTGGTGGAGGCGTCGTGAGTTCCTTGCAAGGCCGCATCATAGCTCCATGTTATCATGGCGCGTGGGCGGCTGCAGCTACTGCATAGAAACTAAACTGCGACCCAGCAGCCTCCGCCTCATATCGACCGCGCGCAGCCTGACGGAAGACAGTCGCCCAGCGCCTCTTCCTCTGACCCATCATGTCTCTCTTTGGCGACGATGACAGCAACACGCCGCCGCGCCCAGGACAATCGTCGTCGCTCTTCGATGACGATCCCAAGCCCGCGGGCAGGCCGGGCAACAGCTTGTTTGCAGACGACCTCGGTGACAACGACTCGCCCTGGGCATTCCCCACGCCCAAGAAAGCTGGCCGCGAGGCGCTCGTGAGGTCGCTGCTCCCGCCCACAGACGTGCCCGACTCGTATATTGATGCATTCGACGCCCTGCTCGACGCCGGCCATGGCCACGGCAACGGCGTCAGTCTTGAGGGTGTGAAGCAGTTGCTGGTAAACAGTGGCATTCCGACCCACGCCCAATCCAAGATCCTCGAGATTGTGCTGCCCGCCGGTGGAAGCGCCGAACTGGGGAGAAACGAGTTCAATGTTGTCTTTGCCTTGATTGGGCTGGCCCAGGAGCACGAGGACATCACCCTCGACAGCGTCGACGAGAGAAAACGGAGTGAGTGTTAGCAGGAATCGTCGCCGTGCATACGCCTGCAGCCCACCAGTACTGACCCAGTGCCAGATCTCCCCGTACCCACTGTATCCCTTCCTCAATCCGCAAAGGCCCGCGACTCTTCGCCTGCTCCCGCTCCTACCTCTGCATCGACCTCTGCATCGACTGCTCCTCCTCCTCTACCACCACCACCGCAGGACCCCCACCCCCCAACCCCTCCAGCTCCTCAGCGCCAGCCGACCCAGCAACAGCAATCGCCTGCTGCAAACAAGTCAAGTGCGCCCATGCGCAAGCAATCTTTCGGAGACCCGGAGGCGGATCCGTGGGGCAGCCCTGACCTGCACAGAGGCCATAGCCACGCCAACTACACCACTATACAACACCAGACCAACGGCTCCAGCGTTCACACCAGAGGCCGCACCACCAGCCAGTTCACCACCCACTCAGCTACCGAGTCGGCAAATCCCCAACCTGTCCAGCCCAGCTCTTTGGGCAGCGAAGGTGGTTGGGGAGGATACAATGGTGGTGCAAACCAACCCTATGCTGCCCCGACTATGGGAGATGGAGGCTTTGGCGCCCCTACGCGTCGAGAGGGTGCATCTAATGCGCCACCGGAGCTGGGCACGTCAATTGGTCGATTGCCTGGCGCGTCTGGAAACGACGAAGTAATCACCATCACTGCCCTCTCGGAGAAAGAGGGTGTCTTCATGTTCCAGCACCGCAACTATGAAGTGGCCAGCTCGCGGCGCACAACAAAGGTCGTTCGTCGATACAGCGATTTCGTCTGGTTATTAGACTGCTTGCACAAGCGCTATCCGTTCCGACAATTGCCATTGTTGCCCCCAAAAAGGGTTGGCAGTAAGTTATCTCCCTTCCCATTGTCTTCATGAATATTGAGAGTTCTTAGTCAACGGTAACCCAATAGCCGCCGATGCCACTTTCCTGGAGAAGCGAAGAAAGGGTCTGGCACGATTCACAAACGCTCTTGTGCGCCATCCGGTCCTCAACCAAGAGCAATTGGTTGTCATGTTCCTGACTGTTCCTACGGTAGGTTAAACTAACACCAACATGATCCAGTTTGTACTGACCAGAAGCAGGAACTTGCAGTATGGCGTAAGCAAGCCAACCTTTCTGTGCAGGAAGAATTCACCGGCAAACCCCTTCCCCCGGATCTCGAAGACTCCCTACCAAAGACCCTGCCTGAACTCTTCGATACGGTCAGGTCAGGCGTACGACGTAGCGCTGAAACTTACATTACGCTTTGCAACATGATGGAACGCCTCTGCCGCCGAAATGAAGGCATGGCAGCCGAGTACCTGCGCTTTTCTTCGGCACTCAGCGGCCTGACAGAAGCAAGTCACGACACATATGCTGTGGATACCAACGACGTACCCTTACTGAACGAGGGCCTAAGCGCTACAGCACGGCATCTCGATTCGAGTAAACAGCTACTCGAAGACGAAGCAAGAGGCTGGGAAGAAGGCGTCTTGGAAGATCTCAAGCGCCAAAGAGACACCCTCGTCAGCGTAAGAGACATGTTTGACCGACGAGACAAGTATGCCAAAGACAACATTCCCCAACTGGAACGCCGAATCATTAGCAACGAGGCCAAACTCAACAATATCCGCAACAAACCCGATGCCAAGCCTGGCGAGGCGGAAAAGGTCGAAGAGGCCATTTTCAAGGTTTGTTCTTTCCTCTCTCCATATCACATCTAATGTTGTTGTGAGTACGCAAATGGCTAACTTTGACATCATAGGACAAGGAATCTATTGTCCAACAACACGCCCGCGGTGTCTTCATCCGCGAATGCATCCGCGACGAACTCCTCTTCTTCCAGAAATCCCAGTACCACATTAGTCGTCTCCACCAGGAGTGGGCACAGGAACGAGTCAAGTATGCTGAGCTCCAGGCGGATAACTGGCGTGCGCTTAGTGAAGAGGTGGAGAGTATGCCTTCGGCCGAGTAGAGTCCCAAAAAAGGGCTCCTCACTTTTTCCTGTCTGTCTGTCTGTTGTTGTTTGTCTAATAAGAGGAACATATCAAGTTGGGTGAATGCAGCTGGGTGAAATGGGATACACGAGATATACGAGGCAGAGAATGAAGTACAAGGATGAACGGTTGTTGTTGTTTTTGCTTTTTTTTTTTGCTTTTACAGGGAGGAAGGTTGTCGATGAAGCAAGTAATGAGGATAGCAAGCGAGCGAGCGGTCGAGCGTGAGCAAGAGAATGATGAGGACAGGGGAGGGGGGTTTACACGTGTATTTGAACTTGTTTGATACCACGATGAAAGAGAAGGGCGAATCGGGGACCCACCCACGTTCTATGCTTGCGGTTTCTCTCTCTCTCTCTCTCTCTCTCTCTCTCTCTCTCTCTCTCTCTCTCTCTGTTTTCCCCCAAATTTGTACATGATCGCTTTTTTTTTTCTGTATATGCATATGTCCTCTCTTCCAAGTACCACTACTAGTACGTAGTTCGTTCGCTTTTCCACCCCCTCCATATCGGTCATTTGCATTTTTTTTTTTGAGGGAATGCATAATTCGGGTTCTTTTGTCTACTTCTCTTGTTCTCTTGGCTGTGGATATGAAATTTCGATTGTGTCCGCTTGGGTCTGGCGGGATGGACCGGTGTAGTGTGTTACAAGGGTTCTCTTGTCTCGTTGGTTTTCTCAGGACAATGAGTCTGAAGAATAGAGCTTGGGGGTTGAGTAGTTGGATTGTCGGTTATGGCAGGGAGCTGGAGAGGATAGCCCACGTGTCTCGCGCATGCATACAAAGTAAAACATATGTCAGACACAGCACACGCAGAGAGAGAGGGAGAGAGAGAAAGTCAAAACATCAAGTTTCCATTATCAGAAACCGCCGTCTCGTCGCCTTCCCTCGACACACACATATGGCAAGTAAAAAAAAAGCTATCATTTTGCAGCTCTTGTTTCCTATCTTGCCTCGCGTCCCCCCAAATGCTAAATCCACCCACCCCTCTTCTTCTTTTTTTCCCGTAGTTGCAAGTGAAAAAGAAAAGAAAAGATCCGGGGGTCCCGAGGTGGCCATTTCGTATCGTCAGGTAATCATCTCGTCAAGTTTGTGCGCCGCCCCTACTCCGGTTCGATTTCCGTTTGAATAAAGGGTAAGGGAATTTATCGGTGCTGCATGCCTCGTTAGCCTCTTTGTCTCCTTCCATACGCATACAACCTCGTAGTAGACACGGTCGCTCGTCTACTAGGCTGTACGAGGGTGTAGAGGAGCTAGAAACTTACCTTGACAAAGCCAATGTCGGCGCTCTTCTCACGGAAGCACTGACGGCAGATGTTGAGGCCGTACTTGCGGATCAGACCAGCAGGGTGCGTGCAGACGCGGCTGTTGAGTACTGTGTTAGCCTTTGCCTTTGCCTATAAAAGTGTTCGCATTGTCCTTGTTTCCTGCAATGTCCAATCGCCCGTTTTCCTGCGCTGCCCCTGCGCCCATCATGGTACGCAAAAGGCCCGCCTTCCCCCCCGCGTGGACTCGACTCTACTGAACTGGGATGCGGATGTGTCGAGGTGGACGTAGGTATATAAAGAGGAAGCGACATACCACTCGCGAGAGCCCTTGCCGTAAGTCCTAGGGCGGGAGTACCAGACCGACTCGTGAGACATGATGTGTGGTTGAAAGGCGGGTTGGGCGGGTAAGTCCTGGTGTGCTGCCTGAAATCAGTCTTTTATTCTTTCGCGCAGATCGACTACTTTTACAGCGTCTGAGGGCCGGGCGGTAACTCACAGTATTGACTGTTGTCGGCGGTGTTAGACGGGCTTGCTGTAGGCTTGACGAAGTTCCTCGATGGGCGGTCGATGCCGATAATTCGCGTATTGTGTGTGATGGTCCGTGCGAGGCGCTAACGCTGGCGCACAGGTTTCCATTGCGTTCGTTGGGGTGTGCCAAGAGATTGCTGGATTCTGTTCCCCATCTCCCCAACATGTCCTATAGAGAAGCTTAATGAGCATGCAGTGAGGTGCAAAAGCTCCCTGAGCATTGAGAGTCGGTGCACAGACTTTCTTGGTAATTAAATTCATGTTAGGTAGAGGTGAAGTAGAAACAACGTCGCAGATGATGAATTCACAAAAGGCCGCCAGTCCCAGACCCGTACCATACTACCCATCGTGATAACGCCGAAGCGCCTTGCTGTAATCGTGGCCTTGGTATGTAAGGAGAAGAGCGGAGCTCCGAAACCTGCTTCACAATCATAAAGTAAACAACTAAATCCAGGCATCTTGCCCATATCAAAACACTCAGTCGCCGAGAATACTTTCTTCGCCATCGCCATCCCTCTCTGCCGCATCATCACCATTCTCCTCCGCATCCTGTACACCGTTTGTCTGCTCCTCATCACCATCGGCCATTTCCTCGTCCTCAATCTCGTCTCCGGGCACTTCATTCTCAGCGTCTTGTTCTTCGTCTTCATCGCTGTCCACTTCAACAACCTCTTTGCTTTTGGCTGGCTTGGCAGTGTCCTTAGTTGCCTTTGTACCCTTCTTGGTCACTTTGCGTTGCTTGACTGCGTCGAGATGATTTACAACCTCCCTCCATGTAGGCGTGAGCTTTGTCTTGTTACGCTCTAGACGCTTGCGTACTGTGCCTGAACCGTCGCCATCAAGCGCACCAACAAGCACAGCATGTACGATGCGCCCACCGAACGCATCGAGCGATTGCTCAGCCAGAATGGCACGCACTTGCTTGTCGGATACTGCGCCCTCATCCGCAGCATCCTCTTCGTCACTTTCCGGTTCGTCGTCAGGGTCGATTGGGTCATCGTCAACATCTGGTTCCTCAAGACGCTTGTTGGTAAGCTTGGCTAGGTGGTTTTCCCATGCCGTAAGAATCTGCAAGATGAGCTTTGTTGTGTTGCTGTCGATGTCGCGGCAAAGAGCCTCCCAGTCGTCATTGGCGTTGTTTGACGCGCGGCCTTGTGTCTTTTTAGGCGTCCTTGTCACCTTGCCCTTTTTGACCCGTAGTGTACAGAACATGGTGTAAATGTCTAACAGGAGATTCGCTGCGTCGAGTCGTACTTCATCTGTGCCTTTCCGGCCCTCCATAATCCTCATCAAGGTCGTGACACAAGTGTCCCTCCTTTCCACAAGCGCCATGAGCTCGTCGTCAGGCATGCTGGTGCCTTCTTCAACGTGTGTGGTACATTCCCGGCATTTCCACATAAAATACATGAGCATGATAGACATTGCGTGACGGACAAGGGTATCGTCTGCCTCTTCAATCTCTGCATCCAGCTCCTCAATTGGAACACCTCGCTCAAGGATTTGCAATACTGAGTCAATTGGTGGTGTGTCCAACGCCGCCTTCTTGCCTCTGCCTTTTGGCTTTGCAGGAGCAACAATATGGTCCAGCACAGAAGCATCTGAAACAGTCACCAGCTGTGCCATCTTTAGTACAACGTTGGAAACGCCACGGAGAACATTTTGATCCAAGTTGCCTCGTGTAGAGAAGTCCTTGCCTCTTCGAAGGGCATCAAATGTGTTGATCAGGTCATCCCAAAGTGCTTGCACTTTGAGATCAACCGTCTCTCTGAGTTCCTCGCTGCCCTGTGCATGTAAAATGGATCCGATAGCTTCACCAAGCACACGCTCGTTGTGATGAGTAAGGAATTGCTTGTTGATGTCGTCAAGTAACGCAGTAAGGGCTGCATTCTGCCGGAGTTCCTCAAAGACATCCAGATTCAGCTCACGCTCCAATCGGAGACATAGCGCAGCAGCCTCGGGAAGAGCGCCGAATTTCTTCAAAAGTTGAGGGATAAGTAACGAAAGTCGTCGAGCCATATCTGCTTGGTCCTCTTGCTCGCTCTCCCGTTGCGTCTTGGTCTTCTTCTTGTCCTTGGACACCTCCGCAAGGCGCTGAAGCCGGATACGTACTACTGAGTTGAGGATGTCCAAGAGAACAGTCTCGTGTTTCTCCTCGAGCTGGCAGGTTTGGCGAAGCATGGTTTCTGGATCCTCACTGTCTCCTTGAACAGTTTGGGAATGGTCGTAGAGGAGGTAACCAGCCAAAACCTCCCATGATCGAATCTCCGGAATGGCATCGTAGAGAGCTTGAGCAGCGAGCGAAACGCGCGATTCTACACCAGCAGCAATCAACCCGAGTTCCGTACCAGGAGACATGCGCTGGATTTGCGAGGGCAGCTCAACTTCGTCCTCGTCGTATGAGAGCAACTGGTCAACCAAACACTTGAGCTTCAGCCACTCGAGCCGTGGGTTGTGATACTCTTCCTCTTCTTCGTCAGGTGGAGCCAATGCCTCATTTAACGCTTCTTCGCCTCCCATATCTTCTACGGTCGCTTCATAGGCAGCATTAACGTTCTCAGCGAAAAAGCCAACCACAGACTTGCGAACCTTTGCGTCAGAGTCGAAGATGAGCTTGCCAACCGAATCAATATCATCGGGCTCAAGGAAGCCGGCCTCACGAAGGATGTCGAGTAAGTCGACTGCTGCAGCACGTACGTTGATTTCTGCATCGTGAGTAGCCATTTCGACAATACGTGGTCGGAAGCGCTCGGTAAATGTCTTCAAGCCGGCCAGCTTGCTCTCATCCCGGAACAAGCGTGCAAGTTGGTGCAGCACTTCGATTCGTGTGGATGGATTTGGATCTGAAAGCACCCAACCCAGATAGCGGAGTTTGGTGCCGTCAAAAAACTTGTCGGGATATGCGATGATCCAATCTGCCAGCGCTACCACACTATCAACTCTGATCTTAGGATCGACATCCCGGTAGCGATGAACGTAGACGGCAGCGAACCAGTCATCCAGCTGGCCCCCAACATATTCTAGCTTTTGGTTGTACTCGTCGATTTCTTTTTCCGCTGCAGCCACACGTTCTTTATTCACTCTTGACTTTTTGGCCTCTGCTTCGCTCTGGCGGACGCGCTTAGCCGTGTTCTCTACAAGGTCTGCCGCAACTTGTGCCAGGGCGGTCGTGATGGCCAACGAGGCGACTGTGCTTGTATGCCGGAATGGACGATTACCGGTGGAGGACATGGCGCCCAGCCAGACGGAAATGTTTTCTAAGATTTCCACGCTCTCATACATGAGACCTGATTCTGCAATGGTTTGTATGAGTGTCATAAAGAAGCCTTGCAGCGCGTTTCTGAAGGCATTGCCACCGCCGTCTTTTGCCTTTGCAATCAGAGGGTATTCGGTAACCTCGTACTGGTTCTTGTTAGTATGCACCGGGCTGCATGAAGCCGTCTGGACCCACCTGCTGGAATTCCTCTTGAATCTCGGCTACGCGATTGGGTGCGTTGTCAGGGTCGCCTATGTCGTCCTCGTTTATCCGCAAATCGCAGCCTGAAGCTTGGAAGACTAGATTTACGATTTCGGCCACAGCTTTGGCCTCATGTTCATTGAATCGGGCTATCCACTGAGCGGTCACGTCTTCGAGCCGGTCTCCGCTAGCGAACACGTCGGCTATGGCGCGTTAGCTTGTGCAGGCTCCATGCCGCGCCTGCAAACATACCGTATAGGCCTTCGGTCTCTTCTGGCAGGGTGCTCTTGCGTACAGGCGCTTTTCGGGGTCGTTTGGCAAGCTTCTTTGTCGCGTTGCTGGCGGGACGGATGGCCAGGCTGAGGCTGTCGCCATTGGTCTTTGGCTTCTTAGCTGCTGGCTTACGGGCAGCAGCTTTGGTCTTCCTCTTGCGCCTGCGCTCCTTGATTTCCTCATCATCCGGCTCGTCCTCAGTGCTCTGGTCCGACTCTTGTTCGGAAGAGTCGCTCGCGTCTATGGCACTGTCATTGTCGTTGCCGCGCTTCCGCTTGGTAGTGGTGGTTGGGCTCGCGCCTGGCGCGAACCTGTCTGGTTTTCTGGATACGCGTCCAGACTTGCGCCGCGTGGCAGTAGATTCAACCTGGTCGACCCCTGAGGGCGATGCCGGCGCGCTCATGGTGGTCGCGCGCGTGGGTATATGGTGCGAGGAAAAGTGGCGTTGCAGTCGAGGAATGTGGCGCGACAATTGCGGTCGATGGGGTGGAGGCGGGGACAGCAATGGGAGACGCGTTGTATAGTCCGAGCACTTTTAGTCCCAGGTTCAGCGCACGTGCATGACGCTGCACCAGCGTCGACTACTATTCGCTTGCACGCTGTATAGACGCCTTTGGCTGATCGTTGTATTCGTTCTTTACAGATGCCATTAAGGCGTCATGGCTTCCTTCGTTTCTCTGGAGCAAACCGCTACATTGCACCAAGTTTGATTGTTGTCCGGGGTTACGGACTGTGTATCCTGCAAAGACATGGCCGGACAGTAGTAGTAGGACATGCATGCGGGTTTTCATAGTCCATCGTCTTTTGGATAGATTACAATACCGTCGGTTGAGTGCGCACAGTTGCAGTCCTGTCTATCAAATGATTCGCACCACATTTCAATATACAGTCGTAAGCCTGCAGCCGTGTGCATAAGCAGTGCAGTCAACGTGCCGGAGGTACCGTTTGTTATCGATACGTCACTTACGGAAGCGCTTCGGACGCAGGTGCGGCTACAGCTCCGCAACCTTCACTCCCATCACGCCCGCCCAATGTCAGCCAATTCAAGCGCGCTGAAACGGAAGCACTCGGGCAAGACCATCAAGGAGCTCTTCACCACCCACTCCAAGCCAAACCTTGCCTCGGCAGCTCCGTTATCGCCCACAAGCAAGCGCACACGACGAGACAGCTCGCCCATAGAGAGCACAGAGGTTGCCACTTCGCCCTCTTTGATAAGCAGCATGGATACGTCCGATATGTACAGCTTTCCCAGCAAGAAGGCAGGCATATCTAGTAATGCAAATGTCGTCCATATCACCTCGAGCCCTGAGAACAGCCCTGCGAAGACGAGCGGCCAACGCAATGGAACGCGCAAGGCAGCACCCAACTTGCATGGCAACAGCGGCCCCAAGCGACTGGTGGTGAAGAATTTCAAGCCGATTAGAAAGGTGGACCCCCGTGCTTTTCTGGACCAGACATGGCAGAAGGTCGAAAAGGCCCTCGACACCATCTTTGACCAAGGCGACATTGACTTTAGTCTGGAGGAGCTGTACCGCGGCGTAGAAAATGTCTGTCGACAGGACATGGCCAGGGACATCAAAGAACGTCTAACCATAAAGTGCCGAGACTACGTGCGAGGCAGTTTAGAGGCAAAGGTAAAAGACAGTCTGGGTAAAACTAGTGTTGATGTACTGCGGACGACGCTACATGCTTGGGCACTATGGAACAGTCAGATGGTAAGTCGGGCACACAAGAATCCATGCCACCATACTGACAGACTGCAGAAATACCTAGATTGGATCTTCTGCTACCTCGACCGAGCCTACCTCCTCCCACGTCACGAATCCCTCCGCGAAATCTGCATTAGCCTTTTCCGTTCAATCGTCTTTGAAAACGACAAACTAAACCCTCGGATCGTCGATGGTGCCTGCGATCTGGTAGCAACTGATCGGACAGGCGGCGATCTGGACAGCGAGATGTTCTCCAAGACAGTCAATATGTTCCACGACATGCAAGTCTACACACGGCACTTTGAGCCGCGCTTGATGGAAGTCAGCCAGGAATACATAGTGAAATGGGCAGACACGGAGAGTGCAGAAAAGTCCTTGCCCGAGTATGTGCGCAATTCAAGGGCGCTCATGGACCGTGAGATGAAGAGAGTAGAGATGTTTAGCCTTCCAAACACGACCAAGCGAGAGCTTCTTACGCTGCTGGAAGATCATCTAATCACGAAGAAGGAGTCTAGATTGACAAATCAAGACGAACTTGCTGACCTCCTGGAAACTAATGCTGTCCAAGATCTCGAGCTGCTTTACACACTTCTCGAACGCCGAAAAATGGGCGCACGCCTACGACCAGGTTTTACAAAGTGGATAGAAGATGAGGGTACAGCTATCGTCTTCAATGAAAAGGAACAAGAAAACATGGTCGTACAACTGCTGTCATTGAAGCGTCAGTTAGATGCCATTTGGAAAACCTCGTTCCACCGAGACGAAGAGCTGGGTCACGGGCTGCGCGAGGCTTTTGACAAGTTCATGAACAAGACAAAGAAGACGAACGCAAGCTGGGGCACAGACAATTCGAAGACTGGCGAGATGATTGCCAAATACGTCGACATGTTGTTGAGAGGAGGTGCCAAGGCGATACCAACACAGCTGAGCCGGAAGTCAGAAAAGCCCGTTGAAGTTGAGGCTGAGGATGACAAGGAAGACGATGTGTTTGATGAAGACACTGAAGTCAACAATCAACTCGACCAGGTTCTCGATCTGTTTCGCTTCTTACATGGCAAGGCTGTTTTTGAGGCTTTTTACAAGAAAGATCTAGCACGACGATTGTTGATGGGCAGAAGCGCTAGTGCGGATGCTGAGAGAAGCATGTTATCAAGACTCAAGATTGGTGAGTCTTCCTCGACAACAACTTTCATCTGACCTGCATACTGACTCACTATAGAATGTGGTGCTGGTTTCACTGCCAATCTTGAACAAATGTTCCGAGACATCGAGCTGTCCCGCGAAGAAATGAGTTCATACAAGAACATCAGCGAGGAACGTAACGAAAAACTCGAACTCGATCTGAACGTCAACATCCTTTCTGCGTCCGCCTGGCCTACTTACCCCACTGTTCCCGTCATCCTACCGCCAGAGGTACAATCTGCTATGAACAAATTTGAAGCGCACTACAAGATTAAACATACTGGCCGCAAGCTTGAGTTTAAGCACGCACTGGCGCATTGTCAAATCAAGGCCAGGTTCCCCAAAGGCCTCAAGGAACTAGTAGTGTCGTCATTCCAGGCCATTGTACTCTTGCTGTTCAATGGCCGAGGGGATAACGAGCACATTGATTACGAATATCTCAAGCAAGCCACAGGACTACGTAAGTCATACAGCAAGATGTTTTAATAACACGACTAACTATCAACAGCCCCTGCTGAGCTTAACCGTACATTACAATCTCTTGCTTGTGCCAAAGTGCGGCCTCTAACGAAGCATCCAAAGGGTCGCGAGATTAGCGAGACTGATACGTTCACTATCAACGCTTCCTTCACAGATCCCAAGTACCGTATCAAAGTCAACACTGTTCAGCTCAAGGAAACTGCGGCTGAAAACAAGGAAACACACGAACGTGTTGCTGCGGACCGAAACTATGAGACGCAAGCCGCCATTGTGCGCATCTTGAAGGCAAGAAAGAGGATCAGTCACGCCGAGCTAGTCAGTGAGACTATCAAGGCTACAAGAAACAGGGGTACTTTAGAGGTGAGTGGTATCAAGAGGAACATTGATCGGTTGATTGAGAAGGAGTTCTTGGAGAGGGAGGACGATGGATTGTATGCCTACATTGCATAGAACACTTGCAGTATCATTCAGTACACGGGGATTCTGAATGTTGGGGGTTTTTTTTTGCGGATCCGTTGTACGAATACGAGTTGTTTTGGGCATACCAAGTTTAGAGTAATCTTTGTTGAACCTGAAATTCAACCTGATGGTCAGCTTGTTTTCAGCCAAGCGTAGATATTGGAGTCTACTCTTCATAATCTTTCTTTATCGATGTTTACGCCTTCGCCAACCAGATAGCGAGCACTACCGTGGCACAAAGGGCAACGCAGAACGTGACCGGAAAGATGAGGAAGAGGGGAAGAGGGTCAGGGCTAAAAGGGTCGAGGAATTCAAGAATCAACACAATCTCCCCAACACCACGCATGAACGACTATGGTCAAGGGAAGTGTCAATTTCTCAGCTGGGTTGACCGCCAGTTGGTCGAGGACAAATGGAAGAACATTTCGAACCTACCTCGTTTCCGTTGAGTTGTGATGTATCGGCCCTCGAGTCTTTGGGACAGGCAGTTTTCTTTTTCTCCATGACAGCCCATGGACACCACCCTCAGGTGCAACAAACCTTCTAGGCGCCTTCTAGGTGCATTCCCAACACCGGTTGCCCCACATCGGCGAGTAGAAGTAGATGCATCGGCAGCCCACCACTCCCTTCTGGTGAGTGACAAAGTCAAAGCGGAGGCACTCTCGCGGTCAAAACGCAGGAAAAGCAACTTGAGGCCAAGGTGACGATTTGGGTACCAACGGCCTCTTCCGCGGAAACAAAGCTATCCAGCGGGCCGGTCGCCGTGCCTTCCTCGCTTGGTACATGGCTTCTACCCCACAATGCACGTCAATCTCTCAACCATCGCCCTGTTTGATGCTTCAACCACACACCGGACACCATGCTTATACAGCGACCGACTCCCTGTCCGTCTTTTCTTTTTCTATCCGGAAACAGTCCAAAACAGCCGCCTTGAATTCATGCTTGTCATATTGCACGAACAACTCAACAGTCCGAGCTCGTTGCGGCGGTCAGTCGGCTCACGCAACGGGGATGCAGCTGTCAGTTCAGTTTCAGTTCAGTTTCAGTTCTATCCAAACCTAGTCGAAGCCACGTGCAAGTCCCGGATACCTGGGTAGCTCAAGTTCCTAGTAAGCAAGACACGGCAGTAATAACACTCTGTGAGAAACCAAGCTGATTTACCTTCTCTCCTTCTTCTCTTCTACCCATTCCATGCGGCGCTACAAGTAAAAACACCTTCTGTTCCAGAGTTGTGACGATCTTCCTGGTTAGCGAGCGAGCGACACCCCTGATGATTGCCTTTTCTTCCATGCACACCATCCGGTGTATGTCTATTCTAGGCACCTCAACACTCTATTCGTTACCGTACTGCATAGGTTGCTTTTCCAACCACATGCAACGACTTCCATGCGCCGACGGCCGCGGCAAACCCTAGACACTGACCGCTTCATGAACCATTGTTAGCGGGGAAGCCCACCATATCCACATTCTAAGCGCATGCATTGTTGCTATTGGCCTGGTGGTTTCGCTGATAGATGGCTTGTTCGACGTTTGTAGAAGATTCTAGGGAGTATTCTACATCCGACAGAATCAAGGGCATGGCTGTGCAGGTATCCCAACGATGCGGAAATCACTGGAAATGAAGCGCTCGTTTCTGTTTCTGTTCTTCTCAAAGTGAGAATCCGGGCTCTCTCATTTTTCATTCCTTCTTCTTTGCCTCGATATCGCCGATTACGTATCCCTCTATAGGATTATTCAGTCACTACAGACGCCATGACCTACCGGTCTTCCAGGGTTGTTTTTACAGCACACTTGAGAGCCAGAATTTGATACGTATCATAGCCCCTTGGACGCGTTAGCGAGTTCGCAAGATCGGCCTAGGTCTCTATTTTCAGATTGGAATCCTATGTTCCTTCTCCAGAGGCTTTGGTGTTTGATGTTACGTATGGCGGTGCCTATCAAGATTCTCCAGCTGTAGTATAGGGAATTTCACGTAAAGTGATATCCAACTGGATGGAAACCTCACCAGCTCAACTGTGCCTCTTTAGACCCCACCTACGGCGATAATCTCCGTCTAATGCAGTACAAGCGCTAGCTAATGTGCGCAGGTGTGTGTGTGTGCGTGTGCGCATGTGCACTTGCTAGACCCTATCGAGCTATGTACTCAACGATCGACGTGCCTGCAGAAACAGAGTCCGGTGTGAACGGAGCTTCTAACGTACAACAAAACATGAGCAACACTGAAGCACCAATGCACGAGTTTCCATAAAAGAAAAGAAAAAGGGTTAGGAGAAAAGTGAGTATATGAAGCCACCTCGTCTTCTGATTCAAATTCCTCACCTACCAACGACAATCATTTCATCAACACTCATTTACAAATCACACATTCTCTTAATACAACCCAAGTTTCTTATAATATAATAATCTTTCCTTCCTCGACTTAATCGGCAGTTTTCCGTTCAAGATGCGTTTCACAACCATCGTTACGGTCTCGTCCTTTGCCCTCATGGGCAGCGCCGCCCCGGCCAAAGCCCCAGCCCCGGCCTCGTCCTCATCGGCCAGGCTGCCCCTACCCAGCGGCGCGCCCAAGCTAAACGACCTGAACAAAGCCGCTGCCCCATCCGGCATCGCCAAAGTTCCTGGTCCTTCTGGCGTACCTACTGTTGACTTCGAGGGCGGCGGGCCACTAAGGGTCCGCCAGCCGGACGACTTGTTCGACGGCATTCTCGACTACGGCAATAACGCGCTGGGTAAGGGTAAGGCAAAGGACGACAAGAAAGAGAAGACGAAGGAGGATGACAAGAAGGACGACAAAAAGAAGGACGACAAGGAGGAGAAGCCCAAGGAAAACGACGAGGGTGACAATGATCACGACGACGATGAGGGTGACGACGATGACAACGACGACAAGTCTCCCCAGGGCGGCGAATCCGGCAAGGGTGGTGAATCCCAGCAAGGTGGTGAATCCCAGGAGGGAGGTGCAGGCGGCGAGTCCAATGCCGGTAGCGAGGGTCCTCAGGGCGGCGAGGGTCCTCAGGGCGGCGAGGGTCCTCAGGGCGGTGAAGGCCCTCAGGGTGGTGAAGGCCCTCAGGGTGGTGAAGGCCCTCAGGGTGGTGAAGGCCCTCAGGGTGGTGAAGGCCCTCAGGGCGGTGAGACTCCTTCTGGAGGCGAGGCTGCCCACGAGGGTGGAGAGGCCCCTCAGGAGGGAGGCGAGGCCCAAGAGGGTGCTCAGACTCCCTCTGGCGGTAGCCAGGCTCCTTCTAATGGTGAGGCCCCCCAGCAGGGCGGTCAGTCCCAAGAGCACGGTAAGAATTTGCTACATTCCCTAGTTCCAGATATGAATACTGACCAGAAACAGGTTCCTATTACAAGCGTCAAGCCGAGGGGTCTTCCAAGGGCCACGAGGGTGACCACAAGGGCAATGACCACGGCTTCAAGTACAAGATTCTCGAGGACAAGCGTCAGAACCACGAGTCTTCCAAGGACGGCAAGCACAAGGACGGCTTCGACTACAAGATCTTCAACAAGCGCCAGAACCACGATTCTTCCGAGGGCGGCGAGCACAAGGGCAAGGGCAATGACCACGGTTTCAAGTACAAGATCCTCGAAGACAAGCGTCAGGCTCAAGAATCCTCCGAGGGTGGTGAGCACAAGGGCAAGGGCAACGACCACGGTTTCAAGTACAAGATTCTCGAGGACAAGCGTCAGAACCACGAGTCTTCCAAGGACGGCAAGCACAACGACGGCTTCGACTATAAGATCTTCAACAAGCGCCAGTTCGAGGCCATCACTGACATTGTCAACCCTAAGAAAGAGGATTCCAAGAAAGATGAGTCTAAGAAGGAGGACTCCAAGAAAGAGGGCCAGTCAGAGGATGCCGACCAAGATAACTCCACTAAAGAGAAGAGCCAAGCTACCGAGATCAAGGGAGCGTAAGTACAGCTTTTTTCTCATTTCATCCCTGCTACTCCCTCTACCCCATTCCCGGCTTACAACCCACTTACCCGCCTCGCCCCCATTTTGGTTTCGAGTAAACGCTTCTCATTCTTTCTTTCTTTTACTCTTCTCCTATCCTCATCCCCTCCTTTCCAACCGAGTTTGTCTATTTTCTTTGGAAGAATACTAACACGCTTATGGGCGCTAGAACACTCAACTTCTGCAACAAGACAAGCGGTCACGGTGGCTGCGAAAAGGTTTGCGGTCTTGCCCAGGCTGAAGGCTTTTGCGAGCAGAACAAGAAGACCGGGTACGTTTCATCGCCTTCCCACCCTTTTCAATATTTACTAATACGCCATGCAGCAAGTGGGGCTGTGAGTGCAGGGGTGGAATGAGCGAGGAGTCGGGCGACGACGACAATAAGGATGACAACAAGGACGGCAACAACGACAACAACGACAATGGAGACCACGATGACGACGAGTAAATCTAACTTTGTTAGATTCCGTCTTCTTTAATGTCTTGAATGAGGGAGTTTGAGCCTGAGGGATATAAATGGTGGGATATTTACTAGGGGACGGGAAAGATTTTAGACGGTGGTTTGGAGCAAAACAAAAAAGGGAACATTCATTTGGTATAAAACGTGCGGATTTAGACTTTTTTTTTCTTTATCTTTTTTTTTAAAGGGGGAATTAGACTTTCATTTCGTAATGACTATATCATATTTTTGTTTCAAAAAAAAAATTCCTCTGGACTTGGGATTGTTTGTCGTGAGTGTAGAGAATCTATGGTGGCATATACATGGTGAAAGGAAAGAATGGCAGTGTTTGCTTAAACGGTAAAGAAGAAGGATTTGGTAATCTAACTTTTAACATACAATAGAGGAAAGAGATGATATGGAAATACATATGTAAACTAAATGACTTGCAGCTAAGATGCAAAAACCATTTCATTCAAGTGAAACAATGCCGTGTATTTTTTTTTTTTTTTTAAAAAAAAGGAGGCCCACGGCATCCACTTCACTGCACGCTTAACCCAGCACTTAGGCTTTCCCAAAGACACCAAGACACACAGAGACAGAGAGCAAGAGAGAGAGAGAGAGAGAGGAAACAAAATATCAATACATTTATCTACCAACCCCCGCACGTACTCCAGTCCAAAAAACAACAACTCCAAAACTCCCAGCTAACCCAAGCACCAAAAAATCTACTATGGTACTTGCTTTGAGAAAAAACAAAGGGGGGAGGAGGGAAGAGGGAAGGGTATAATACTCTACATTTTTCTCTCTTGTCGCCAGAACGCATCGAAAAGACCAAAGGTGGAGCATGAAGAACAAGAAGAAAGAGCGCCGGAGCTAGTGAAAAGAACAGGCGTACAATGAAGATAGCAAGTCTAATGGCGTGTAAGAAAAAAAAAAAAGGAAAAGCATGAAGGGGAGTGTTTGTACACTCATGCCCCCGAATAAACGTAAAACCCGACATTTTCATGTCCATGTCGTAGAAAAAACGGTGCAAACAAATAAACCGACACGCACGTGCTGGGTGAAGTAAAAAACCATAGGGAAAGGTTACTACAAAGCCCCCCGAAATAAAAAGAAAAAAGAAAACAAAGCCATATCATCGTGTTTATCGCTCCCAAAAAAAAAAGAGGTCGAGGGGGGAAGAGATCCGGGTCAATCACGTGCCGTACATCCGAACGTACACAGTCGAGACCCCCTTTAATCCTCGCGAATTGCCAATACCATAAACGCCCCACATCCAAAGATAGTCCCCAAAACGGCCTTACCAGAAGCCCACTTTTTAATTCAACCCACACGCTCCGAAACACGACCGCGTTCGATCTGCTCAACGCGATCTGTAGAGTCAGTGCGCTTCATGCGGGATCGGGCCAGGGCAGCAGCAGCGGCCGCTTCTTCGTGTTCGCGGGCCAAGCGACGCAGGGCAGCTTTGGCCTCCTCAAGCGGAATGCTATTGCTGCGTTTTGGGCTATTCTGGCGCGAAGGGCGTTGGCTAGGTGCATTGGAGGTAGGCGTCGAGGGCTGGTAGCGGATGCTATTAGCGCGGGTGCTGGCGACGCTGAAGCCGTTCTTTGTGCTGCTGGGACGACTGGGGCGGAACTCGGTGCTGACGGATTCTTGGCTGCGGTTGTCGGCGTCGCGGGCGGGCGAGTTTTTGCGGGAGCGGACGTAGTTTGGGTCGTCGCGCTTGATCATGTGGCGGAACTGCTGCGTTTGGGCGTCGAGGACCCAACGTTGGTAGCCGGCTGCGCCATTGGCGTTGCCGGGGATGAAGGTGTCGTGTTCGTCCCAGCACTTGACCCATGCCACGTCGTCGACGCGAAAGAAACCAGCGCGGACTTCTTTGCCTTTGTCGTCTTTGATCATGACCGTCTTCTTCCGCTTGTAGAACTCTGGCTCCAGAAAGTAGCGGCTGAGTGCATGGGAATACTTGAGTGGGATGGGCGTCTCCAAGGGAATATAGTCTTTTCCATCAGATCCCTTGATGGTTGATTTGCCGTTACCCTCTGGCTTGGATGCATCCTTGAGGGTCGCGATCAAGAACCAGCCTCGACCGGGGATGCTCTCGTACTGGCCAGGGACTGGGCTGTTCCACTCTTCAACAACCCTAGATAGGTCGACCTTGCTGGATTTGAACCATTTGTGTGGCAAAAAGGCCTTTTGAGTAGCAACAAAGAGGTTGGGCGCCATTCCAGTGGTGTTTGGCGAAACAGAACAAATGAGGGTCCCGCTTACTGCTGTAAAGTGGTCCTCCGGGGACAGTCGGCGGTAGTAGTGGGTCTTGAATCCGGGGTCGGCAAATGCTCGCAGGCAAAAAAGGCCTCGTGGAGGAGAATTTGTCTTTTTTTTCTCGTAGAACAGGTTGGCGTGGATTGTAAAATGGCCAGGCGGGATAGTTCAGAAGTCGGGTGAACCGGAAGGGAGGCAGCGTGATGAGTGGTGTTGACAAAGGGTTGCTGGGACCAGGAGATTTTTTGGGTTTGTGTGACGAGCCGAAGACTGCCAATCACTGCGTGCGATGCACGACTGTGTCGCTATGAAGAGCGAGGCAAAGCCTTCGAGCTTGATTCACGTGGGCGTTAAAGGAGGATTCTCGAAACAAAGGCTCTGGGGTGACGAGATATTTGAAGCACGGGAACTAAAATAGTGTTGGCCTGGAAAATCTTTCCCAGGCTCGCGGAAGGAAATTGGGTTGCGCTTCGACCTACCGTGGGTACACCTAGCTGAGCGGGCCATGGACCGGGGAGCTAATAGTCAGAAAATCATATGCGCATCTAAGCATGCTGTCCTTTGGTTACGTCGCGCCCCGATTGCAACCGGAAAGACGGGGGGAAAGCCAACGGGGAGTCCCTCGTCATGAGCGCGAGCACTGCCTCAATCAGGTCCTCTCAGTCAGACACGTTGTCCGGCTGTTTCCTTGATGAAACCACGGATGTGCTGATCACGGTGGTTTGCATGTTCATGTCCGAATCCGCATGCGTGCCTACCTGACAACATGCCACATGCGTTCGAATGGAGGGTGGCCTTCGCGCCAATCAGGGCGCCTCACCGCCGGGCGTGGATGCATCAGGCCAGCCTACGCGATTACCGTGTGGCAGCAATCTGGCAGGGCCTGGAGAGTGTGTGCGCGCAATTGTGCAAGGTGGCAGGGCAGGCACAGACAGATGGCTGCTTCATGGGCTTCATGGCGGTGTGGTGCATGCTGGGTTGAGGTGTGCGGATGAGAAAGGAACAGAGTGGGTCGGCATGGCGTCGACTAGTAGAGCGCGGAATCGCATGGCGCGTCCCCGTTAGCGAGCGCCGGCCAAGAGACTCCAGCAAACAAGGAAACACGCGGCGCCTGTCTTTTTGACATAACAAGCCTGCAATGTCATCCCCAGCATTTCACGTCAAACCTTCCGCAGCAGACAGGTGCAACAGTGTCGTTCTGAGCTCCCTTCAATTTCCCTGAGCCTCATGCTATACCATCCGCCGTCCCCAGCTTTTGTAGCCCTACTAAACAGCCCAGACCCTATAAACAAGACCGAAGCAGCCCAGCGTCGCAAGCCAAAAGCTTGCTTCCCCCAGCCCACGAGGTTAAACTATCCTTTGCTTCTGGAAGCTGCTGCTTCCGGACCTGCGACGCCGCCAAGCCAGCATTCCCAGGGGCATTGCGGCTCTGGCGTTGCCCACCCCTACACCTAACCCCCCAACGACGACTCGCACATGTCATGGCTTTGTTATCGCCAGAACTGCCTTATCAGCATGCATGCAGGCATGTGCACACACACACACACACACACACACACACACACACACACACACACACACACACACACACACACACACACACACACACACACACACACACAGTGGTCGTCGCATCTTGTCGACTGGGGGCGGTGAGGGTGGGTGAGCTGAACAGTCCGAATGTTGCAGTCGTGGCGTTGGTGGTGAGTGTGGATACCAGAGTAAGTAGTGTAGCTATGCCACTTCAGCCTGCTCCTGGACGGCCCCATGCAGTACAAGCAGCTTGCGAGAATAAATAGACATGGCCGTTTTGATAATGAATACAATTAACACCATACCGTATCGCACCGACGCGTCTTATGCGCCTCGTGTTTTGGGCGCGGCCAAGAATATCTGACTTGCTTAATGTTTATCAGCCGGAGTCCGACAAGTCTATGGCTGGCTACAGTCAGCAACACTCATGCAGGGTAATCACAACGCACGCGACATGATCGGCGCCTCACCTTGAGCATGTGAAGGAATGCTATGTAGCCAGTACATATTCCAAGCTTGGCGTAGACTGTACTACATCTCTTCACTCCATTTCCCAAAGCAACGCTCGTTAGTTGCAGTCTTCTGCGCGGGCGCCAAAGGGAATGCTCAAGGCGTAGCTGAACTGCTGTTAGACTTCTGTCCATGTGTCTCGCCAACAGCCTGTCCGACCCAAACCCACATCACACACCCTACATCACTGCGAGGAAAAGAATCGTCCTGGTGGTTTTGGCTCGTTTTTCATTGCATTCCTACGGCTTCTGTCCTTTCATGTCCTGGGTCATGCCGCGGTAGCATGTCGCAATGCTTTTTTGAAGTGCATGCTTCTCCTCGTACCGCATCAAAGGGTACTGTGAGCCAAAGAAGATGAAAAGCCTTCCCATTGAGATCGTAACTAATCAGAGAGACGCCTTGTATGCCCCGCCCTAAAGTAAATCCACACACATCTACGACTCGGTCTTGACGCGGGCCTTGCCGTTGGTGACCTTGACACCGAGTTGCTTCGCGCGGGCAATGATGTCGATGCGCTTTCGTGCTGATACGGCGTGGGCGATCCTGCAATTGGTTAGCGGGTCGCGTCGTGCATGGCGTGGCCGGGCCAACGTACTCTGCGGCGAAGGTGCTGTTGTGCATGAGGAGAAGGTCAACATCGGCGACTGAAGTCGTTAGCTGGCGTCCACAATTGCTGCGACAATCGACATGTAGCCTACCGTTGTTGACAACAAAAGCCTTGTGGCCGCTGGGCATCATGTGGCGGGTCTTCTTGTTGGAGCCGTATCCGATCTGTAAATCCTTCCGTCAGCTCCTGTCCTCCAAATATCCCAGCTTGATCCAAAACAAGAACATCGGCCACAGAAAAATTCCTTCGCAAATCGGTTGATTGAGGCAGTCGTACCTTAGGCATAGCAGCTCGGCCCTTGAACCGCCTGCGGACGGCGTTGTCGATACCCTTGGGCTTGCGCCATGATGGGTCAACGCCTACCCATTGTCAGATCTTGTTCCATCGTTTCCAATTCCCACATGTCTCTTACACTTGAAGCGGTCCGACTGGTGACGGTTGAAGCGCTTGGTGTCTGCAAATGGATACGTCAGTCGCGAAATTTCGAGGTCATCGAGGCAGGTGCCGGCGTACGCTTCTTGACGATCGGGACGTGCTTCTTAGCGGCGACCATCTACAGAGAGTCAGTACAGTCGCAGTAATCTATTGTCATGGGATACGCACTTTGACTGCTGTGTGGTTAGTTTGTCGTGAGAAACTGGACGTTGTCGTTGTGCAGCGAAAATCAAGCCCGGCACTGTTGGCTCTGCTAAGACGCTAAGCAAACCTAAGCGAGTTGCATCAGCCACACCCAAGTGGCGCAACACCTTCTGCGCCGTGTTCGTCTGGCACACCTCATCAAAAATGCGTACATTGCCTTATTACAGAATCAACACGATGTTCATTTCCACCAAATGTGTTTCCACGTAATCACTACTTGCTACAGACCAGACTTTACGAATGCATGTGTGCGATGTTGAAGATGGATGCTCCATACTCTCTGGACCCACACCTGCAAAACCCTGCCAATCTCACGACAGCCAAGATGTGGCTCAGTCATCCACACGTTGCGCCATGCTCACCTCCACGTACCCGTTGAGAATATGTCTGTGAATTACTCATATCGAGCGAATCTATCTACTAAAGGATGTTCTGCTGCCACCAAAGTGCTACAAAGACGGACCAAGGGTATGCTATGCTCCCGTGAATGTCGTAGTTATGTTTGAATAAGACCGCCTTCAGATATGCAAGCTGCACTCACCCATCATAGCAAGCCATGTCATATCGTCTACCCCAACTCGCCGCTGCTCATACCACTAGAAGTTCAAGTCGAAGGACCGATGTGCACAACGTGAGAGAGGCTTCAATACTCCTCATCCATAACCTCCTCCTTGGTATCCCCTCGCTTCTCCTTCTTGACCCACTCGACAAACTCGTCAATGACAGAAGGCCAAGATGACTCCTCACTCCAGAAGCCCATCGACTCGTCTTCGAGGGTGAGCTGTGCAAACTTGAGTGTTTCGTTCCACATATCCTTGTTGACGCTCTTTTTCCATTGAGAATTGACAAACTCAGTCCACCAGCTCAGCCATGGAGTCTTCTCGGTCGACCACTTTACTGCTGACAGCGGCGATCCAAATAGAAGTTCCCAGAATACGACTGCACTGTCGAGGGCGACTGCTTTCTGGCCCTGTGCCCTGGCAAGAGGAAATGTGAACTTGTACACCCGGGTGAAGAGTTCTTTGTTCTTGGGGAGTTCATCCTTTACACTCTGGATGTACATCCTCTGTTTTTCAACGGTGTCGCAGCTATCTTTCAGTTAGAATCTGAATAGCACCTGTCAAACAGATTCTGCCATGTGACTTACTTGCGCTCTGTCCAGCCCTTCACGAAACCTTCACGGCTCATCTCACCCATTGTGGGCGCCTGGATGATTTCAAAAGTAGCTAGAGCGTCTAGATCTTCAGCGTTGACGCCGATATCCGCGAAGAACTTCATGGTACCCTCGACGCCAACAACATCTTTGTCCTGGGCATCGGCCTCTCGGTACTTGTCAAATAGCGCATTGAGAGCAGACTTGGCCGCAGGAGAAGCCTGAGGAGCGCTTCCACCGCTGTAGTACCTATTTTACGATATTAGTGTCTATAAATTTGAAACAAAAGTTATGACATTAGAAGTTGCACATGGAGCTGATTAGTGATGGACGGGGATGAGCTGCACGAACTCTTCCGCAGCAGATAGGAGAAGCGACAGCATGACAGGAGGATTGTTGTTGTCGTTTTTCGCGGTTGTAGTTTCGAGCTTCCACTTGTTGGAGATGCTCCCCTTGATGGCGTTCACAAACGCAACTCTCAATTTCTCGTTCAAAGAGTGGAGAAATGCCACACGCACGCACGATGCCCATGAGAAGTCACTGCCTGGAGAGGGACCAAATAGCTTGCCAAAGCGGCATGTTTGTTTAGTATCCAACAGGCCGAGGAACTCTTGGTACGAAAGGCCCGCAGTTATGGGTTCGTTCCACGCCTGTAGTGGAAGCCACCTGACTTTATCGGCAAGATCCAACTGGTGATAACTGCTGACTTCCTTATCCCAAATAGATGCATAGGTGCCAAAGTCCTGATGATTTTGGACTCTCAGAGTATGCTTTTGAAGTACATATTCTGCTTCTCGGTCATCGAACTCCTGCATTGTCCCAAGTCCACCCCGCAATGACACAACTGGTTGTGGACGCAAGTGAAATTCGGATGTAGAAGTCCTGAGAAAGGGAGCTTTTGAAGAGCCAAATGCTTTCATAGAGTCAAGGACTGGCGAACTCAGAAAATAAGTAGCCTGGCAGGGAGCCGTAATGTTACGTATGTTGGACGACGTGACTGCTGGAATGCCCAAACTCCCGTATTCGACATGGTGAGATGACCGAAACAGATCGTGTGAAGTGACAGCAGAATTTGGAAGGCTAAGCGTATTGTACAGCACCTGACTGAGGTGTTCAGCTTGAAGCCGGTGCTGTTCCAGCTGGAGATTGCGTGGCCTGGTGGGCAGTGTGGAGGCAGAGTGTGAATTCGAGCGTCTGTTATCTGGTTCAATCCCCTTTTTCCTGAGATCTGAAACAACGATGGAAGACCGGGCGGTTTCTTGGAAAGGTTGTTCTTCCTCCACAGGCGGTAGCTCGGGGTTGGAATCTAGAAGCGTTGTCGGACTGCATAGCTCAGAGGCATCATGTGGAGAGGATGTGGAGCGTGAACTCGAACACGAGCCACTCGAGCTGATACGCTGTCGTCGGTTACGCCCTGCAAGCAGTCTGGCCCTATCCTGCGAGGAACCAAACATGGCGAACTGAGGCGCTTGCTGAAACTACGACAGCTCAATACAATGACGGCCGAAGTGTCTCGCAACCTTTTGTGTTGCTGCAATTGTTGTATATGCCTTGTATGTGGTCGATTGTTCAGCGCGAAGACAGGTAAAAAAAACCTGCTGGATGGTTTGTTGTGGGCTGAGAACATGTGGAAGGAAGACATAACGTTGCGCATCTGAACCGAGAGAAGCAGCAATCGCGCAAGTTTCCATGAAAGGGGCTGTCCATAGTGCAGGAGCACTATTGTGTGCCATTCCTTCCAAGGGTTGTTGTTTGTAACTACTCCGGCTATAGTTCCAGGAATGGCAATCTTGGTCGTATCTTGGCACTTAGTGGTCCACATTTGGCTCTCTGGGGCTTTCTGATGTGAACAAAGGCCTATGTTCTCTGGGTATGTGTGTGGGCCCTTGATGCAATCGCCCGCTGGCGGTTGTGGCACCTCTCTTTGGGTCTGTTGCCACTTTGAACCGACAAATGCAGGGTGGTCGATTTCACATTTGGGTCGAAGCTGCATGTGTACTATGTTGTGCTCATGTGTATAGGCGGTTCACAACAACCATGGATGGGGTGGTGCAAAAAGCAAAAGAGAGTTATACATACGCGTTTACGGCGCTCTGGGCGTCCCACCCGTAGGTCTTCAACGCCCTTATCGCTGAGTTACGGTCGAGCTGAGTGAAGTTCATGAATTGCTGAATAGCAGCCTTTTGCTGGGAACTGTAAACTGCCGGCATTTTGGATTAGCGCGGTAGGTAAGACGGCTGGGTGGTGGTTGCAAGCTTGAGATGGGCAGTGGTGGCCGGGCTGCTCGCAGTGGCAATAGGGGCGGGGCAGAGTCTAGTGCAGAGTCTAGGGATAGAGGAGTAGAAAAGGGGAAGAGTGCGAGGGTCCAGGACGTATAGAGTCCCGGTGGTGCGCCTCGAAATTACAGAACGGGGTTGTATGGTAGGGCTGGCGGGACTTTGGGCAAGCTGGTGACGCAGCGAGTGTCCGACCCCGCCGACAGCCCACCATTGGCCCCTCAGCTCGCAAAGCCACATGCCATGCCTCGGAATTAGGCCCGCAGCAACGAGGTTACTCTGCATCTCAACCTCTGCCCGCTGCCCTCACCACCACCAACTCTTTCTTTCTCGGATGAACCCAGGCCATGGGAAACGGCGTCTTCGGCTTACCTAAATCATTGCCAGATGCAGTACTTTTGCCTTTCCTGACAGCCCTCGTCTTCTTCTCGCAATGGCCCGTGGCTGTGCCGTCATCTGTCGTCTTGCGCTTGGGTGGCATGAGTAGGGCCGGCGTGACCTTGGCCGTGGGCTGGAGATTGTCGATGTTGAAGTGGTGAGGGTTCAGAGAGCTGCGCTTTGGTCGGGCACAGGGAAGCTCGTGCGCCTGGTCGATATCTGTGCGCTTGAGGCAGAGCAGCAGTTGACGGGCCAAGCCGCAAACAAGTACCATAAGGAACAGGCCTGGTTAATGCCGTAAGTGGCAAGCGATACTGGCATGCCCAGTGTATGGAATGCGACCGACTCTTACTCTGACAAGTACGGCATTCGTGGTGAAGGTGGATGCGTGTTTCCCAATTGCCAGGAGCCTCGCTGGCCGCCCTGTACTAGTGACGTTGGTGAGTCCTACCAAACAGTCCGAATGAGCACGTCCACCTACACACACTACTAGTGGCCGAGTCGCAAAACTGACGCGGAATCATGTGCGTTGGAAACCCATGCACAGCATCATTCAAATCCCCAACACCAATGTCACAGCATCACCCCACATTAACCACACGCTCCCAAAAGCCCACGCATGTTCCAGTTTAACACATTCGTACACGTAGCTTTCATTGCATATATTCACTCCGAGTCAAGTTGCAGGACAGCAACAAGTGCCTAGATTCGTACAATATCCACCCGCGTTCGCTCCCAGAGCTTGTGTGCCATAGCCACCCCCTTCTCCCGGTCCGCATCGCTGACGGCAGCAGGCTGAACAATCACCCGTGCATACGTTCCAGCTGCCCGCCGTTTGGCCAATGTGCCAGGGTTGACAATCAGTACAGACTCAACGACCTATCATTTTGTCAGCATATTGCATTACCACACATCCACCAGGTATACATACTTTGACAGTGCCCTGGAGCACACTGGGTGTGATCAGTATGTCAGGCCGTACGTTGAGCATCTCCCCCAGTTTGAGATAGCTAGTGTCTAGCATGGTACCAAGCGGGAGGAACGGACTAGGTGTTTGCTCCTCGTCTGCCTCGTCTCCTTCTTTCCTTTCACCATTAGCAATATTGCTCTTCATCACCTTTTCCTCAATTGGCGTAGGCATGAATTGCTGCTTCTCTCTCCCAGTAGGCGGAAATAGAGGCAAGAAACTCCGTTGCTCGATCAAGTTGCGAGCACACCGCTCATAAATGTTTGTTGCGCGCGCTTTGCCACCTGCAAGTTCTTCTCTTCGGAGCATGTCCAGGTTGTCAAGCGAAGACATGCCTACTGTCATCTCATTCATGCTGACAGTCATGGGGTTCGTGACGCACTGCACCATCTTCCCTGCTGCGCCAAAGCCAAGCTCCTTCTTGATAAACTTGTCCTGAGGGAAAGCAGCATGGTGATGATGTGCATCCCTTAGACTAGGTACCAGGAGAACATTACACGTCGGCACGCGTTTGTTGAAGCTTTGGATGGCGCTCGAGATGTGGTGGCGGAATAGATCAGTCATAGTCGCCTGATCTGGACTCACGCCTGGTGGAGCATCGAAATCTCCCGACCGGATTTGAGGATGCTCTGCGTCGAGAAAGGGACCAATCAGGATGATGGAGTCCGCATACGCTTCTGCAGCCTTATCTAGAAAAGCATGTAGAGGCGCAAAATCAAGGTTTTGCTCGGTTGTGTAGGGTCCAGACGCAATCATCAGAGTCAGAGGTCGAACATTGTCTGGGTCAGAGTCGGGCGTGTCAAGGTATCGTGCGTTGATGGCGTCAAGCTCATCCGGCTTTGTAGCAGGTGGGTTCAGAAGTGGCAGTGAAAGGACCTCAGAGACGACGAAAGAGTCGCCAGATGCGTTGGTACCGCGCAGCGCAACAATTTGACCGGGAAAGAAGTTGTACGACTGAAGTCCCTCGACGTTGAGCGGTACGCGACGCCCCGAGCCATGCCGCCGCGAGCCTTCAAGCACAAGTGATGCTGTGTTGAGCTTGCCTTCGCTCGTATCGCACGCTATCCTTCCAACAGCGATAATCTCGCTGGGTGATGCGTAGTTGGGATTGCCAAATGCGCTCTCATCGAGGCCTGCGGATTCTCTGAGGATATCACGGAACTCGTCAATCCTGTCATCCAATACTTCTGATGCTTCGGAAAGCTTCATTGCCATGGTCCGGTACGAGAACTTGGACATGTCTGTGTTGGCCTTAAGTTTGATGCGGGGTTCCTTGGGCTCTTCCGAAGGTGGCTCTGGAATAGCAATATCTCCCTGCATAAACTGTTCTGTAATATCGTTTGCGTTGGTACGAGAGGCGAAGTCAAAGACACTGAGCAACGGTTAGAGGGTGCTTCTGCAGTGCTGCTTGAATGCCTACGGTCCGCCCGAAGTCTCGGCCTTTGGTGTCATGAAGCCTCCAGGTGAGCTCATTTCATGTGCCTTGTTCGCTTTACCTCCCGGTGTTTGGAAGTTGGCTTTGCGCTTGACAGTGCTGCCATTAACCCCGCTGGGAGCACTTGGGCGTGGCGTATTGGGAACAAGCCCTTCTAGCCTTTTCCTCGGTCAGCGTGTTGTGATTCTAGCCTTGCCATCGCTAAACATACATGTCATACATGTCCCCGCCCTTTGTTCTTGGTGTTGGTTGACCCCGCTTGACTTCGTTTCTTTGCTGTGCCTTGCCTCTGCTTTCTCGCTCCAATGCATCTTGTATAGTCTTCTTAAAATCTTGTGCCGTCTTGACGTCCATTTTATTTTCTTCTCCCCCCATTTTCATGTTGTATGCTTGCCACTTGAAGTCCAACTCTTCGGGCGAGATGGAGTATAACCGGCACATGGACTGCAATTCGGCGAGAACATCGGCAGGGAATTCATCGTCCTTGGTGTCGCAGTAGCGCTCAAAGCGCTCGGTGAGTTCTGTCGCTACGTCGTCCATTGTAATGCGGATTGTGGATGGTATGGGTGCTGGATGCGAAAGCACTTTGCGCGTGGAGACAGGGAAGACGCGTAGTAGACGCGTTGGATTTGGGCTAGGATAGACGTGGTCTAGCCTTGAGGATCAGTATGCAAGGGTCCTATGTTTCCCGAAAGTTTACCAGCGCTGACCCTATCCTCAACAACCCGACTGTGGTTTCTCTTCCTTCCTTCTCAATTCACTAATAATCCTACAGACTCTTAGACTCTCAATTTGTGTCCTAAATCTCTCAACATGTCAGCAATGGGCCCATTCGCAGAACCCGCTGAGGGCTGCAAGCCACCCGCAGCCCCGGCCCTGACCGCCGACCAGCAGACCAAATACGACCAGCTCCTTGCCGATGTTCGCACCTGGGACGCTCTGCCCACGACTTTGGCCAATGCTACCGAAACCTCTCCCATCACTGATGATGAGCGCATGTGGCTCACCCGCGAATGCCTTCTCCGATATCTCCGTGCTGTAAAGTGGAATGTCCAACAAGCTGCAGAACGCCTACGCTCTTCGCTGGTATGGCGGCGTGAGTACGGCACCGACACCTTCACTTCCGACTACATTTCCGAGGAAAATGCTTCTGGCAAGCAAGTCTTGCTGGGATTCGACAAGGAGGGAAGGCCATGTCTCTACCTATTGCCCCAGAATCAGAACACCAAGGAATCCCCTAAACAAGTCCAACACTTGGTATACATGTTGGAGTGCACTATTGACATTCATCCGCCAGGCCAGGAGGGCCTAGCACTGTTGATTGACTTTAAGAACACTGGATCTGGAGGAGTCCCTAGCATGGCCACAGTAAAGCAGGTTCTTTACATTTTGCAGAACCACTACCCCGAGCGGCTTGGCAGGGCACTGCTCACAAATCGTAAGCGCTACCTTTGCCAGATTTGACTCGTGGTTACTGAACCTGCTCTAGTTCCCTGGTTTGTCACTACGTTCCTCAAGCTTATCCAACCCTTCATCGATCCTGTCACCAAATCGAAGATGAAGACGAACGAGCCCCTTCCAAACCATATCCCCGCTTCTCAGCTTATGAAGGTTTCCGGCGGAGATGTGGACTTCAAATATGACCACTCTGTATACTGGCCTGCTCTTGACAAGCTCGTCACTAAGAGGAGACAGCAAAGGAAAGAGCGGTGGGAAAAGGCTGGCAAGATCATTGGAGAGAGCGAAATCTACTTGTGGGGTGGAGACGAGCCGAGCCTCAACTCTGGAAAGGCCGAAGTGCCAGCAGCGACTGAACAGGCGGAAGCAGCCGCTTCAAAGGATACAGCTACACCTGCCGTTGCTGGAGAGACCAACGGTACTGAGCTAGCTGAAGGTGTTGAGAAGCTCGCCATCAAGGAGGGCGTGCCGGTCAAGGCTGAAGCCTAGGCTTAGACTTTGATTCTGTATGCTTGTTTGTGATCTAGTTGATAGACATATGAAACACGCACACGATAGACTAGGGAGTTCAGGTTCAACGGCCCTGCTTATCCATAGAGTTGGATGATTCATGAAATCAATATTTTTACCTCTATCTACTGATACATCATTGATGGCGATTGTACGGATGCAAAACCAGGCATTATTTTGGGGAGCCAAGTCACTCGTATTACTAATAACTTATAACTGAATTCCAACCGGATAAGGTTTCGGCATGCGAAGTTGCCGTTTCCGGATCCATCTCTACGGTTCAGAGTGAAGTATCACGCTCTTTCGGCACAGAGTTTATTGCGAGGGTGGCGGTGCTTGAGGAAGAGTTGGGGTAGAGTTGGGGTAGAGTACGTCTTATGTGGCTGGGTGGATCAGGGGGTTCTTGGGTACGTAGGAGGCGAGGGGGTTAGACATGTGTGAATCAGGGCTCAGTGGTATTGTGATTGTGTCATTCTGAGATGGATGTTGCAGGATTGTGCTTGTTGGATTCAAAGTGATACGTCTTTTGCTTGTCGCTGCAGGCATATTCAGATCTCCTCGCAGCGACTGCCCATAATTCTTGATTGTGGTGTGGATGATAGGCTCTCTAGTTGCTACGCATGGTGCATTGCACAGTCGTCAAGACAAGGAGCAAGTCGGAGGAAACAGACATCGCAGTGTATCTGAACTAGTGGAATAGCATAAGTTATATCATACTGGAACTCAATCCGAGAACAAGGGAAAAGTATGCACATATCTGTGAGTCAATTCGGTATGATAACAAGAAAGATTCTCCGTACAGTCTTCTAGAAGTCGAAACACAAACTCAACAGCACAAATCAATACATACACATCATTAAAACAAAGACGTCTGTTCCTCTTTGATCAACCAGATTAGTTTCAAGAACCTGGACAGATAAGTCATACAGACAATATGTTGTTGGCTCTATTCTCGCTCGGGTAACATTGAGCAGCAGTGCAACGAAGAATTGCATTCTGAATGGTATTTTCTTGTACAACCGTCCCCCATTTGCACTTTCTAGTAGTACATTATTCCCGCACACCCAGATTTCAAATACACAACGTATGTAGTTGAACCAAGCATTCCTACCCAAACTCTAAAACATATTTCAAACAAACCACCCAGGAACAACCCGATCCCTGTATCCCAATCCAAGAGGGATAAAAACCAGGCTAGAACCTTCCTCCCCATGTCATCCATAACACACACACACACACACACACACATACACACAAAGAAAGAAAACGCACTCGTCATCGTCACAATCTTGAAACAAGCCAATAATCGTATCACGTCATTTGCAGCACCTAACCTCACCAACCACCCCTTTCCCTCCTTCCTCAAGAAACCCCCAGCACATACAAGCGTCATCGCACTCACCCACCACTCCAACTCCACACCACCACCACCACTCCTCACCTTCCCACTGCCTCGTCACCCACAGCACTTGCACCTCAGGCCCCCCTTCAAAACGACCCAACAAACAAGAAAAACAGAAAAACAAGGAAACAAGGAAAACAGGATAAACCGGCACCATACGAAACCCAGATTAAATTATTTACGAGGCTAGCTGACGCGGCCACTTTACCGAAGCCCGCCCCTCTTGGCCGGATATAACCGAGTCATAGCGCACGCGACTTTGAATGCAGGTAGTTTAAAGTGCTTGTTTTTTGCGGGAGGAGATCTAGGCTGTGCGTTTATAGGATGGGTACTAGCTTGAATATGTATGTGTGGGTGGTTAGACTGATTCTAGTGCCTAAGCCGATGCGTGCACATACAAGGGGATTTAGTAATAATACGGGTTTTGGTGGGTTGCGAGGGTACGTGGTGTATGGACGTGAATTCGAGGATAAGAAAGAGAGAGAGAGAGAGAGAGGGTGAGGGGGAGAAAGGGAACGTAAAGGGCGGTGGGGGGGGGGCTGAGCCCATTTTTGATTGAAAGGATTTTGCACATTAAACTTTTATTCGTGATGCGTAGAATGTAAGAAGAAAGAAAGGTGTATTATACATCAGGCCTTCTTCGCAGCCATCATCTGGCGATAAGCATCAATCATTTTCTGGCGTTCCTCGCCCAACTGCTCTCTCTTGCTCAGACTACCTGCTGAATTTGGTATATTAGCCACCTTCGCACCCGCGCCATTTTTGACCTTGAAGATTTCTCTTGGTGTCTTTGTAAACGTTGGAGGAGCATGAACGATATCGTTGAGTCCCTTTCTCTCCTCCCTCTTCTTCTTGAGGGCCTCCCATTCGTCTTCGCTGTCGTGTGCGACTTCGCCGACCTTGAGCTTGCGCTTGCCCTTTTTGGCTTTCTTCTTCTTGCCGTCTACAGTTCGTTTTGTGGGGAGGTCGGCGTTGTGGTCTTCCCACATGGCATCCAGCTCATCTTCTTCCTCCTCTGCTAGTTCCCTTCGCTCCATTTCCTTTTCACGTAGCCTTGCTTCCTCTTCTCGCCATCCTTTTTGTAGACGCTTGAGTCTCCGCTCATGCTTGGTGACGCGGTGGTCGCTTAGGCCGGCAATCTTCTTGCCAGATTTTGCGATACCTGATAGTGGGAGGGCCTGATCTACACGCGCACGGAAGTCGGCCATGGACTCTCCGGGCTGGATCTTCAATACGGGGACTGGCTGTGATGGCTGCTCGTCGGTCTTTGTGCTCTTTTCTTCCTTGGTTGTGTCTGCGGTCGTCACCGACTGCTGCTCTTTCTTCTGCTTCTTGGGCTTCACGGAGCCATCGTCAAGGCCTGAGCGCTTTTTCTGGCCGCCATTGGAAAAGGCCATGAGGCGCTGAAAGGCCTTGGGGGTGTCGTCTGCGCCATATCCTTCGACCTGGGCTACCTTTCGCTTCTTGGTCTTTGGGGCGCTGTTGAATGTGCGGGCCTTGCCGACGGCGAGAGGAGCGGCGTGGAGGGTGGGTGGAAGGTCAAATCTACGGGGCGGTGTTAGGGCTAGTGGGATGGCAGCAGTCGGACAGGTGGGTGACGTACTGCGACTCGTCGTCTTCGATGCGCCTGTGCTTGTGAGGCATGGCGGGCGGCGGGGGTCGGATGGGATACAGCAACGGGCAGTGGTGGTCGCGGTCGCAAAAAAGTTGGTGACATGGGGCAGGGATGTTTGAGAAAGAAGACGTGGACCCTGCAGTGCTTGGCCTGCTTAGCGAGCGTTACGCGGCTTCAACCCCGCAGTGGGATTGGATTTGGAAGTGTTTTCTGCAGCGTATCCCAAATGCGGCGTGCAGGAGATTATTGTCTGTGGCTTGACGGCCAAATAGCACCGCCCGGCCGGTGTGGCTGACACGACACAGTGGCTCCGAAAGCGCCGCCCATACGCAGACATGGTTCCCATAGGCCTACCAGCTCGCATCAGCATGCCCAAAATGCCGCAACAATAGGCTTGATCCATAGTCTCGCAACTAATGACATTATCTGGAGCCCGTTGCGACAGCCTTCGGTCCGACTGCTTGTCCAGGCCAGCACCAGCACCGGTCTGACATGCGCACCCTCGTGAGCGACCACGCCGTCTTGCACCCTCTGCGTATATACTTACTGTGCACATCGACAGCGACGGCATGCGCTCCGGCCATGTCCACTAGCCGAATAAGCTGGACCAACGTGCTTGTCTGTTTCCTATAACTATCGTCATCAGCTGTGCAGCTGCATGCCCACCTGAGGCGCTGCCCTTTGCCCAAGCTGTCTGCAATTCTTGTTTCTATCCACCAATCACAAGCCCCAGAGAGGTTGCGTGCTTGTACTCGCTCTCACACTGCACAACTCTCGCCCACGGCGTAGCACACGTGCGGAAAGCCTCAACGTAGCTGTTCCAAACTCTGGTTATCTTCCCCACACCGGTTCCCTTGGTAGTTTGCACCCCGTTTCGCGCCTGGTTTGGCTGGTCGCACCCCGTTTCGCAATAAGAAGCTCCCGACACCCGTCCTGTTTCTTGCACTTGCACACACCCACCCACCCACCTCAAACCTCCTTTTGTTTGACTCCAGCTTACTGGCACCACCTGGACGCCACCTGGCCACCGTCAACGGCCGTGGTTCCTGCATCTGGACGCGGCTCTTATCGACAAAGTCGTGGACGTGCATTGCCCCGGTTTACTAACAGCCTCAAACGCACAGTCGCCGCCATCAACAGTCTGGACCTCGTAGCGGGACGTCTGCAGCGCCATTGCCCAGCTATCGAACAGGAAGGTGTCTTAAAACCCGGATTTTCTCTTCGCAGCCGCAAAGTGCTTTTAGACGCACCTCACCCCCTCGATTGCTGCTGCAAAACCACGACGACGACGAATAACCAACAAGGGCGCTGCATAGTCGCTTCCAGTTGCATTTGCCCCACGCTCAGGGTCCAGTTGACAGATCTTGTGAGATCCCCGCTGCCAATTGGCTCGTGCCTGACATGTCGGCAACATCACGACCACTCACCACCCAGCCCCTCCTGCGCCACGCCTCTCCCAGCCCAGCCCCTTCCTTCGCCAAGCAGTCGTCACCACCATACCCTGTGCATGACCTCGAGGATGGAGATGGTGCAGAGTATAGCTCCGACGAAGACGACGACGACATAGTACCCCGACGACGACCGACGTTTTGGCAACGCCTGAGAATGAGCATCCGGAGACGGAATGGAAAGCCCCGCGCCAACGATGACTTTGGCCTCGTGCGATTACCAGACGAAAAGAAGCAAACCCCCAAATACCGATTCCAAAAGAAGCATGCTGTCAGAGCCTTTGCCGTCATCCCGCTATTGGTAATCATCTTCTTGTAAGTGTCCATTGTACAAGTGGTCTCGCTTGACGAGAGAACCCCGCATTCCCTCGTGACCAAAGGCCCAACAAGCTAACATTCGTAGTGGCGTCCTCCACATCGTCAATGTGCTACTAGGATATATTCCCGTGTTCCTCGACGACCATGCACTACCGGGCTTGGATTGGAATCAATACGACGAAGCACAACGATTGGATATTACACGTGACGTAACGCCTGTACCATGTCATTCACACAACGACTACTGGCGCCGAGTCCCACTCTACGACGCCCTCCATTGGGGCTGCACTGGCGTCGAAGCCGACGTCTGGCTCTTCGACGATGAACTGTTTGTTGGCCACAATACCAATGCCCTCACGCAGAACAACACCTTCCGATCCATGTACGTCGATCCTCTGACGAAAATGCTGGACCACAAGAACAACGTAAGCGACTTTGCAACTGCATCCACGACCAAGAACGGCGTCTTCGACACCGAACCCTCGCAAACCCTCGTCCTCCTCGTCGACTTCAAAAACGACGGCCACGCCATCTTCCCCGTAGTATCCAACCACCTCTCTGCCCTCCGTGAAAAAGGCTATCTGTCCTACTACAATGGCACATCCATTGTCTCAGGCGCCATCACCGTCGTCGCCACTGGCAACGCTCCCTTCGACCTCATCACCGCAAACTCCACCTATCGCGACATCTTCTTCGACGCACCCCTCGACAAACTAAACAACACATCTTCCTCTTCCGACACCATTACCCCTGACGGTCAAGGCACCGTTGGCACAACCCCAAACTCCCACTTTGACAGCACAAACTCGTACTACGCCTCTGTCAACTGGGGCTCCACAGTCGGTTGGCTCTGGTTCGGCCGCTTGTCTTCGGCCCAACTCGCCAAAGTCCGTGATCAGATCCGCACCGCTGAGGAGCGCGGCCTCAAGTCCCGCTATTGGAGCGCTCCCAAGTGGCCCATTGGCCTGCGCAATCGCATCTGGAGGATCCTCGTTGAGGAGGGCGTTGGGTACCTCAACGGCGATGATTTGAAAGGAATGACTGAGTTGGATTGGAGCGTTAAAAAGCATTGGGGTGTCATGTGATGAATCTCTCTTTTTTGTGTCTACTTGTTTTTGCGCATTTCTTTTAAAGATACCCCTCCCTTTATCTACGAGTTTTTGTCATGTAAAAAGAATTTCGAGACTAGGACGAAGATTTAGATGGATTGCTAGAAAATCTTACCACTTGAATACTTTGCTTTCTTTTCACTCGTGAACATCCCCCCCTCCTCACTTCTTTTCGAGTACACGGACAAAAACTGATTTTACACACGAAATATTGCATACGGCCCATACAGTCTATAAAAGCGGGTAAACTTTCCATGTACAATGTGTAACAAAGTCGTACACGTTGGGGAGTTGAGAAAAATTTTTTTTTAAAAAAAAAAAGAAGCAACAAGAGGCCGTGGTAACATGTATTTCCCCTCCCACTGCCGTCGTCATCATATCAAGCAAATGTTTCCCGTTTCCATCTTAATCCTCATTTCAACATCAAGGAAAAAAAAAAGCGTTTCCCCAGGGGAATACAGGGGAATCTAAAACATACTCCACCCCTTCTTCCTCCTCTCGCGATCTCCCCTCTCCTCCCTGCGCCCCATCATACGCTTCTCCCTCTGCTCCAACTGACGCAGCCCCTCCATCTCCTTGAGCACATGCTCGAGCAAGTCCTTGCGGCGCACGACATCGAGATGGCGCTTAATCTTCGGGTCCTCCTTTGCGAACCGCTCGATTTCGTCTTGCGAGAGGCCGCGGCCGAGGCGGGCGTCGAGTTCGCGAGGGAACTATAGCAAACAAAGGTTAGATGAGTGGGAAAGGGGGAAGGGAGGAAGAAGCTTACAATGTAGTAGAATTTTGAGAGCAATTCAGCGTCAAGGAAGAGATCGGCAGTGGTAGTTAGTTTGTCTGCGACGGCATCCAGGAAGACTTCTGGGCAGTGGTATTTATTCTTTTTGCTGGCGCATTGTTTGCTCTTGATGGCTGTGAGGCGGAGTTTAAGCACGTCAATGCGATCGCGGAGGAAGACTGCTTCGCGGCCTGGTGGAATCGTTAGTTATACCCGTGTTAACATGAGAGATTTCAGCGATGTACCCTTTGCTAGAAGTGCAGAGCTGAAGCCGCCGGCTCCTCCAACACCATCGCCTTCCAAGACAACCTGACCGCTTCGTACGCGGTCGATAAACGTCATGACATCTCTGACTTTCTTGCGGCCACCAACTTGGTCCTCGAGTTGCTTGACAGCTGCTTCTACAACCTTGAGCTCTTCTTTGAGGACTGCAGTCACGTTCTCTCGGCCCTTGGCCCATTCGCTATCTTCGACTTCAATTCGGTATTTGTACGGCTTGATGCAAATTTCCAGCTCATCCGAAATATCATAAGAGAGGTCTTTTAGGATAGAGTTCGACGCGTCGGTAATAGCTTGTCGGGCAAAGGGGTGCGCGGCAAAGCGTGAGTTTGTGATGAGACGGTCAATGTGAGCCTGAAGTGCGCTTGCAACGACATTGGTCGCTAACCGTCCAACACCAAGCTTTGTCAGAGCAGCGCTGGAGCTGTCGAGCTTGATTCGCCAGATCTGGTCCTCTCCGTCAATGTCTGCCTTTACAAGGTTGCTCAGAGGATCGGTTTCTGGGAAAGGAACGTTGAGGTCATCAAAAGGCCTGTTCCAGTAGCGTTGTGCAAGCAAGTTGAGTACTTGTTGGTCTAGCTCGTGCTTGAGTAGGTCCCGAACTTGCTGGCGACCGAACTGTTCTGTAAAGCCGCGGAATGAGTGCTTGAATGCATCGAGTGACTCGGCCAGATATGACTCGGCGCTGATAGGTCGTTCATTATACTGCACCTTGTACTCGTACCTTGCCTCTTCAAGCTCTCTTTGAATAGCCTCGCTAGTCGTCTTAAGACTGCCAGCCATGGTTTGTTCAAGCACGTGCATGAGCTTCTTCTTGAGGTTCTGAGTACCCACGGCGAGCTCTGGTCGTTCAGAGAACTCCGGGTGTGATGAAAAGTATGCATTCTCGTTCTTGGTAATGGCGTTGGAGATGTTGCCGTTGCCACGGCTGAAGAGCTTGGAGCCACCTGCGCCAGGCGGTACACGGCACACGACTCCAACGTATCCCAGACGAAGAGCATACTTTTGGTCGTTCAGCAGGCTAGCACCGCGATCGGCATCTACAAGATCCATCTTTGTAATTACGCCAATGGTTCTCTCACCACGGGGGTCCACTCTCCTAGATGCTCGTAGCGCGGTGCTATTGGCCAGATCCACGTCGGCTGCTGAGATGGCGAGAATGACGTTAGGTGCCCTGATGTACTTGTCGCAAAGCTGTGCAATCTTCTCTTTGAGCTGCGGGGGCTGGTCCCGGCCAACGACCTGGATGTATCCTGGAAGGTCGATCAAGGAGAGATCTGGCACGTTTGGCGAGTAAATCCTGAGCTGGATGGGGTCGTCGGACACACAGTCGCTGGCCGGCACAGCCAAGTTAAGGTCTGTCAGTGTCTTCTGGACCTGACCAAAGTCCGTCACCTTGCCTAGTCCAATGGCGGGGAACTCGCAGTATTCTGCACGCGCGTCAGGGGTATTGACGAGCGTCAGCTCAATGGGTCGACGAGTAACCATATTGTGTCCCTTGGGGAGGAACTCATGGCCAACAATAGCCTCGAGGACCGAACTCTTTCCGGAAGACTGCGATCCGATGACGACAATGGACGGCAGTGTGAGTGATTCTGATTGCCCCACAGTCTGTAGCAGTCCACGTATCTCAATCATCTTCTTGGTGAGCATCATCATTTGTTCGTCCCGCGCAATCTTTTCTCCTTGCTGTCTATCCTCATCATCATCGTCATCTTGTGAGTACCCAAAAGCAGCAGCAGCTGATGCGCCGGCTGCGGCAGTGCCAGAGCCGCCCTGTTTGGGCTCTTCCGGACCTCTACCATTACCATTGCCTCCTGAACCACCTGCCTCATCTTTGGCAAGAAGTTTTTGTAGCCATTCTGGGTATTGTGCCTTCTCAAGTTCTTCCTTGGTCGACTTGAACCCCTTTTCTATCTGATCGAAGAATCCGTTTGCCGTATTAATTGCCCCGCCAGCCAACTCGCTGGCGCCATCTTTGGTGCGGTGGAAGAGGTCGAGTGCAAAGGTGCCTGCCTGGCCTGCCTGGTACTGGATATACGAGACACCGGCGATGATAGCCCCTCCGGTGGCGGCACCCACAGTCGCAAACTTGCCCACGAGTTTGGGTATCACTCTTGCAAAAGATATCGATCGCGTGGCGGGGACATTGTGCAGTGCGTAGCTACCGAGGGGCCATGGCCGGCGCTTCACAAGCCTGAGCGCGGCTTCATTTCGCAAGAGTCCGCCGGCGGGGAGCGAATGTGTAGTGTAGAAGCGTGGAGTGAGGAGCGGTGAACGGCGTGCGAGGGGGGCAAGGCGGCCCGCAACGAGCCTGCCGCTCATGTTTGCGACGACGAGAGGGCGAGGGTAGGGATTTGGTGTAGCATAGGATCTGGTGTCTTGCTATCACACACGGTTGGCAACGTTGCACGCTCTCGATGCACGTCACACTCGACTTTCGGTGCGCTGAGCAAAGGTGCTTGGGCCATGCGCCCGCGTGGGGCAGCTCCAGGGCTCCCCTCCACTCGTCTCGCCAACTCAAGACGGACAACACATGGACTAGACAGCGCAACATGTCGGTTCAATGCCTTCTGCTATCTGGCTGCTGTCTAGTTGTCCAGTCCTCATGCACGTCTCACTTCAAGCACAACAGCGCTCTCTCCCCAAAGAGCCTCGGCACCGAGTCCTCTTCCTTGATCATGTCCCTCAACCAATTCCTTGAGCCCTCGACCTCCCTGCTTGCAAACTTGACCAGCACAAAGCCCCTGACATTTGCCGCACTCCATATCAGACCATCCGCCTTCTCTCTCTGCTGCCTTGCATACCGCCTTTGCTCGTGTGGCAAGAGTTCGGGCTGCACGCTGTCCCCCCAATTTCTACCCCCAATACGCGGCAGCGCCTCGAATTCATCCAAGAAGAATTTGGAAAGTGATGAGAACACTGGCCCTCGAATAATCATGGTGCCGAAAACAGAGTAATTGTCCATGCGTGAGGCGAGCGGCATTCCAGTTCTGCCATGTTTGTCTAGAATCAGATTATCCCGTACAAGAAGCCTCTTCTTCCCTGCCTCGTCGAACGTCCACACTTCATTCCGGCTCTTGTACTCGAAAACATCCCAGTTCTCGCCCCGTGCAGAGCGCCCGCTTGTGACCCAGTCGCATACGCACAAGTTGCCTTGTTCTTTATCGAGATGGTAGATCTGGGATTGGGAAAAAGCTGTATGGGCAAATGGCTGCACCGGGTCTGGAAGATAGACCAAGGCAGCATCGTGTTTCAGATGTACTGTCATATGTTGTCGGGAGACCAGATCTGGACTGGGTGTCTTAAAGATCTTGGTCGAGCCTTGGGTTAACAGGATGAGCCGAGCCTTGTCATCCAATTTGACTTCCAAATCGATACTGTCCCCGGCGACAATGCCACCGCCGTAGGTGAGGAGGAAGACTGTATGTATCAGGCCTGGATTTGGAGGCTTGGTCTCGCTGTTTTCCTGGTCGTCATGACTTGGTGGTGGCAGAGGGTCTGGCGCGACTAGCTTAAGTGGGTATTGATACGAGACTGTCCCGAGGACAGGCTTGTCTTCGGACAATAGGTTGATGATGATAGATCCATGGCCGGGCTTAGAAGTAGAGGCACCAAAAGGTGAGTTGAAGACCATGGCGCGTTGCTATCGGAGTTCAAGCTGTACCATCATCACTCTCATATATGATTGCGAGAAACGAACTCCACTCCCACGCTCTGCAGTAACTAAAGCTCTACCTGAAGTAAGATTCAAACAGCGCTTATTTGTATTTTTTTCTTTTTTATGATAGCCTCTCCAGTAAGTGCAAAGAGAGTGTAAAGTAGCTATGTTCTATACGTGGGGTAGTGTCGAGCTAGATTTTGGATATCGATAAGTGACATCACGTGAGCCCTATCAAATCTCAGCACTAGCCTATAGACACTCATGGCGTGCGCATATAGAAGACCGAAATAATGTTATTCTGGTACATAAGGCCATTGGAAACCGAGAAGTAGGCTATCGAGACCACCCGCTGTTTTCCGGTGTGCTCGTTTTGTAGGATTTTGCTTCCCAAGACATCCTAAAATCCCCGTTTTGGTAACCAAAATCGGAAAACTGACATATGCACTCGACGCGTGAGTCTAGCGGTAATATGGCCGAATGATAGGTTAATGAGCAGTCTCTTATATGGTAGATCCTGGGTCTTAGTTAAAGAGGCTTGACATTCACAGAAGGAGTGTCGCATTGCGCTTCAGCTCGTGTACATGCTGGAAAACCAAAGCTTTGCTACAGAACGCCGAATCGAGACGACGGAATGTACCTTTTTCCAATACATTGTCTATCCAAGAAGGTCGATAATTTCTCACACAATCGATGATCATTTGCGTTACTCTAACACGACCACTTCTTTTCTCGCCCCTGCTTCTCTCCACGCATATTTGTATATCCTACCAAGACCTATGCGCTCCATAAACCTTACATTACCTTTTGATCTTAGTTCCTCTACAAGGATGATATTATAGATTGGATAACCTAGAATGTCTGGCCTTGTTTCGTTACCCAGGTACTGCGCTTCCGACAGTAGGATCGCGGTCACGGAATTTGCGCCTTTGGTATTGTAACCGGCATCGAACTTCACGGTACCGGCTCTTGGATGCGTCGTGGTGTTGATCCAGTGTTCTCGGGATACAACTGTTTTGATTTGCAGATCTGGTTGGCTTACCTCGGCTTTTGATGCTGTTTCAGTGGGTTCAGTATCGTGGAAATTGATGATGCAGTGCTCATCGCCAGCACGTTTGGTCGATGTCCGGACTTTCCAGCAATCGCTACCTAACTCTAGTTCTACTAACTCCGTGTGTAAGATAAGATGTTGCTCTTCCAACTGGCGAAGTGGTATATCTAGTCTCGGTTTTGGTGCTGGTCTGGCGTCCGTTGAGTCCCAATCTCTGAATCCTCTAGTACTCATGTTGGGCATGCCAAAGAGCCCCAGTTCCTGCAAGGAGAAACCATGGGGATTTTCCTGGACACCATACAATGTGCCTTTGCGAGGACGAATGCGCTCTTCACCGCACTTGCGGTATCGTTGAACGATGCCGGAGCTCAAGACCAAGACGTCAAAGGGTTGATCGTAACGAACTCGTGCGCCTTTACTGCCAGATCCCAACGGGTTCTGTGCAGCTTCCCAGCCTGCCCAAGTCCAGCTCGGCGGACATCTCCTGTCAGAGTCGCTTTGACGGCGGCGCATAGGCTCATCTGATTGCCACAAGAGTGCAACATCCAGGAGGTGACATGGCAATCCGTTTCGGAACGGTGAGTCGAGAAACCCTGGGCCACTAATAATGCTTGCGAGGCCATCAAACGCATTAAGGATGTCGTGGCTCTTCCCTATGGTTCTTCTACCCAGATCTTCTACTGCCTCAATATACTGGTGCATCGATGGCAGTCTCATCAGTCTCACACTCCCATCCTCTCGTGCAATCTGTAATCCTGCTGGTGAGATATCATCGCTAGGAGACGGCAAGGGCGTGAGTCTAAGCCATGGAAACGAAATCAACGACCTGTCTCCGTCCAGTGCATTAACATCCTCCCTCCATGTTCCTCCCCGGCAGTGCCATACTGCAAATCCACCTGCAAAGATTAGCATTCTTCTAGACAGTAGCTTCTCTTGAAAACACCACGCTCGCTCCTCCCAAGCTTCATAGTTGAGCTCCATGCGCGTGGGCAGCACCATCCGGGCATTTTTGATGATCCCGTCTTCCATAAGCTGTTTCCCACGGCTGGGATGGCCACGGAGTCCTTGCAATCCTTCATCAGCATGCAAGCTGTCTCCAGCAACGATAGTAAAAAGGGCACGGTTGTATACATGACCCATGCGCTGTATATTGGCGTGCATGACTTTTTCGTCACCCTCTTGAGGAACGCAGAGCTGATCGACCCACATGAATCTTTCGCCTATGGCTTGGACAACCTCGATGGCATGTTTGATGGTTTTTGGTATGTGTACACTTTTGGCCTCAAGACTATGTGCTCTTGACAAAGCGTCTTTGTTAGTTGAAGTCAGGTGTGTGTATGAGGTTGGGCGAGTCCATGTTGTCTTATTCGTTTTCTCATTGTGGTAGTAAGGTCGCCCTTTATCGGTTTTGTACTCTTTCCAGCCCTTCAGTAATGGTAGAATTCCCCACCTGTAGCTCAAAGCTACGTACCTTAGGTCGGAGCGTAATCGGACCATGTCAGAGAAGTTCATCTTCGTGATACACATCTTACGCACGTCAACGAGTCGAAATATGGCGGCCTCATCCCACTCTGGAGTTGACATAGAGTTGTTCGCTGCATCGCTCAACAATTCTCCACAATTGTGCTTCGATGTGCACGCCTCAACGCAGTGCTTGAAGAACGGGACATCGATTCGAGGACCAATCATTTGCCCATACCAGATCTGCTGCTTTCTTATACGTGGACTGCTGGAATTTTCGAAACGCAGACTGAAATGGCATATTTCCTTTAAGGGTGCTCGGGGTGCTCGTCCATGCCCATAGACACGTACCCGAATGGCCACAGCCCAGCGCCTCCCACCCATTCTCGTTTCCAGTATGTGTTTTTCTTGATCCAATCTGAGAAGCTCCTCATGCTTTTGTAGTTCTCACTGTCCGTTAGATAATCCTGGATATGTTGTGCCTTAAGCAGATCGTATTCTGGCTCGCAAATGCTTTGAAAAAGGAGATTACAGAATTTGCAAAACGCGCGATTTTTTAGGATGCTGGAGAGGCTCATATAGAATATAAGCGCATCCTGTGCTGGACTAACGCGGTCTGTTCCCTCACCATCTTCCTCGTCATTGCCTGGTAGGCACTCCGCGAATGGTATCTTCTTGCAGGATGTGCAGAGGTTTTCCGTCTGCAAACTAGCCTCGTGCTTCAACACGTTCAGTACATCATAACAGCCCGATGCGAACCTGCGGGCACCACGCCGCATAGTTGAAGCTTGTGTCGAAACAAAACCCATATCATACTTCTTGTCCTCGCCTTCTCCCTTTATTGATGCCATAGAGTCATCATCTTCGTAGTCCACAGAAGAGCCGTTTGACGTACGGCCGGCTGGAAACTGATCGTTTGAAGCCATGTTGAAATCGTGAAATGCGTTAATCGTGCGCTGAGAAGATACAGGTAGCGATTCATATTATCTGCTCTTGTAAAATACCTCTTTTGACCATCTTTTAACATCCAAAGGAGTGTGGGGGCGAGATCATCAGGCATCAGGCATCCGGCGTAAGGCTGTGGCTCGGCGGCCGTGAGATTCTAGGCTATTCTCGAGTCGCACAAGCCCACACAGCCTTCTCTGCTCTGGACCTATAGAAACTCTAGTTTAAAGTGCAACAATTTGAATTCTCCGTTGATGGTTGTCATTTAATGAGGATCTCGATGGCATCAGCTCGGAAGTCTGATTCTGGTGTTCAGAAGAAAACGTAGATTAAAGCCAACTGTCTAACAAGGATGATCAAGCGTTACGATAGTTTAGGCATGATAGCGTAGCTAGCGAGGCTGAGTGATGGATCTTGGAATGAAGAGGAGAGGTTCTCCGTAGCTTACACGATACCCAAGTATGCGCATTAGAGGCTGTGAGCAGCCCATATGCTTACGAGCCAGGGAGCAGTCACGTTCCGGTTAGGAGCTGTCTGCATGAGGCTATTATAACGCTCATCATATAGGTGGTGGTACGCCTCTTTCGTAGTAAGAGAGCGATCGGTATTCAGGCTATATTCTCGAGTTAGGAGTGTGTGTACACAGTGAGAATAGCGTGTTCCGTCCACGGGGTAGTGTCAAGTTAGGTTGGGTTATCGATACCATCACGTGAACTCTTTTAGATAAGTATCGAACCAAGTCCGGAAACCTTTAACTCATCCGAATATATATGACTTAATTTCAGTATTCTGGGATAGTCATTGGCCCTACTAATGCGAGGGGTCAGTTCGGAAAAGAGAGTGAGCAGACAAAAGAGGTAACCCTGAAGCAAGCAAGCTTTGCAGATATTGATGAAATTGCTCTATAGATGCCCTTGACGTGCGTCGCGAGGACATTAGGAAAGTCGAGGTGATATGCATATATTATTACTTCTAGTGATATTACAGTGTATGCAGTAGTCTCCACAGGCTTTGACTATCCAGCCAAGCCTGGCCTAGAGATATTACATCGTCTGAAGTGCTTATCTATTAAGCACGGCATGCCCGAAGCCTCAAGTTCTTGCCTCTCTTCGGCCTACATCGCCCATACCTCTTGACTTGTTGCTGCGGTTCATTGGTTCTCGTCACACCAAACCTTGGGGGCGACGCAGGCGCTCCACCCACTGGCTGGCTTGTGGCAGGAAGCCTTCTCGGTGGCACCAAAGAAGTAGGCAAAAGTCTTCGCCTGAGACTACCACGCCCTGCCTCGACAAAGGTTTGCTCCCACTCTGCAGTCGTAGGGTCACACACGTTCGGGTTTTGTGTCTGTGGGAGACACAATTGGTATGTTTTGGTGACGCCGCAGATGGTCGCTGGGACAGATTCGCATCGCTGGACACGGGGAAATGCACAGCCTCCAGTGGACGTGCAGTAGTCGATGGTGAAGCTCTGTGCAGGCGTCCCTACGTTCTGCGGACCACCTGACTCATCGAGGTTCTCATCGTCTATTGAAGCATCAGGCTGGGCGTTGCTGAGACTAAGTGGAGCTGGTGCGGCTGGCGCAGGTCCTGGCGCAGTCTTGTTTGAGCTCGAAAAGCCTGTGGAGCCTGAGACGCACTTTGAAGTGTCGTCAAAGGCGGCTGTGACAGCATCAGACCACAAGCGGGTGTAGTTGAACGCATTTGCTAGGGTATAGAAGATGCGGCAATCGGCGGGTTCGTATTTGAATTGGAGCGGCTCTGTATCGTTGGGTCGGACCTGGTCCCTGAGGTTGATACCAAGGGCTGCCGTGAAGACACCAGAATCTCGGAAGCCATCATCGGCGAGCTGAGGAACCGTGGCCAATGTTGCGTTATCAACATTGAACTCAGGAATAGAGATGAGTCCGAGGTCATAGTCGATTTGATCGGCGGAGTGAATCGCGGCGCCACGATTTCCTAAAGCAATGTGCGTCAGTGGTGATATAGCGGCGTATTTCAGCACTCTTGAACATACCTCCTACAGCTTGCATAGGACCGGTGGCTGGAAGGCCACCTACTGCAATGGTTCGAACACCGACCTGCTTGAACATCTCGACTAGAAGAGCGCATGTGGATGAACAAGCTCCATCTGTCAACTAGTACTTCTTAGCCTTCGTAATTGACCATGAGTCGTAACACTTACTATAACAATATTCTCAGCCGCGAATGGTGGTGTCGTGTACCCCAGGGGACTGTCAGGAGAATAACCCAATGGTACCCAACCTTCGAATAAAGCTGAACTGAACTCGGAGTTCGAAAGATTGTAGCGCTCCTAACCCCTGTTAGATATACCTATTGCATAAGACTTGGCTGGCAACATACTGTGAGCGAGAAGGAATCGCCCTTTTCCCGCACAGGTCCTGTGTATTCAGCCCAGCTAGTGAAGTTTTGGCCTGTTGCAGCGTTGAGTCTGGGAGTAACCACCCATTCAGCAGCCAGAAGGTACTCATAGTCAGGATCGCTAGGGTTAAGACTATTGAAGTACGATGTGTAAGCTTCGCCTATAATGCCCCCGAGATGATGATTTCGGCGCCTACTTCCTGCAAAAGGATCCGCGTTCGGAAAAAATCTCTTGAAGGTGCTAAAGGCAAGTTCCACAGTACCACCGGTGTTCTGTTGAAGGTCTATCACAACTCTCTTCAAGCCTTGCTGGGTTGTATTGCCAATGAAGGCTGATACAGCACCACTGAAGTCCTCGATTGAGTCAGAGTATTGTGAAAACGAAGGGATGCTGAGTGTCGCAGCATTAACTTGTGGTAGGAAATAGCCGGAAACAACGCCATCGGTACGAACTGCGAGACCCTCTTGTCGAACGTCGGGATTGGGATATGCTCCGCCAGATTTGGTAAACCAAGACTGCTCAGGTGTAGGCACAACAACAGGTTCAGTCGTGTTCTCGGCATCTTGACCGGGATCATATGCTGCGTTGTAAAAGCTTCCGCTCGAGTCATATGAGGCGGGTAAGAAGTTCAGAACGAAGTAGTTGTAGAGATCTCCCCCAGTCGTGAGTGGACCTGTCTTGTACGGCTCATTCCAGAGCGCAAGCCAGTAATCAAGGTATTCGGTCCCATTCTCCATGACCAGCTCAATCTCGTCTCCAGGGTAGAAGCGTATGCCACTGTCCCAGATACCTCCGGATCCCTGGATGGCCAAGGCAGGTGTGTAAAACACTTGGTTCCAGTCGGCGTTTGGTTCTACACCACCAACGGCATTGATGCTCGCCAATTTTGTGACGTACTCGACAGCATCCATGTCATTGATCTTAGCAATTGCAGAAGGCGTCCAACCCTCGTCTCGACTTCTTAATAGGTCGTCTGTGAGGTAAAGCTTTGGTAGACTTGCATCGTCCGGTGAGGCAGCGGTGATAGAATACGGCGCGAGGAAGGAGAAAGCCGCCATAATGCCGCCTCTCAGATACAGGTGGCCGTCATGAGCGCTGTCCAGCAAATGCTGTACGTCAACCTCAAATTCATATTGGTTCTTGTAAACTTGGGCCGTGATATTGTTCTGAATTTGTGTCAATCCTGACAGGATATCCACGGCGGGCTGCTGATATCCAGCTGGAGGTTCCCGGAGATATGCAAGAGTGCTTTGAAACTGCACGGTGTCGTTGATGTACGTGATGAAGCGAGTGGCAACAGCAGGGTTGAAAGGTACACTGGTCAAGCAAAGGTATGCATCGTATGCATAGTGATAAGCGAATCCCTCATTAACATTGTCGATGATATAGCCGCAAACACTCGCTTCTTGGTTTTCGGTATCTTCCTGGCGGACACGAATCTTGTTGTAAGGACTGTCGGGTGTCGATATGGATAGCGCGCCTGAGAGATGTACACTACTCAACACGGCTACCGAGAGGGCTGATGTTCGGAACAGCATCTCGAAGGTGGCAATGGTAAGTCGTCTGGGACGCAATCGTGAAGTTCATTGTAGGAAATGGGCCACAGTACTTAAGGCTGTATGCTTGCCTAAATAGGTCTATTGCCTAGAACTTTGAAGAAGCCACCTGCAGGGGGCTATGCCATGGAGAAATTATATTTGGGGCGGTTAGGCAGCTGGGCGCACTGCCTGGGAGGTCGCTTCGTGACGGGGCGTACCAACCATCGTCCAAATGGTCATGTAGCACCCACCAGGCCAATGCAAACTACGGTGATACAAGCCCATCGGTGCGCGCAAATTTGCTCCAAGCTCCTTATACGACCGTTCAGTGTTCGCTGTCAGCTTGATACCTGCCTCTAAAGGTGAAGTTGGCCCCCACAATCAGCCCCGAACTTGGCCCCCGAACTTGGCCCCCAAGTCGGTTTCTAACGGGGGCTCCACAGCGCTGACTACGCCATCTGCGGGAAATTGACATTATGCAGTCAGCCTGATTGAGGCTGAACATCACTTGACCTACCACGACTCGGTCCCACTGATTGCGAGAGGGACACGTGCATTTACACAACAGATTTTAGGTTCTCGAGACGCAGCCTTGTCAAGGTCTATACGGCCCGACCAGTGGAGCTTCACTCGTCAAAACAGCATGTTCCCTATTGGGCAGACCACAAGTGAAGATGATGGCGACGTCTTTGCACGAGACATGGTCGTTCACACAGCAATCCAAGAGTCATCCCCTATCACGTCCGACATCTACGAACAACTATTTGATAGTATACTTGCCAGCCAGCTCTTTACCGAGTGGCTACAATGTAAAGACCATTGGCAACTCCATGTTGTTGGCGGGCCGGGGTCCGGAAAGGTCAGTCTCTGTCTAGAGCGCTGACGAAGATGCTCATGGCATAGTCAGACAACGTTCGCAGCACTAGTAGCCAAACGCTTGAGGGAAATCATGTCGGTGTCAGAAGATCAGACCTTCCAGCTTGCCAACATTTTCATCAACCATCGCAGCAGAATTGAGAATGAACTCGCCTTTTTAGAGGATCTCTTGGATGCCATATACAACCAAGTGTCGCCTCCTAGCTGCGATGTCGATCCTGCGACGCATTTGGCGTATAGCGCATACAAGGAATTACTACGTACAGGGCAGAGAGCTTCGAAACGGATTGATTCCATTGCACAAGCACTCCGCTTAAGGACTGCGGAGTTGGCCAGAAAGGGAGACGTGGTGCTTATCATCGACCATCTGGACCAATGCAGTCCAGCGCTACGGGAACTGGTACAGCATCAGTTCAATACCCTGCAAGATGAGGGACTGAAGATACTTGTCACATCACGATTACCCAGGCATGAACCAGCAATGATGATTTGGTGCGATTATCACCCGCAAGACTCACCCCTCACGGTTTTTTGGCGCTGCTCTGAATGCCAGCAAAAGGACATTTGCATCGATTGCAAGAGGGAAGACACTCCTTGTCAGCAGTGGTAAGTACAGTCCGGCCTGGAAGATACCCAGATGAAATACAAGCTATGGTAATAACACTATCTAACTCTATGACCAGCGATTCGGTAGGCGCTTGGAAGGCCCCAGAGTATTACACTCTGACGCTCAATGGCATGTCCGACGACGCCATGGCAGAGTACATAGCATGGGATCTCGAAAGAGAGCATGGCGATCTAGGATTCATGACCTTGGAGGATCCATCGGAACCTCCATTATCGTCGTTCGGGCTCGCCTTTAGAAATACCATGCACGGCAACAAAGGTATTGAGTGGATACAAAAGATCGCACGTTATGTTGACGGAAGCATTCTGCAAGCGAAGCTTGCCGTTGACAGAATCCACAGCCTGCCTTCCCCCGAGGCCCTCGACCTCATGCCAAAACGTATACCGAGAAATGTCCAAGCTCATTTCAATACCGCGATTAAAACGATCAAACAGCAATCGGCAGCTGACAGCTCTTCGGTAGCTCTCAAGACCATCGCAGCAGTGGGTCGGAAAGGAGATGCGGTTCGAGGTTTACCCCTATCCCGCCTTGCCAATCTACTGCGAGAGCGAACTCGCAATCCACGCATGGGCATAATGCCATCTCGCAGTCCAGAAGATGTGCTAGAGTCCGCAAACGGATATCTCACCATCATCGCCCCGCCCTTTCTCGGTCAAGAATCCACCATTGCAGCGCATCACCGCCTTTTCTGGCTGTTTGTCAACGACGAATACAATGAGGACTTGATTTGGGCGTATGCACAGTTGCCGACGTCCAAGGTGCCTAGGTCGCATACTTTTCAGTCACCGTTAGCTCGGCCGTTGTCGGCTTTTCAATCGTCGATACCAAGCTCCAGGCGCGAGTCATCGGATTCTTTCAAGGGGCTGGGATTGGTCTTTTCTGCTTCGCCAATGATTTCACCGCCGGAAGAGACGGGTCTGGACTTCCAGTAGATAGAATAGAGTTGTTCAAAATTGTGTAGAGTAAACGTCACTTTGAGCTACTGCAGATACAAAATGCTTCATAACAGCTAATCAGGTGATAATTGTGACATTTAATTCTCCATCTCACTCTACATAAAAGTTCTTACAAGGCGTTGTGTCCGTCTCCAGTATCGAGCCTGGTAAGCTGCTGCTCGTTGTCAGAAGGAGTTGCCAGGTCTTGTAGCTCAGATGGCGAATATCAAGGACGCCGGTCCGCCGAAAGCACCAGGGCTCGTTTGCTTCTTGTAATAAGAGACCATGACCTTCAAACCAAACTTCTTCTTCTTCCTCCATAGGATCTGTTTCGACCTTGTTGGAGCGTTCCGTCAATGCAAGCACAACAAATATCGTGTTGAGGTCGTCGAGACTCGGGATAAGATCTGGAAATGCGTCGATCTTATCGGTCTCGTCGAATACGTGGGGAATCTTCAAATACCACGAGTGTGGTTGAATTTGGCTTAGGCGGCCTGCGTGTAGAAAGCCTTGCATCGCAATTTTGTTACTCTTCAAGGTGGGCTCTTTTTCACGCCATTCATCAGGCGACGCTTGCGAATTTTGGTGTGCATTGGATTGTTGCGTTCCCTGCCTTGAATTAGGTATCCGAGGCGTGTGTTCCATTCGTAGCGGCGATGAAGTCCTTGTCCTGAACAGGGGGCGAGGGATTTGAGCAGCGTCTGAAGATCCAAGTATGTCTGGCTGCGAGCTCGCACGTGCTTTCGAACTTGAATGACGCCGCCTCTCGATTGATAAGTCCAATTCTCTTGTCATATCGCTAGCGCTTCCTGAACTTCTTGCCGGCATTCTTGGTCGAATTCCTTGCTCACCAATGTCAAACCAGATCCTGTCGCCAGCGTGATCTTGAATAATGTAGCTTCGTTGCCACCGATCCGATCTGTTCGGGCTCAATATCGTCGCTTGCATAGAAGTCCAAGACCAGGTTGGGTTTACGTTCAGCTCCGGAGGCCGTTTGCTGGTTGTGCAGTCTACGACTCTCCAAGCCAACTGCTCCTCAAGAGCTCCCTCCCACATTCCAGCAACGTACTCTTCGCTTTGCATTTCTCGAAGTCGTTTTACCACACCCCAAATTGCCATACGTTTATCCGTCTGGTTAGTGAGATCAAGACCTGTGTAGTCTCTGACTGTTGCTCTCCATAGGTCATCGAGCGAGTCGTCATTGACTCCAGAGAGCAGTGTCGTACCCCTTGTACTCTCCTGTAGACGTCCACGCCAATGGCGATCCCTTGCCGACTGTTGGTCCAAGGGCAAAGGCAACCCAGCTGGAAGTGTTTCGCAAGCGCTCATCTCGGTGCAATCCCAGAAGATCTGATGTTTGCTGAAATGTAAGATCCTAGGCGCAAGCATACGCTCTGAAGATTATTAGGTAAGCGTGCAGAGTTCCTCAGAGACACTGACCTTGATAAACCCAACCGCGTTTGTATAATGGCCTCTCGAGAAGGCCTTGATCCCACAGATCACCACGTACAACTACCCACCGTTGCTTACCCAGGATATGAGACGCGTCATTGAGGTCCAGAGTAGCTGGTATGACGTCCCGCGCCTCTCTTTGGCGAAAGAGACCTCCAGCGCCGTTCTCCGAATCGGCAGCAGCGATGTTGCAGAATGAGTTTCTATACACTTGTTCCATCCGAGAGCCTTCGTGCTTCCAGTCGGCAGCATCTCCTTGCTATACGGTCGTCAGCACGGCCTACCAGGAAGAATGACAATATTACCATGATGCAGACTGAATCAAGCAGGGCAATGTCAGCTTCCACTATCCCTTTGGCGTTATGATGAGAGCTTACGAGAATCAATCCAGATATAGTCAACTTCGAGGAACCACGCCACCTCAATGGCCTGCTTGAAAGTGTTGGACAATTTACGCCACGGCAGACCGACAAGCATGAACTCTTCGAGAGTACTAGAGTTCAGGGTCACCAATGGATCTTTACCCCAACAGTGACTCAGGGTGACGTAAGGTCCCTTGACATTGTTAAGTTTGGTATTAACTACCCGCAGGCGATCTCCTGTACGATGGCCGCCGATGTGTAGTAGTCGTGTGGGGATGAACTTGCTCGCCGAGCCAGCGCGCTTAGGACAATATTTGTGTCCAATACCACAGGCCCTAATCCAGTCCTTAATCTGCTGGCCACCATTAAACGTAGGATTTGTACTTGTACCGAGCTCAGCGGCAGACAATAAACCATCAACCTCTTCTTCGAGGAAACAGTAGAAAACTCGTTCCGGTATTCCAAAGGTTCGTGGCTTTCCCTCGTGATGTTCATTGCTTTCATCACTAAGTTGCCTCGGTACAATTCGAAATGTAATTGCTACTTCGTGTTTGGTCTCTCGGGAACGTCCCAAGCTACGAATACTCCATCGGTGTAAAGACACGACCGACCCCTGGCCTGGCTGTAGTTTGTCGATTCTTGCCACATCCTCATGCAGAAAGCGCTTTAGGCTGGTGTTCTGATGCTCATGTTTGTGTAGGAGCGATCGATGCACTAAAACGTCTTCATGCAGAAGACTACAGAAGGTGCAGCCTCGGCGAGCAGAGCTCGTAAGGGACGATGCGCTTGGGTGGTGATAACCCCATGACTTCTTCGCCCCCAAAACGTTCACATAGCAGAAGTCGCAGAAACCAGTTTTGTGTGCCATTCTTGGAGTCCACCATTCAGATCAAGTGAGGAGTTATGGCGATGCGCGAAAGGCGCGGAGAGAACGAGCTCCTGCTTAGGATCACCAGCAGGTACCGGGAGGTAAGCGACTCGGGGCCTTGCCGACGTAGCTCCGGCTGGAGTAGGGTTACGATCGATTCATCTCAGGTGTCCAAATACATATTTTAAGGCCAGCTCTTAATCTAAGATAGGCAGCGCGTCTTCCGCGGCTTTGTCTCCCGAGACGAGTGCAGTCGGCCCCCACGCTAAGCGCTCGCTGGCTCGGTTTCAACAGACGCCACCAACACGCTAAATAGTGCGACGTTATGTCATGATTTGTGCGAGTATGTCGGGTAAGCATGCAAAAGACAGTAAACAAGATACTGTTAGTAGGTATGCGCTGCCTTCCATGTTTGCTTAAATTACTGTATTAGTCTATAATGATCTTAAACACATTTCTTTACATACAACTAGTTATACGACGTTCAAAACAAGTTTACCCACCTGCTCTGCCTCGAAGCAATCATCTAACTTCGAATGTGTACTTTGCGCTAGTTATTTATTAGTGATATTTCAGTAGCTATCTATTTAGTGGAACTTACTAGTTGGTGGAACGCATCGCGACTTTAGCACTGAGGGTCTGGTATCCATAATCCTCAAGTAGGGAGGAGTCGTCATAACATCGATCTTACGGGTGCGTCGCACTTCAAGGGCATTTTTGCCAAGGTATCGCTGTGAACGGAAGCTACAATGAAGGCGGATAAAATTTTAGCGGATGCTTGACTTCCAGAGTATTCCCATATTCCATAGTTGAACACAAGCAATTACGTACCTCCAACTAATGTTGGCCTGGACAACATTCTGAATGCCATCAATGTACCGGCAGACCTCACTGTCGATATCTGCACCCCAACTAGGCAGATCATGGATGGCTTGATCCCATTGAATGTAACGCTGCTCAAGCAAGGAACCCAATATATCGAAAGATTCTTGCGCTGAGTACCCGGCTAGCCGGCAAGCAGCGGTCATGTTGAAAGGACATCCCTCGCCCTATGCATTTGAAAGGTCAGGGGAGTGTCTTGATGAATTATACATATATCTTTAGACCAGAGCTTACCTCTTCTTTGCGGTACGAGAGTATGTCATTAGATCTGGTGCACGTACGATTAGTGTCATAGAATGACATGGAAGAATAGTTGAAGCAGCGTACAGAATAACGAAGTCAGCACCGAGACACTCTAGTGTTTGAATCACAGGGTGCTCGAAGACCTCGTCTGGAAGCACAATTTCATGGGCGTACTCAACGAGATGGTAGAGTGGCGCGACGCCAACCGATAGCTGCCGTGTCGATAGCATCTCCTCCAAGGACGGGATGTGACTGCTGGTGAAGTGCCCGACGTGGTGGGCTACACCTAGCGTGTAGTGCTGCATAGCACGAACAAATCGTCTCTGAGTACCGTAGGAGGAGCCTTTTTTGAACCGTTTGTAAATGTCGTCATGTGCCTTGACGATAGGGAGCTTGTATCCGACGAAGGGACTGCCCATCATATTGGCCATGAGGCTATCGAGAACATGTTCAGATGTTGAAAGATCGGTCCTCAGCTCGCCTGAGTCGAATACTGTGGCATCATCCACCGTCAGCGAGAAAAGAGGTCATGCATGAAGCACACCAAATTGTTATCGGTGTTGGAATAAAAGCTCACAATCGTCGAATGGAAAGACCCAATTGCCCCAGTCGCATAAAGTTTTCAGCCTGTCTGGAGGTGCGTCTGGTGCGGCGATGGAGATAAAAAACGAGAAATCGCAGGCGCTGACCTTTTTGCTCATACTAGGAGCGAAGTCGCATGTTCTGATCGGTGCGGTTAGGGCGCAATGTTGGATCTAGGTATCTGACAACGGAAACTACTGACTTTGCAAGCCATCGCTCCGACTCAAGTTTAGCAGCTTGGTACCCCTTGTTATATCGAGGCTCCTGGGTCAAGAAGCACTTAAATAAGTCAGGAATGGTAACAATGGTTCTCTCCTCCATAGCTGCGGTTATGACATGAACTGATGTAGCGCGATAGCAATAAATGAACGTTTCTCGTAAATCTAGGGCAACGGATAAATAAAGAGTCGAGTGAGAGGCATGAGTCAAGATAAACTGACATGGAAAGAGACAAGTGTATAAAGCAGCTAGCTTGAGTCAACAACTAAATTGATCTGACCGGCAATCTGCAACACGGGAAAGAAACCCTTGAATGACGTACTAAGGCGCAGTCCACGAGTCGAGTGGGTCTTAAACGTGGCGTCTCATCGTTAGGGATAGTAGAGTGGTGTCAAGAAAAAAGATTGCCGTATAAGCGGCACCGCCTACATTAGTCCTCCACGGAGAAATAACTGGCATGCTGAATTGTGGAAACATGATAGGATCAGTAGCGTATCCCGCAAAAGAGTTAACGAGTCTAAGTTTCAATTAGTGGTCTACTTCAGTATAAGCACTTATGCACAGTGATCTCGAACTGTACAACGAAGTGGAAAACTCACGTAATATCCAAGCCTTCACGTGTCAACTAGTAAAATTGGTGTGTGGATCTATGTAAATGTATTCTCAGATAGGGATGGTTTTTGGCCAAGAAGGGGCACCTCGTCAAACCAAGACATAAAGAAGATATTTTAGGAGCACTAAGAAGCAGCCCCTTCGCCCGAAAAACGGAACGCCCTCAAAGGGGGATAGTGCGGCGAGAGGGGGCCATTTTTCGTGTGGAGGGGTGGGAGCCTTAATTCTTGGCGAAATTATCAGAAAAGCCCAATTGCATACCTACGGCTAGTGGCTCCTATCTAAGTAATTGGGGTCCATTTGGTATCTTCAATCAGAGCCAGCACAAAATGTGAATCCCGCTGCCTGATTTCGCTCAAAAATTTCGCGTTCGCTTTCGACTCTCAGTCCTTTCCCTTGAATGCTACTGTGCATTTTTGTTTCGCGCATTCGAACGAGTAACACGTAGTTGTATGTACTACTAGGAACACACATACATCACCTTTAGATCTTCGGGTACAATTATTCAACCGCACTCAGGAGAGACATGGCCAACCATAAATATTCCAAGGCTATGGCAGAAGACATACGAACTGTTGGAAACTATTCTTTTCACTGGACAAAAGAACACATTCCTAAGGAAAAAACTGATCCTCTTCGCTTCGAGCACGATGAGTTGAGTGCCGCTACCGTCAACATTATCCAAAAGATCCACCAGCGCGAGCAGGAAGCCCGCAAGCAACGGGGAGAACCGATAGAAAAACTCGACATGTTTGCGACACTCAAAGCCAACCGGCATCATGATGAGACACTCGGGCAATTCTGGAAGCAGGTCAACACAGTGCCCGATTGGGTCAACTGGGAGCAGCTTGAACGTGGACAGCGCTTTTTCTATCGCTACGCATTAGGAAACATCATTGGCTTCGCGCTCCAGGGATTTGTTGGCGAGAATTCGGCTTCGACAAGTGTGGTTGAGGTGTTGCTGCGAACAGGCGGCTTCAGTACGCGATCGTTACGGAGGCGGCTATTGGAGACGTTCCAGCTCGTGCTCGAGGTCACACATTCATTGGACTTCATTAAACCCGGGGGTAAAGGTCACGAGACTACCATACGTGTGCGTTTGTTGCACGCGATGGTCCAACAACGTATGCTACGTGTGGCTGAGGTCAAAGGCCCCTCTTACTATGACACCAGCATCCACGGCCCACCCATGAATACGCTTGACTCGATCCATGCCCTCGCCACTTTCAGCTGTAACCACGCTTGGCAGCAGCTACCGCATATGGGTATCCGCCCACCTCAACAAGAAGTCGACGACTATATTGCGCTTTGGAGATACGTCGGTCACGTCATCGGCGCCCCAACCGACTTCTTTGCAACGACATCTCAAGCCAAGGCCATCATGGAGTCTCTCAGCTACAACGAGCTGCACATTACGTCATCATCACTCGTTGTCGGACACAACTTCGTCGAGGCCCTCAAAGACCTTCCACCCGTCAACATATCAGCTGGCTTTATCGAAGCCGGGAGTCGCCGCCTCAACGGGGATGATATCTGTGATCAGCTGGGCATGGGACGCCCAGGCTGGTATCCTTACGCTTGTTTCAAAGGTCACTGCTGGCTTGTAGTTGCCCTTGCGACTGCCCAGCGCTGGATTCCATCGTTTGAGGCTTGGTCTATCCAGTTTTGCCGCGAGGTCTTGCATAACGCCATTATTCACTCCAAGTATGGTCTCAAGGGTGGCTCTTTGCTCGATTTCAAGTACGTTCCGAATGGTCAAATCACGGGGTGTGAGAAGAACGATCGCCTCGATGGTGATCAGATGTGGTTTTACGAACGCCCACTTGAGCTACTCTACTTTATCGTTTTCTGTGGTGGATGTCTCTCCATGATTGGTAGCACAATCATCGCGGCCTGGCTTTTGCGGGGGTTTTTGCCCTATAGTGTGGCTCTTCTCGGCATCAAATAAGATAAGTGAGCGATGGTAAACCAAAGATAAAGCCTATAATCGATGCTTAATTCTATAGCTTCCACAGTATTACGGATGCTACTATGAACTTCTTTGACAGTAACTACTTCCTATACATTGTTTAATACTTATTAGCTGTTACAAACTAACCTAGGTCCTGCAAGCTAGCGCCTAGAGTGAGGGTACGCTGGCAAATGGGTGTCCACCCCCAACCCAACCTAGAGATATGGTGGAGGTATGATAGTGGTCACACGGGCCGCGGATAGAGGTAGGGGAATACCTTGTCCCTTGTACGTGAAAACTCCAAGTCTTGGTACTAGGAGGTTTATAACGTTCCTACTCGAGACTACTCTTGATAGATACTCCACTACCAATGCGAAGCAGGTGTCTACCTGCATATCGTAGGTGCATCTCCATAGGCATTACAAACAGAGCCTATATTATCACCAGAACACTGTGATATTGGTTAGCTTTCTTTCTCTCTAAGAGTAAACAAAACTAACACTGCCTGTGGCGCAGGGAAAATGGAAAATCCCATCAGTGCCTCTAGTGACTCCACATTTCCCGAAATGGTCGCAGATTTATAAAATAGTTAGACGGTATTTACTTGGTTTAGCCGAATGTACTTACTCCTAGGCAGCCCCCAATAGCCTTGGAACAGCCAGGATGTCCTCTGCTTTCTAACATAGGAGCGACTGCATTGCCTCGTGTTACAACAGAGGGCATAGCCAGAGCTAGCGATGCTAATGAAGAAATGACTGCGATTGAAAATTTCATATTGTGAGAAAGAATGATGTTAAATAGAGATAGGGTTAAACAGAATTTATAAAAGGCTACGCTTTGAGGAGGAATAGGCTAGATATATAAAAGGCTGTGTGCAAGGAAGAGCTATATACGTATTGACATAGCTAACCATTTATATACCATTTAGAAAAAAAACATTATACCGAGAATATATAAGCGCTAATTTGACTCTAGCCTTCTGAGCGACGTTTGTGTGACAAACAGATTACGAAATTTATTAGAACTAGTCAGTAAAGCAGCAACCACGCATAAGGACCCATCCTCAGCTCCACCGATCGACGCCGTCACGCATCGTCGACACAAGCGACATTTCTGCGACGCCGTTCTCATCCCCATCTTATCGAACACCCAGCGCTTTACCATGAAACCAAAGCACCATACCCATCCACTTCTTACTCTCCTTCGACCACACCCTCGCCACAAACTCTAATATGCTATATAACAAATAGAGAAAAGAGGCAGTCAAGTCATATAAGCGCTAAATTTAAGCACGGTGTCTGAGTACTATAGAGAGAAGAGATTATACCGAGAAGATGTAAGCGCTAAACGTAAGTGCGGCGTGGGAGCACTATTAGAGAAGAGATTATGCTAAGATTTATGGTGGTAAGTACGTGGGGGTTGTACTGGAGTTAGTTTGGGTATTATTTTGAACGGATGTAGGGAGTGCGGCACCCACGAGCTCTACTTAGATAGACTGTCGACGCCTTCACCTTCACCCTCTTCTCAGCAGTAGGGGTAGGTAGTTAAACACGAGGGAATTAAATGAAGAGAAAATCTATGCTAGAACTCCTTCAATTGCATATTTTCCACTGTACACGAAAAATCTCCCTCTTATACTGTAGTGGAGCAACCAGGAGTTGTGCTAGCACAAGACGCGAAAGGTATTCAGACGTGGAAATAATGGAAGGTACATGACAGAAAGGAACAGAAACAACACATAGATGTACAATGAGCTATGGAGTCTGAAGGGTTTTCAGACCTCAACAATACACTCATGTTACGCATCAAGCACCCGCGCAGATAGAGGTGAAAAACGCCCCACAATACTCCTGACATTGGATGGTAGTGTATACGCCAGGCCTCTAGCGACCCTGTGCACAGACACAATAGTTTACTAGTCGATTCATAGTTAGGCAGGTAACTATTAGCGAATCTCCGCTGGCGTATGTTTTTGTTCTTGCAACTTTCATTTTTTTGCTTGATTTACAAGTCACGTGATTTAGCTTAGCACCTTTCGAAATCACAGTCGCCATGTGTGAGCGCGGACCACGACGCCAAGACCCGATGCGGGGGGAGTTCCGGTTCTCTGGACTCTTTTTTCGCACTCGCAGGACCCCACCAAAGCGCAGCCAGAAAATCTACCGATTCGACCACAACCTGCGCGCGTTCGAAACTTGCTCTGGACAACGCCAACCTGCTGTACATTCACCAAGGCGACCTGTACCTTTTTGCCTCCCTTCTCGAGAACGCCAACCTTTGCGCGCCAGAGTGCGGCCCCGCCGCCAGCAAGAGCCAGTCACATCTCCCGAGCCAACCTTGCAGCCTGTTGCAGCGCGTGTTCGAAACCCTATCCCGCCACCTTTTGACATGCGTTAGCAGCATCCAACCGTCTTTTCCCTGACGTGCGGTCACAGGAGAAGACCGGGCAGAATACAATGGCGACCGGCCTGGATGAGCTTTTGGAATTTTTGCTATCAGAAATTGCTCTCCTCGGCGTTCAAGGTATGCATGACTCGCTGCACGCGTTCTCGCTTTGAGATTACATCAGCCACTATTTGCCCGCGTCACCACTATCACTTTGATATAGTACTTCACCCTTTGTTTGCTTGTTGAAATTTGAAAAACATCATCCTTGGGGATTTCTTGTTTACTCATTGTTTCATCATATATTCTAGCGGCCTCACTCTTCCATCGTACTTGGCTTTACTAGACGCCAACCGCTAATCTGTGTATAGGTGCAAGCAGTGCAGACTTCCGTCGTTTCATTCAAAACTTCTACAGACAACGTCAGGATGATGCACCGTCCAGACTCGATGATCAGAGCGAGACATCTCTGTCAGCAAACAATCTTGGCCGCAAGTTCTATGAACGCACATGGCAATGGCTCACTAATCATCCGGACATTCGCATCGTCTACAAGGCAGAGGTTCAGAACTACACCCTTTCTGAGTTCGAAGCGGCTGAACTACATGAGACTGGTACCATTGGCGACGCACATGCCGCAGAGTCTGGCCAGGGCTTGAACACCTCTGCGACCAAGAGAGTACATTCCTCAAATACTTTGAGTGGGCTGGGAGAAGCCCTGCGTCAGAGAATTCATGGCGAGGAAGGCGGGCCTAGAATACCTTCTAGTCTACCGAATCAAGCTGTAGCTTCATTGTCTGCTGGCCGACTGTCTCGCAGTGTGGTAGAAGCTCCACCGACCACAACAGCAATTTTTGATGAGCCCAACTCGAGCATGACTGCTCCCCGTCTGTACACAAGTCAGAATAGAGTTTGGCAGGCATTGACCGGCCATGGAATTGATCTGAAGAAGGTGCCAAGCATGGAGTTCGTACTACTTTCACTTATCGCTGCTCGCGGTGCTGCTGGCATTACCCAACCGGAGCTCATTGCTATCAGCGGCCAGGACAAAAGATCTGTGCCGCACAGAACAGATGAGCTGGCCCGTAAAAATTACATATCAAAGTACCCTGTTCAGTCCAACAAGATGCGGACCAGTCTTTGCATTCATACAAAGTTCGTATCACAGAACGCTTTCATCGAGTCCAGTGCCGTGGAGGATGTTTACCAAGATGATGGAACATTCGTGGTCAGAAGTTTTGCTCAGTTGCTGTACAATAAAGTGGGTGAAGGAGGTATTGTTCCCACGCGAACTATCAGGCAGAAGCTGGTTAGTATATTGCGATAAATCGCATATGCCTTGCTAATATTCCTAGGGCGTACCAATGTCGGCATGGAACAAGAGAGCTACACAAGGTGCCCTAATTCGATTAGATCAGAGTGGAATGATCAAGCGACGTAGGATTCGTAAACAAAAGTCTGAGGATGCTTGGATCACCTGCATCCAGGTACTACGTGCGCCAAGAGAAGAAGATCTCAAGAATCTTGGTTTTCGACGCACGATCAACCCCGCTGATGGATCGGGTGCAGAGCCGCTCGACGAAAGCGCTGATGGTGATGACATAATGAAAGATCTTGAAGACGACATGTTAGACGACTGTGAACCCAGTACCAATACTCAAGACAGCACGTCTGCTGCCGAAAAACCTGAAACTATACCTCCCCAATGGACGCCGGATCACTTTCTCCCCAACACAGTCTTTAATGCCGTCGCATTAGGTGGTCCACGTGGATGGGATGCCGAGACTTTGCGCGACCGAATCGTTGGACCATTCTGGAGGCGTCCAATGGAATCATATTTCTCCCGAATAACAAATGACTGGGAGAAAACGCAACCGCTCCATCTTCGTCATCTGGCCGTCATTCGAGATCAGGGTGTGACTGATGAGAAGAAATTTCTCCATTACGTCTACCGTACATATGCCAATTTTGAAAAGGCTGTCGAGCTTCAATATGCTCATTGGGAAGGTGTAGCCAATTTCGGGCCTGACGAGGTGTTTGATCCTACCATTAACGGCGCAGTCCTGGATGCTTGGGGTTTCCCTGCTATCAAGCCCAGCAACCTGGTACGAGGATCTGGTTCAGCAACACTGTCTGAGGCTGGCGCAGTCATCGTAAAACAGCGCAAATATGGCTCCCGATGGGACAATGCGTTGGGACAAGAGATCAGCTATCAAAAGCCTACGAAGACTATGCCGAAAGAGAAAACGCCGCGCAAACTAGGTCGACCTAAAAAAGTTGCAAAAGCTATCAAAGAAAGGCCTGCCAAAGTAGCTAAGGACCCGAAATCGCCGAAGAAAACCTCTGGTCTCTCACTCACGTCTGAAGAAATGAGTTCACTAGGTCTAGATCCTAATGTTCGTTTGAGCAAAAATATACAGAGGCAGATCCTTGCACACCGCCAGATGACAGGAGATCCGACGTCGCTACCAGATGCGGTTGTGCAAGATCATGCTAAGCGCCAACTCAGTGTACCTCTTATGACAAAGGAGGAGCGCGTAGCGGCTGGTCTGTCCGCAAGAGGGCGTTTGGGTATAGAACAAGAAAACAAAATCCGAGAGGAGCGCGGGCTACCCAAGTTAGTCAAGAAGGAGAAGAAGCGAGTAACGAAAACGAACAAGGAGCCCACACTGCTCAGCAAGCAGCAAAGAATAGAACTAGGCTGGAAGGACCACGGTCGCTTACCACAAGACCTTATCGAAGGTCTTCGTCGGGAGCGAGAGGAAGGCATTGCTCTTGAAGATTCGAAGGTCATTGCCAAGTATATGGATGAGATGAGGGCAAAGGCGTCGTCGTCAAATACGCCCAAAAAGGCCAACGGACCCACTCGAAAACCCATTGAAACAACAGAAGAGCTTGACGAATGCCAGGGGGAACAACCCACGGACGAAATATCAAGGCCCGGTTCCCCAGAGCTAGAGTCTCTGGAAAATTCTTCGCTTCGCAGCATTTCAGGGAAGCGGAAGGCTAAGAGCCTAGTAACCACTCTGGTGTCATCCAAAAAGCGGCGCAAAGAAACAACTACCCCTCAAGAATCGACCCCAGTTCCTGTCCCATCATTCACGACATCTCCGGAAACCATCATCAACCGATCTGAGAGCTGTGCTCCACCAGCAATCCCTAACGAGCAAAGCGTAGACGATACAAACTCGTTGATCGTGAAAGATGCCGGTCGACCAGTTGAGCCAATGACACTGTCAATGGATGAGCCCATTCTACCAAGTGTGGAATCTGAACCTAGTTTGCGACCTCCAACGAAAGTCTACATGACTCCTGACACCACCAAACTCGACGATGAGGCTCTAGCAGCCATTGATCAGTACGAGAAGCGATGTTCACCGGGACTTTATCTCAATCCCTATGTGAAGCAAAAGGTTGCAAGAGGTCGGCCACGGAAAGCACTCATGGCGACATTCAAATTACCACGCCTAGTGGAGATGGACTGGTACATGGCGGAAGACGTTCGAAGAAAATCAATAAACCATGACTGTATCATGCATACTCCTGATACCACACAAAAGCCCACATCTCGCGGTGGGGAAAGCATGGTTGTTTCAAGACATACCTCATGCGCTGCGCAATCGGAGCAATCACAAGCCGAAATGCAATTACGAAGCGACATGGAGACGCGGCATGATATTCAAAATCATACCCCGCCACCTTCCACACCTGGCAAGACTACCTCAGTGGAACCTGAGAGAATACCAGTGAGTCGCGAAAACAGCGTTGATAAAAAGGCCGAGATCGATATGCCTGAGGTCTCAGACCCAGACAAAGGTGAAATCCAACAACATGCTGTCTTTGATGTATCAAGAACACAATCGCCGCGACCAATTCCATCATTGACACGCAAGGTAGGCGGCTGGGCACCCATCAACGCGCCTGGCCCCGATTGTGCTTCGCCGTATCAAAGCCCTTATACCAACAGTCCAACATTGGAACCCGAACCACCGTCGCAGACTCCAAACGTTGTTCGTGGTAGTGACCAAGCCCCAATAGCTGGTGGCTCACATCTTCCCACCTCTGAGACGAGTGATGACAAGCCTCACGATGGTATGTACACAACTATTGTGGAAGCGCCTGTGCCCCCCGTATCAGGCACCAAACCAAGGGTTAAAGAGCACGGAAAAGGTGGCAGTCAGCGCCGTTTCAGAGAAAAGGTCATCCTGGACATCATTAAACGCTGCAACGGTGTGTTTCCCGGAGGAGGTGAGATCCTGCGGCCATTTCTGACCCTTTGGCGCGAGCGACACTCCAATATCAAAGAACCCTCCCTTAGTACTATCAGCGAAACCCTCAGGAGTATGGCTGCCCGTCCAGAATTCGGATTGAAGCACTGGAACTTTGCCTCACAGAACAAGAATACCCCAGGCACAACCACCCGAAGGATGTTTACATGGGCACACCTGAACGAAAGGAGCCCAGAAGTCTTGAAGCTGGCGCACAATATGGCACAGTACTCCCACCAAAAGGAATACACCACTCGTGTGTCGGAGAAGTCTCTCTTGTACTACCCTGAAGAAATACGTGACCTAATTGGCGACGTTGTCTCATACCAGCCCGTTCAGGCCGCCCCCAAAGACGAAAGTATCGTCCTCAACCCATCGAATCCTGACATTGAGAAACAAATCAAGGATGCCAAACAACGCCGACAGTCCGAGTTGAAGAAGCAGAAGATGCTAGAAATCAAGGCTCGCAAGGTTCAAGATGCTAGGGTCGAACAGGCGCTTTCAAAGCTGCCTCATGATTCTGATGGTGTGCGGCGCGCGAAACGAGCAAGATTGGCAAGTCTGAATGACAAAAGCAAACGCATTCGGCGGGCTCCATTATACTCTGCAGATATGCAGATTCTCGACGAAGAGTCTGATGATGCAGAGACTGTTGGACCTGATGTCGGCACGGCGGATAAGACTGGACAAGTCTCACTAGTTTGGATGCGTCCTATCATCGTGCCTGCACCAGAACGTGAGCCAATACCAACTGAGGAGCATTCTGAAGATGAAGAAAGTGAAGATGAAATAGCTGACTGGGAAGGACGAGCAGTGCATGAGGATGAGGATGTTAAGGCTCAGGATTCGTTGCCAGTTGTGGAGTCCGTCGAGGACCATCTCCAGAAAGACATTGCGACGACTCAGCCTCATCAAGCGGAGCAGAAGGAAGACTCACCTGAATTGCTGGATTTTGAGACCGCTAACCCGCCTGCCGTTGTCAAGAATAGCAAGAAGCGTGTAAGGATTGTTGCCCCTCAGGACCAATCTCCCAAGAAGCGGGCCCGCTTAACACCTGTAGCCGCCACTGAGCCACAGGATGGGGTATGCACACCACAATCCAACTTGGGCGATGACCGTGAAGGAAGTCGTGGTATGGCGCGGTTCGGGTCGAAGAAGCAGAGTGGCGGCACAGGTCACGGTCGCCAGCGAAGCAAGCGAGGCCCTCCTCCCACATTGCTTGAACGTCTTACCGGCCTTACAGGTGACCAAAACGATCCAATATACCAGCAGCCACAGAGTGGCCCAAGGTCCAATTTGGTAACACGTCCATGGAGTGAAAGGAAGAAGATGCAGGTCGAAAAACACGGAAAAGAACGACAGTACAGCAAGGCTGCTGATCAAGTGGATGAGTTTAACAGGCTCTTCTGCGCCTTCGTGGTGGTATCTTCTTTGTCTGGAGAAGATGGATCGATGGACTGGGGCCTCGTCAAGCGCGTGTATGCGAATGACAAACGTTTCAATCTCAACACGGCTCGGAACCTGTGGTCCTGGATGCAGAATCGCATGGCTAAACAGGTGAATGATTTGACAGCGTCATTCCAATCGCTATACTTGGAAGCTTATGAGACTGGCAAAGTTACTGCCATCGAGGATCCTGAGACACATGACTGGGCAGGCCTCGTACGATGGGCGTCATACAAATGTGCTTTTCCTGAACTTCCTCTCCCAATTCTTCAGGAAGCACTACAGCATTTTGCCATTGAGGAATCGAGTTACGAAAATTTGGATCGTGTTAGTTGGTTCAAGGCCACGACAGCGGATCGAACAAGAACTATGCTCCAACTTCAGTATTCCTTTACCGCTCCCCTTCATCGATCGCGGAAGCCGGCTTGGTCACCTGAAGATAAGCTTCTCAAAGCACGGTCATGGGTTCGTGCAAATACAGCGACACCGCAAGCTCACTATGACGCAAATCTGGCACACGAGAAGCTCAAGGACTTGGGCGAATCAACTTTAGTCAAGGTTGTTGGGAACTTTGTGGAGAAGCAGCACCTCAGGATGCGAAAACTCAAGCGCCTTCTACCAGGGCGTAACTACAACTTCACTCAGACGCTGGCAAAGAAGTATGCGCGATTGTTTCAGCTTGATGATTTCATGACCGCAGTCCAAGTCAAGAAGAAGATGGATGCTGCTTTCGTAAGCGAAGATCCAGACATGTGTTCGTACAGCATTTCACGGTGCGAAGAGGACAGTGCGTTTGCAGCCATCATGACAATGGTCAACGAGGGAACAATCAGGCTTGTTCCTCAGCTACCCCCCATCAACAACGAGCTCAACAGTCCACTCCCTAAGCTATCAGTGTGGGGATTCTGTGAGGGTGGCTACAACCATCGGGCAATTGATCGGAGTCGCTTCTTCTGGGATATTCATGTTGTTCCCACGGAAAAGTACAAGTTTGGTAACCCATTGCAAACACTGTCTTCTCCAACATCACCAAAGAACGACCAATCGACTACATTGTGGCACCCCCTGCCTGAGCCCCCTCTTCCTGGCAAGTACGATTCGCGCGCCTTGCTTCCCATCTGGAGCAGTATTGATGGTCAGCATGTTACGTGGGCCTGGTGGTACCGCGTCCTAAATCTTGTATTGCAACCGCTGGTTTTCATGGCCGGTGCCACTGCAATGGATATTCAGGCTCACTGCCCTGAAAATACCACTGAGCTCTTCGAAATCCAGCTTGTTTTGGACTGGCTCGAGTCGGTCTGCGCAGTCAAGAAAACTGTCGGTGATGGTTACACCACCCTTCCAGGCTTCTGGGGCGCTTTCGGCGACCAGTTGCACGATACGGAAAATGACTGGTTCGGCCAGCATGTCAAGCGGAAGCCTAAGAACCATGAGAAGCAGCGTTGGCGCATGGATTACAATATGAGACACTCTGCATTGCAGGCCCGTAATGCCCAACGCGCTGATACAACCCCTGCGACGGACGCGGAAGGCGATATAAATACAGCAGAAGCCGGCGCATTGGAGACGGCCACCAGTCGTCAGATTTTGAAGAATCCGAAGCAACAGTATCGTATCACGCAGAAAGCTCTTGATGCTCAGCCATCTCAGGAAGGCCAAGACAAGTCCGGCTCTGTAACAGCTGACAGTCCCGCAGCCACTGGAGAATCTGCTAGACAGAGCTCTGCTACAGAGCATAGATCAAATAGTACACAAACGTCGGAGACATCAAACAACTCGGATGATGATGTCAAGATGGCAGATGCAAACGGGGATGCAGGAGGTGAGGAGGATGTCGATGCCGAAGGCGAACTTGACGAAGTCACATGTTGAGCGTCAGCATCTCTTTTACTTAACTAAACGGAGGTCATATGCTCTCCAAAGGGCTTCTTTTCTTTTGTCAAAAATTTTCATTCTCTCCAGAACCTTTTCTTATTTAACCATACATGCATAGCGATGGTGCACAATGTGTGGGCTTCATACCACGGACATGAGATCATTCCAAAAACGGCGATATGCCAAGATTACTGTACAGTAGAGTTCATATGAGAGGTAGTTCTAATGCTTGCGATGTGCGATACAATAATACAAAAAATTCTGGCTGATTCAAATCGAAACGGCTAGGGTGTTGTAAGCTCCTAACATTAAATTGACGTTAAATTAGGTTCTTTCGGTCTCACTCAAACACATCCACCTGGCTGCTGCGGGTTTTCCAAATCTTTCTGCACAAATACCTAGATAAAAGTGTAAGTTTTGTGAACCTCATGATCCAAGTAGTCACGAGCAGCTTCAGCGCATGCAGCACAAAAAAAAGAGAGAAAAAGTAGTACGAATCAAAAATCGTATATCCAAATACAATATCCATGGTATAAACCCCCAAACCACCAATCCCTCATATCCGGTCAACCTCTCACACCCCTCTCTGCAGTGCTGCCAGAACAATTCCACAGAACCCCGTCCCTCCTCTTACCTCCTCAATCCCTTCCCATCCAATCACCCCCCAACTAACACTTCTGACTCTTCGCCGCATCAAGGTTCTTCTTATTCTGCGCCGTTCCATCCATAACCTCCTTGACAAGCGTATCCAGCGTATCCTTATCCGTCGCCGCCTGGCCCTTCAGCCCCGTCACCTGATCCTTCTCTTTAACCTGCGCGCCCTCGACGATATTAAGGCCGTCGAGCGCCGGGCTGGCGATATCCTTGGCGAGCTTCTGGTTCTTGGCGCGGATCTCAATGCCGCGTGTTTGGATGTCGAGGACTTTGGTTTGTGTGGCGTTGAAGTCGGGGGTGTCGAGTTGGGCTTGGAGGGTTTGGATGCTGTTTGGTTTGTTAGAGAGATAGATAGGAAGTGAGGGGGGAAAGGGAGACTTACCCTTGCAGCTCCTGGGCTTGGATTTTGAGGTTGGCTTTGATGCCTTTTTCGAGATGGGCTTTTGTCATTGCGCAGGTGGCGTTGGCAGCGGCAGCGCCGCCGGTGACTGCGGAGGCTTTTCCGGCGTTGCAGCCTTGGTTTGCGGGCATGGCGAAGACGGGGGCCAGGAGAGCGAGGAAGAAAAAGGCCTTCATTTTGGGTAGTTGATTAAGATTGGGAGATTTGGGAAAGAGAGTGTGGGTTTGTGAGAGGGAAGCGAAAGGGCTCACACCGGGTGAGAAATTGAAAGGAATGCTGGGGAAGATTAGATTGATGGTTGTATTGAAGATATGTTGAGTAGATGGTGTCAGTTACTTTTATATATTCCCAAATCCCTCTATACTATCCTCCAAACCTTCTTTTCTAAATCACTCGGACCGAACGAATAGTACACTTGATCGCCGTACATAGAACCACCCAAAATACGGAAATGTCAGCATTCCAACACAGTCTGTACCTCAGTGCCGAACCATCCCGCATGCTGTCCCTTGTGACGCGCCACTTTCCTACCGGCGAGAAGACTGCTTGTTTCGGTGCACGAGCTCTAGAATAAACGTCTCCACCCAACCATAATAGCGCCCAAGTACAAATTCCGAGCATGTGGAGCTGTGGTTCGTCGACTTCGGTGTACACTAGTTTGCGGTCAAATATCACTAGAGACGACCGTGATACTCAAAGGGGGCGTTTCGCGTCGCATGTCTGCGGATGAAACTAATCGGTCCGCATCAGGGCTTGTTGAAGCTTATTTCTGTGAAGCGAGCATGGCGCAGCGGGAACTTCGTCACCACGGAGTATTCCCGGGTCATTTTTACGATTCTAATTGGCTATGGGAGTGGGTGTAGACTGGGAGTGTCATCATGTTACAACGGAAGACGGGAGGGTGACGGGAAGGGGGAGCGAGTGCGAACGAGTCGCAATTTCCAGTCAGGGCAGGTTATGCAATGCAATAATGCCTTTGGGACTTTTCGTAATAATGACTTGGATAAAAGTAATTTTTGAGACATTGTGCTTCGACACGAAAGATTTATTTCGAGGTGGCATGTTATGCTGGGCAGGTGGAGCTGCAAAGAGTGAACTGCAGATCTGTGTATACAGCAACCCACTTTTCCAACCGCAAGGTACCCGCACATACCCGTCAAACTTTCTTGATATTCACATGTTGTGACAGGTGTGCTGTACTCGTTAATGCGCCGTCAAGTACTGGGCAGGATGCTCTCGGAGCAAGCGACTCTCCGGTTACATCTGCTGTCCGCATCAACCAGCCATAGGGCAAGATCGGTACTGGTCATCAAGGCAAGAAAGCGTCTTTGAATGCTGCCCTTACTATAAAAAGATAGCACGGCTGATCAAACCGCAAATCTGTTTTCTGAACCTGTCCCCCGAAACTTTTGGATTGGGGTCCCTCAGTCCAAGAACATTGGCGTTTACAGCCAAGACGTGGAGGTCGACAAGGCTGTTCAAAATATAAGCCTTGCCCTTGCAGCGCATCCCTTGGCATACGATGACGACGTGGAACTTACACAAGGATAACACGGGTGGGAAGATGGATGCTGCATCGCCAAGAATCTTAGGGAACTGGCGCGTACATTTGTTGCTTCTGTCTATAGTTGAACGTTTGATTTCAATCATATTTCCCACTCATGAGGCCTAGGTTGTGTTTGCTTCTCAGAGAATATGAATAGCATTGTAGCATCCATGGAGTCACACCTTCAATTACCCTGGAGTTGCTTGAATAACGTCTTTTAACTACGCGTTGCACAGTGAACTTTCTCAAGCAACTCCAATATTATAGTAGCGCTTATTACTGTACCAGATTCCGGATTTATGTATGTCAATACGAAATGACGGAGACGATTTAATGGTTGGTTTTCGTACGTCGCGCAGCTGGAGATCAGGCAGTTCAATACTGGGGATGATCAGCGTCACCACGAGCCTCAGCCGAGCAATAGTAGAAAAAGAATGGAGGATTTGGGGAGATGTAAATCTAGTGACTGGTTTGGACATAAAGAAAAGTTCCAGGAGAAGTCAACACCGTCTTGGTTTAGTAGCGGCTCATGGGTTTGTTTTACAACGAAGTAGTTAATACACTCAACACTGAGACAGAGTCAAGGGTCGTCAAAGTAGCTAGACAAAGCTCTAGTAGGTTGACGGACACATGACTCACCAAAGCCGCTAAGCAGTTATCAGGAAAGCGGCTGTAGAGCCGTAAATATCGAGCAAGGGAATGTACCAATGCCGATGATATCTAACTAACGTGTTGAATAAGAGTGCCGCGGTAAGACTAAAATAGGTGTTTGGCAAGTCTTCCTTACTGTACGTACTATGGGACCTAGGATATTTATTTGTTAATGACATCCGAATCAAGAAGCCTTAGCTAGAAGAAGTTATTCTTGTAGAAGCAGAGACACCCAAACTTCGAGATACACCTTTGAGAGTTCCACGGAATGGTCAGAGACAACCAAGATATTACAATTTGATAGACAAAACCAGATTCGAGAGGGTTTCCTTTGACACTATCTTAGAAGATCAAATATGGAGAAGCCTCTGGAAAGTATCACGTCAGCTGATCACCGAGAGGTGAATTCAGTTCATGGACAAAAGTTTAAACTAGTCAGCCGCCAATGAGAAAGTCTGCGAAAATGAGAGATCAAACGATACGCATCATTCAGGTTCATTCTGGATCGAAACATTTGAGTTATCTTCTTTGTAGTACCTCAGCACTGTTCTCAACTTGGTTAAAAGATGGATGTACACATGCTTATATATAAATAGGCTTACCTACCATTTTCTCTGAAAATTGCTCACATCTTCGCAACCTGTAGAGTGCTCAGCAGTATCGTAGCTCACACAATGTATATCGCTGTGTTTCTTACTATTGCTAGCGCCTCGCTCGCTCTCGCGCGCCTGTCCCGTGTATTTACCAGTCAATCTTCTGATTGAACTACCCAAGTTATAACCGTTGACGAAGCTTGTAAGGAGACAACGGAAAATTTATGTACAGCAAAAAAAGACCAATATGTGGTTTGTTAACAAGTACCGTTAGGGAAAAGTATGTCGCAATCTTAGACACCCGTGCGTATATATTTAACCACTCTGGCAGACAACCTGGGTCTACGATCTAAGTCAGACCAAACTACTCGACTCTACCTTGGACCTAACAATCTGCAAACCCAAAGAAAAAAAATTCGGAGGCGCCACGTCTGCCTCAGACTGCTATCTCCCTAAAAGTCACGATTCAGTCAGCTATGTCAAAGACTTTACTGTAAGTTACTTTGATTTATTCAGATGAGAATTAAATTTACAGTACGCACACAGGTTTATTGCTGCTAAGAGAGTCGCAAGGCCGCTCGAGGATATTCCTGGGGCACTAGCTTTTACAATCGAGCCTCTTGAGTATCAAGATCGCTATGTGGAGTAGACAGTAATTCTTGTACTCAATTAGATAAGAAGTGTCACCACGTTACTTGGGTAATATGGACTGGAATGGGGCGACTGGACGACGAACAAAACGAGTTATTAGTAGCATCGGAGATTGTCGTCAGAATTGAGACTTGGAATAGATATATGCACCAGTCACCAATAATGCAGCACCAACAATAGCGCCACGCTACTATCTGATGAGAAAATTGGGGCAATTACCATCAATATTTGATAGAAGTTGTGAAAGTGATATTAAGCCCATGTAAACGGTACTCCACTACCAACTCGTATGCGGAAAGTAGTCAACGTGACTACGAAAGTTACTACGAACAACCTTGTTGTTACATATTTTCGTCTATTAAACAAACTATCAAGAAAAAAGCTTTACCAAAATATCGAGAGAATTATTATGCATTGTATAGCAACCGACAGCAAAAATTTTCAAACGCAGTCACCTATCAGTTCAGATTCTCGAGAGTTACTTGTAACGAGACTGCTGGGATACGCACCATGCCAACCGTAAGGGCGGAATAGTTTCGGATGATGCCTGAAGAATGAGATCATACTAGCATCAAGGTATAATCTATACCGTGTGGTTCTCCATCATATTTCGAAGATAATTCAGAATAATAACAATAGGTCCAACTTTGCAATGGGCAAAGGCAACCAAGGACTTTAGCATACCACTTACAACTCTTTAATGTCGCATAGGAGACACAACATGCAGACAGTGACCCGCAGGGTATCGCATCGTTTATCTGAAAGCTACTGCGGAGATAAATGACAAAAGTTGAGACACCGAATTGGTACCTAAACCTAGAGAGCGTACGAGAATTCAATCTCCCAAATATACACAGCATCACCCGAAAAATTTAAACCGACACTACCATCTCTTACCTCCAAGAAACTATTTGGGTAAAACTTCCAAAGTAACCGACCGCCCATCGTCGTTATCATCCCGAAAAGCCCCGCACCTCCACGTGACCCTAATCCCACAGCTGCGGCCTCAACAAGCTTCATCACGCAAAAGAAAACGGGGGTGGGCACACAAGCATGGCACGACTAAAAAACGCAATACTCCACGTCGCGAACTCTACCTTTGACTTTACTCGACCCCCTTGAAAGAAAGAAAAGAAGAGAAATACTCACAATCAATCAAACGAGAAAAAAAAAACAGCACTTCAAAATGCCCATCCAAGTCTCCCGCATGACCGAATCCGACATCAACGGCGCAATCGACACCATCCAGCAAGCCTTCGCCAACGACCCCTACAACCTCTGGATCTACCCAGACCGCTCCAAGATCTCCCTCGAGCGAAACCGCGTCTCCCTAACCCTACGCTGCAAATGGGGCATATCCCACGGCCTCTTCTACGTCGCCCGCGACACCGCCGCTCCCTCCAAAATCCTCGGCTGCGCAATGTGGCTCCCGCCGCATCCAGTCTCTGAGCCCGAGTCCTGGGCCGAGTACCTATCTGGGTGGTGGCTGTGGCTCAACCAGGTGCGGATGAATGCGTGGTATGGGCGGGGCGGGCTGTCAACGACGCGGTATTGGATTTGGAAAGCAAGGCAGGCGGAGGCGCAGAGGGAGCTGTGGACGGATCCTCAGGGATATTATTTCTGTAATATTGTTACGGTGTTGCCGGAGTGTCAGGGGCGGGGGGTTGGCAGGGCGCTGATGGACGAGGTGTTGCGTATGGCAGATAAGGAGGGGAGGAGGGCGTATCTAGAGAGCAGTCGGTGGGAGCCCAATGGGGCGATTTATGAGAGGTTTGGGTTTAAGTTGGTTAAGGAGATGGAGTGTAGGGATGGGGAGGGGGAGAAGGATGCTGTGACGCTTTATTGTATGATGAGGGAGCCGAAGGGGGGAAGTTAGGGGTGGATGATGAGATGGGGAGAGAGAGAGACAGAGAGGAGGAGCGGTATTGTGCGAGTTCACGGTGAAGATGCCATGCTATGCTATGATGTTTGAGTGTTAGACGTATGCTACAGTACCTTGAAGAAGGTACAAAGCAAAGCGACATCAAGACGATTGTAGTCTCTCCCGGAAAAGAGCCAATCAAGACCTACCCGGAAATAATTGCGTCAAGAGAGAAGTCGACATTCAACACTGCGGATGATGAGCAGCAACAGGCTGAAAAGCAGCAAAGAGCATAGCCGTACCACACACCCCGTCTGCTGACTTTCCTCCTTACCCATCTGATCATCACTCCCCCATCGTCGATTCAGCATCAGAAACAAAGACCATGGCATTTCCAACAAAAAAAAAAGAGAAACCGCGCACTACTCCCTTTTTCCCCCGCAGCCCATCAGACATCGCAGCCCTGAACTTACTTTTTTTTTCGGAAAGGTCCTACAGCGATATACACCACGACGAATCAAAGAAAAACAAACAAACAAATCAGCCTGTTGAAAACAAGAAGAAGAGGCCCCAAAAAAAGAAAAAAAAGACCCAATGAAGCGGACAAGAGGGAAAATAAATTACAGCTTATCTTTTCTCATCCCTACGCTTCAATCTACTGGATCACACTTCTCCCCCGCCCCCCTCTAAGCCAACATGCATCAACTACGTCACCATCTTACACATGCACATTGATTCCCACATGCGAGATGCGTTGCGAGGACCCGAACCGCGTCGCTCCCCGGGGTGGGGACGCATCACCACGCGTATTCCCGTTGGCGAAAAAGCAAAAAAAAAGGTGAAAGAAAGAGACAGAGACATGGAAGGGATAGGAAGGGGGAATCACTGCTCGCACACTCATCATCACATAATCGCTTATGCTCCCCCCCCCCCATGCGTTTTCCGGGCTACGGGACACGCAGGTCGTATTTGCGTCATTATTTTTGCAGTACCGGGATGACGATAGCGCTCCAATATGCTTGAGATCCGGGCGCGCGTTGCACGAGGATTTGTAAGGAAAATATGTCTTGGAGGTGAAATGCGAGGGAGACGGGAGAGGTGTAGTGTGTAAAGAAAAAGATGTGCAGACAAGGGATAATACGTACGACTCCGGCTTTAATTTGGGGGGGGGGGGGAAGTGACACAGAGATTGGAGAGGGGGGCGGGAAGAGAGAAAGAAAGAAGTTTCGTCATGATCGGCAAAAAAGTCGTGGGTATCTGGATGGAACTCTACCGAACTCCAATCATGCAACATATGCACATAGTAACGTCTCTCTTCGCCCCTTCCCCCCCTTCCCCCCCCCCTCATCCTGGTCGGGATGTAGGTATGACAATGACCCCCCCTCCCACCCACACCCACACACATAGCCAGCACCCCTCCCAATCCCCCCTCGTTGCACACACGCACACGCTTGGCGTTAGGCCATTGTGCTAGGGGGAAATCGAATCGAGCTATGCATAACGCCGTTGCTTTTTTGTCTCCGGGCCGTTTGAAAAAGCAAAGAAACCATGGCCCTGGTTCGAAAAAAATATGTGGGCGTGTGTGTATGCAGTAATGTGTATGTGTGTGTGACAGACCGACGCTTTCCTTTTCCTCTTTTGGGGCCAAAAATGGGCTCTGGGGAGTGGCCTAACAACAAATGTGACTTACTAAAAATTTATCGGCCCGTAAATAAGTTCGTTTGTGTATCGTACACATGTTACATACATATGTACGCTATATATGTATGTATGCATCCCGCCCTTCCTTTCTCATGTACGTATGCCGCTATGTGCCTGGGGCTGCGAGTGATCAGGTAGTTGCGGAAGATCCATGGGCCTATAACTAACTTGGTCTGGGGGGGAGTTGGGATTAATAAAAAGAGGGTCTGGTTCGCCTGGTGGTTTTAATAGTTCGCCCAGCAAAAATATTTTTGCTTGGTGGTTAGGGCAAGGACGACGTAAGAAAATCAGTCGATCGAACTCTGGCAAAGAAGCAATTAAGTCGGCAACCCCAGCATGCTGGGCGATCTGACATGATTCTTTTTTTTCTCTATTATTTCGCTTGTGGGTACTGCTGCCAACCGGAATGCTTGGGTATAAGCGTGTACGGTGTATATTCGGCATATGCCCAGCGTTGCGTTGCAGCGGTTGAATATGGTTGTAAGGGAAGCAACATGGGTGTGGGCGCAACGTCGTGGTTTCTGCTATGTACGTACTAGTTGTCGTCTCGAGGTAAGATTGTCGGTGTGTTCGCATCCACGATCCGGAGCGTTTTTTGTTCCGGACGGTTGCTCAACGTGACGCACGCCATACCCCTGGTCTGCCCATGATATAGTTATCCTAGGCGGTAACATACTCTATTGAAGGCAGGCTCCAAGACATGGTCAAAAGCAAAAACTACCCAGGCCCTAGCGTCCAAGTAAGTAAGTACGGGTGTTAGGCGAGAAGGATATTCACGGATGGGGAAGTCACAGGGGAGCAAGCATCTGGAACGGGTGGCCATTGGTGATCCGGTATCTGACAACGGGATCTCAGTGTGCGGTTTTTTGCGGACGGCTCGCGCTTGCATGTACCCACCAAATCGAGCGTACATATATAGGGTGAGCAACTATAATAGCGGATAGTACCACTCAGTGTGCAAGCCATGTCATGGGTTGACGGTTGATTGTTGGGCAGCGAGTGGCGGCGGAAAAAGCGGAAGGAGAAAAAAAAAATAAGGAAATAAAAGGTCGATGAAACGCACACCGGAGGTGAGCCGCGCATGTTGTGCCTTGTCGAGGTCATGCTGGAGCGGTCTGTTTGGAGGGGGAAGGGGGGGCAGTTCCAAGTCGTGCCAGGCCGTGGATCGCTGTGGAGGCAGCTCAAAGGAGGGGTAGTGTAGCGGGCGCTGGTGGAGTGCGTACTAGCCGCAGCAGCGTGAAAACATCGGTGCATGTGTCGACAAAGGCAGAGGCCGGTGCTGCCGTGGTCATCAGACCGGGTAGGAAAGGCAGATGGAAGGCGGCCAGCCGTGCAATAAGCGACTTGGGGTACACTCGACACAGCGATCAGTCCTTTTTGTGTAGGGGCCCCAAAAATAGGCGTTCAATATACGAAGGCGCCGCTAATCAGGATCATGCAAGCGTGACTGCTTTTGCGCACATTGGCAGGCAATTAGAGAGTTTCTTCGGGCGAGGAGACGGGCGCTGAATGGCTGTAGCGGGGCTATGACAAGACCACGTAAGCGCATGGTTTAGCCTAGAGGCGATCTAGAGGACCAAGACCAGGCAGTTTGTCGATCTGGTGAGGTGAAGAAAAAAAAGCGGACGATGCATGCATAGATTCATAGTCGCACCCGCGGGCCCTGTCTGGCACCGTCATTGCAGCTGACGATGTATGTACGCAAAGGATTATTGGGGCCAGGCTTGTTGGTAGCGAGGAAGGGTAAATGTCGAGGACCCCTTGCCGGAGGGAATGGCACGTAGTAACACCGAGGCTGGCGTCGCCTTTTGACACATGGGCTGATTTGTGACGACGGTGGGATGCATGACTGGCAGGCAGTCTTACAGGCGGATGGTGAGTGTATGGTATACGATGGCGGACTAGGGGGGTGGGCGCTGGAAGATTAAAGCGGAGTGGCATTTCCAGATTAGTGCGTAGTATTACAAAGAGTCAGATCGGTGGTGTAACCATAGCTAGTAAGCGTGGTGCTCGAGGTGGCCCGACCTCGGATACCGTCCATGTGTGGTGCTGATTGAGAAACTTTGCTTCTATATTAGCTGCCATGTCGACGCCTGTTGCATCAGCAGGCGCCTTGATGCTGCTGCTGCTGCTGCCCTGATTCATGGCGTAATCCTATGCTCGTACGTGTTGCATGCAAGGGATGCAGCAGACCGGGTCACCGTCAAGCGGCAGAAGCAAAACAAACGCCAGCCAGTGTGCGTCAAAACGAGTCACTGCCCAACCTGGCAGCAGTTGCGTGAGCAGCATAAAGGCCACCGACAAGCAAGTTTCATGAGCTGCGACGCGTCGTGTGAAGCCAAGTACAGCGCTCACATTACTTTTGCACAAGCCTCGCCAGTGTGAAGTGTGACGGCCTGTTGCAGTTGTGTCGACCGAATGGGGGGTGGGGAGGGGAGGGGGGTCAAGGGGTGGTGAACGGCATGCCGCTCCCTATTTTTTTTTTCTTGCACCCAGCGCACATGGCTCTTGTGAATGCCATGCTGTCTGTCTACCCAAGTAGGTACTTGGACGATGATGATGTACGGGATTAGCATGTATTGGATGCGGCAGGACATGAGCCGTGCCTTGCTCCCACTGTCGACCAAACATGTGCCGCCTGAGCAGCATAGTGCGACCCGGCAAATGTCGAGCGCAGCAAGGAGGCTCACCGACGATTAGTGTGGCTGCTGATCAAGGCACCCCAAGGGCAGGCTACGGAGAAGGGCGATTGGTTGCCAATAGGGTCAACGTTGAACAAAGTGGGCTGTCGAGCCGCCTAGCAAGGCTAATGCTCGCTCCCTAGGGATAAAGTGCCGCCGCGCCTGCAAGAGACTTTGGTGTTTGACGTCGCCTTGGGGCGGGGGTCTAGAACACGCATGGTAGCGGCCATGGGAAGCGGGTCTGGCTGTCACTACTACTACTACGACTACAGATGGTACTAGTACAACATGGCCGTGGTGAGCAACGACGCGGCTACCGAGTTGACCACTTGATGCTGAAGCAACTGTGTGGGTTCCGCGCCCTCGTGTTTGATTAGCCCGACAGACGGAGGGATTCCGGATGGTGAAGGTGGAGTGGAGTAGGATATTTTGGGGGGGCGCGATACGAGGGCTCTCAGGGAGAGGCAAGCGAGGCGCGGTGTAGTACATGCGCTTGGATGTGTATGTATGTACGTGTGAGTGTGAGTGTGTGTGATATAGATTGTGTCGGAGGACCGATGCGGAGGCGACATGGAGACGCTCTGGCAGGAGAGAATGGCCCTGGCTGTGTCGACCAAATGTGGAGATGGGCTTTGTTATCGACAGGGAAGAGGGACGCACGGGCTGTGACGGGCTAGCGTAGGCGGTGCCGCTTATACCGCAATCTTTGTTCCTGCTACCACTCTAGTGTCTTCGACGATGAGACGCCACGTTTGAGACCCACTCGACTCGTGGACCGCGCCCTGGTACGTCATTCAAGGGTTTCTTTCCCGTGTTGCAGATTGCCGGACTGGGCTGGGCGTGGCACAAATGGGCAGCTGAATACGCATACATACGCTTTGATGAGGGCGCAGGACCCGCGCCGCGTCAATCCAAGCGGTGCGCCCGAACGAGGCCGGACATGGTCTTGTTGAAACGGCAGGCTGGACAATCTCGATTTGATGAGCCCAGCATGCACACAATCCGGCTAGTCGGACTGCGACAGTCCGAATAGTGCAAATGGCTGCAGAGCATCTCGTGTCCAAGTGACGCACGGCACGGCGTCGCGAGCTGGCTGACGAGATGGGCCATTGGGGCCATGGGGCGACGCAGGTCAGCATTTGGGATTTGGGGGTAACGCCCGTATTTTGCAGATTGTGTGCATGTGTGCAGTGTGTGTAGTGTGTAGTGTGTAGTGTAGTAGTAAGAGCATGTACTGCGTAGGAAGCAAGCAAGCACACCAGCAACTGAAGGATGGAGGGATTGCTTGCTGCACGCCCGGTGACCACTCGGTGCTTACTTTTCCGTGTACAGTGTCAGGTTGTGATGCACAGTGTGGTACAGTTGGCTACGCCGCAAAGTGGAAGCGAGGATCCAAATGACCGAGGCAGGCTGGTGAGGCAAGAGCAACAGTCACAGTGGGCGTGGATATCGGAAGGGGGGAGGGGGAGGGGGGCGGCAGTGGCATGTGCTGGTCACGGGACCTGGGCCCCATCATCATGACTTGTCGTCGTCGTCAACCATCCAGCCATCCATCCATCCGTGTGTTGCTTTGCTTGGTTACATAGTAGACGACGCCGACAACAAGACAGGCATCATGTGCGGAGCCGGGCGCGGCTGCAGCCAAGCGGCGGTTGATAAGGCACGTTTTCGAGTTGCATGGTGGTTGGGGTAAGTACTTAACGAGGGAGGACTCAGTCAGTCAATCCGTCAGTCAGTCGTATACATAGATGGAGTATTGTTTTGGCGAGCAGATGCAGGCCCCCTGACCGGATCCTGATGGTTTGGACGAGACGACGAGCATGCGTGCGCCCGCGTTGGACCGCTGCCGATCATTCAGGCGGGACGAAACCAGGGTTCCTTCTCGGCGCTTCGGCTGCATCTCATCAGCGCCCGCTCCGGGGATTTGTGCGTGTCGAACGGCAATGCCGGTTTAGGCGTGGCGGCCGTGGGGTGGTGGCCAGGGGAGGCGGCGCGAGCAGCAGGTGGTGCAGGCAGCATTCGTCGTCGTGATCGGGTGTGGGCCAGGTCGGGCGTGTGCCAGACGATAGCCGGCCTTGCGACAGTCAGTCAGTCAGTCAGTAAGTAAGTAAGTCAGTAGTAGACTACACGCGCGTATCGCCAGTCATGCCATGCGGCGAGGGCAAGGGCAAGGGCGATGCAGGCTAGCACCGGCGTCGGCGTCCATGTCGTGGTTGACGAGTCTATTGCCATGGCCGTGTTTCGATGGGCAAGGCCGGGCAGGACAGGGCCAGGGCGGCGGGTGCACTGGTTTCAAGGCGTGCGTGTGTGGAGCATGGCGCTGGCCAAACGTTAAAGTGGTTTTTTTTTCCCTCGCGCTCTTGCTTGTCTTTCTCGGCGTGCCTAAGCCCGGGCAGCACCAATCTCCGCGAGCGTGTCGGCCGTTGGCTGTGTGACGCAGGCGGGCAGTGGGTGCATGGGTGGGTGCATGGGGCGAGGGACAGTCTGATGCTGCATCCGTTGCACGTCGCGCCGCTTGCAGGGACGGGCTGGCTGCATGTCGACTTCTGGAAGACGGTCGGCTAGCCGCTGGGCCAATGGCGTCGCCGGAACACCGGCCGCCCCAGATGGCGCTTGGATACCCAAGGGCCAGCAGAGTGGTTTGCCGGGTGCGAGGGGGGAATGGCATGTGGGTATGTGTGTGGTGGGTGCGCGTGTGCGTGTGCGTGCGCGTATACAGTATAGCGACTATGTATGTGCTATGTATGTTGGATGTACATACGTACATAGTAGTCGCTAGTACCAAGTACGACGACATGCCATGCCTCCACGGCCACATCGCGACTTACAGGCCGATGCTATCGCCTAGCATTGGGTGCCATTCCAGGCCCCGTGCCCGCCTCCCATTGGCTGCACGCCCGCTCCCGAGAAAACATGTCGTAGCCCACCCAGCACGCTGCACCTGCGCCAACCAAACTCTGAGCCCCCATCCATCCCCCATCCCAATCCTCCCATCGACCCATCCGCATCCACACATGCAACCCATCCCCATCCATCCCCATCCATCCATCCCCTGATCTCACCCGACCGCTGCTGCTGCTGCTCCTGCTGCGTGCTACCTGCTGCGTCCTGCGTCCTGCTACCGCCACACAGGCTCACCGTGGCCGCCGGCCTGCGCTTGGAGGCCCACGCCCACGCACTCACACCCCCCCTCCCACAACACCAGTACCGCCGGGCTTTGCCCCGTAAATTGACTATTCTGTACGCCTCCAACTCCGACTGCTGCTGGCCTGGCTGCCTGGCTGCCTCGCCGCTGGCCTGCCCTCAGCGCGGCTAAACCACAGCGCCTGCCGAGCGAGGGCGTCGCCATGCACCCACCCACCGTCCGTCCCCGTCAAGAAAAAAAAGTCGACCAGGGCTAGTAGACCGCCTGGAGAGCCACGGCGCCCACCCACACCCACACCCACACCCACGCCCCCCCCTTCGCATGCTGCACACACGACACTGAACCCCGCCGTGGAGCCCAGCTGAGTCGCACTGCAAAGAGTCCCACTGCGGCCTAGTCGCACTACCGCACTACCGCACTCTGCCATGATGGCTGCCCGCGTCGTCGTTTCCCTTACCCTGCTGTCTGTCTCGACAAGCCGGCCGTCGTCTACCTGCTAGCTGCACGGATGCCCCGTCGCGCGCTGCGCCATGATACATGGTCCGCCGCGCTCGTCTACCCTCCCTGTCCTGTGATTTGGTCATCCCAAGCCTTCTTTTTCGCTTTCTGCACCCATGTCCTGCCGTGATCGTGCCAGCCGTGCCACTGGCCCTAGTCGTCACAGCGCTCCCTCACCGAGCCATCCCTTGGTGCTTGGTGGCTCCGTATAGTCAATACACACCCGTTCCCTGTCTGCATCTATCCCACTATTACTTGTTCTTGACTTTGGCTAGTCTAGCCCTGGCACTCCTTGCACCATGACTTTTGCCGCGACCTCACGCTGTTCCAATTTCCCCATCCACCCTTCCGCATCTGTCTATATCTCTTGGCACTCCATATACCTATGCACATGTCCCCCTCCCCCTTCGCTTCACACCAGAAGAACCGTCATCAGCGCTCACACACATATACAACCCGTCTGGACACATCAACACTGACACTCACCATCTCCTCTCCTCCCCCCGTACATGCCGACTTCCTTTCCATCCTACCATCTCGACACCATGTCCGGCCAAATGCAACCAGCACAACTACACCGACGCACCTCTCGTGGCTCGGCCAGCCAATCAGGATGCCGTTCGTCACGCATTGAAAAGACAAAGAGCCACCACAGCAGCCCAAAGGCCATGGAGAGGCGCAAGACTACTTCCGAGACCAAGCTATATGCTACCCTCGACGACCACTACCGAATGATGTTTGGCGTAGAGCCAGAAGAGGAGGAGCGTCCCCAATCAACCCGACCCGTGAGCTGGCATCCCGCGTCGTCACAGATGCAGACTGCACAACAAACAAACTACTTTGACCCAATGCCAAGTCAACACTGGCAACAAAACTACTCGCCATCACGAGACTCGTGCCATGGTTCCGACTACTACTCGCTCTCTGCCCGCAACTCGATGCTCGAGCCCCGGACTAGCGCTCCATCAGAGTATGGTTGGCAAAGCATGCCCCAACACACTCCCGGCTACGTCGACTCGTGTGTCAACACGCCCACCTCGGAGCCTCTTCCATGGTACCTGCAGCAATGGGCACAGAAGAACCAAGCACAAAGCACTGCCTCTGCCCAGCAGCAAGACCAGGACATGGACGACGAAGACGAGGGCGAGAAGCTTGTTGCCCTTGGCCTATACGATGCCCCGGAGCCATCACTAAGCTGGGGTGCGCTCACGGAGGGTACCGGAAAAGGCCTTAAGCTTGAGGAGACTTGGCAACCACCCGAGGAGGACGAGGATGACCAAGACGATGACGATGACGCAAGCTCAGAAGGCAGTGTCGAGGAGCCATCGCCGCCTCTGCCGCCTGTCCATGAACAGGCACAGAACATGGCAGTCCATGTCAAGTCTCAAACACCCAGTAGCATGGAAGGCCAGAGCTTCTTCTTCGACGACGACGAGACCGTATCCAAGGAGTGGTGGTTTCAACAAGTCAAACAACCCTCTATGCCAGTGCGGGACGCTGGACTAGGATATGGGTGGTTGTGAGCGTTGGTCACAGCTTTACATTATTGTATATTTTTAGTCTTACACCTTTTTTTGTCTTTAGCACAGCACGGCGTTTTTTTTTTGGTTTTCTGCAATGGCCCCCAGTTGGGGAGCCCAAAAAGAGCACTATTAGACAAGCAGCGAGAGCGAGCGAAAGAGATACCCCAGCCTTCACAGGCAAAGAGAGTCCAGTCTTTGCATCATCGCTCACACCGAGGTCAGATGGAGAGGAAATGCATGTATAGTAGTACATAGTTAGCAGTCAGTAGTATAGTAGGAGGAAGGCATGACTGGCAGCCAATCAAACACAATGAGAGACACATAACAAATACCAAGTCCATCTTCCAATGACATGGCGAGGGTGACTACTATGGCAGGAGCAGCAGCAGGCAGCCAACCACGGGGAAGGCGCCCTCAACACTATGCCCCGGCACCACCATCACCACCCACCACCACTACAACTACCACCACCACCACCACCATGTGCTTGAATATTGAATGTCGCTCGCTTACCCTGCTCATTACTCAGTCATGTCATCCATCGTCGCCCGTCAAAGCATCGGCCTGGGTCGTGCCATGGCGCAAGCTTCTTCCACGCTTCTAGCCACGCTTGCTCAAACCTTGGGAAACCCTACATGGTGGAACAGGACGACTAGCTTGCGGCATGCGCCGAGGCCAGGGTTGGGCGTCTCTCACTCTGTCCCAAAACCCACGTCGAGCCCGGCGACCCAGCAAATGGCGCGTCGGCGACATGGGCCCGCATCCTCCGGGCCCATTTCCCTTCAGGTCCCAGGCCAGGCTTGCGCAAATTGATCCAACAAGGCGATTGTGTCACACTGGCCGGCAAAGGCCCGATGACCGCCATCATCATCCCGTCCCCTCAGCCTCATCCGCCAAAGCACTGACGGAAGTGCCATCACTAATCAACGCCTAACCGACAACTAACCGACGGCCCAGCTATCCCTCTCCCCCCTCCTCTGACTGACTGACTGACTGACTGACTGACTAACTGACTTGTCCAACATCATGCCGCCCCTTGGCCCGTCCACCAATGTGCCGCCAAACGGGGACCCATCTGCCTGTTTTCCCCATCCATCGCCCAACCTCGGCGAGACCCGCCATAGTTGCCTCGTCCCAACTTTTCTCACCACGCCGCCCATGTCTGCCACGCTCGGACGCTACCCACGTAGCGCCCAATAGCCTTTCACACGACAAAGGTTCCAGAGTATGGGGTGCCAGATTGCCTTTTGCCCCGGCTTTAACCGCCATTCTCTTACCTCATTGGCGCGATGCTCCACTCGCGCTAATCGTCTCCAGTCCAATCCACGACGGTTTCTTTTTATTTCTTTTTATTTCCCAATCGTTTCGCATCCGACGCGTTCTCACGTGCCCTCTTGCTTGGACACGCAAATCAGCCACTCCACTGGCAGGGGTCCCCACTGCCCTAGACACCCAACTCTCTCTTTTCCGTTGCACGCCCTGAGGCTCGGGCGTCTAGATCAAAATAACTCCGTGTCTATGTGTGTCCATGGATCCGAATAATAGTACTCGGTTTGTTGTGACGGCGTGGCGCAATGGCCAGGAATTGCTTCAGCTACGCCACGACTTGTACAGCTCTGAGACGCTTAGAAGAGAAAAGGCTGTCAACAAGGTGAGCCGACTTTTGTCGGTCTGGTCGTCGTCTAAGAAGCATAGTTCCAGACCGACGCAAGGCAAGAAGCAGTAAGCTGATGGCGGCTAGGTTTTTGCGTGGCGCCTGCGTAAGCCAGATGCTCTGCCTTTGCTGCTAGAGTCGACGGCAGATATTGTTGATGTCATCCTCCAAGATGGGAGGGGCGGCCTGCAGCACAATGCCCTGCGGCTGTTGTATGCAACAGCACTATCAAGGTAGGTTTCCCAACCGGCGGTCAACGTTGCCAGATGTGATTGATCCTTGTCCGGTATCGAAGTACCTAATACAGAAAATGCTTGGGACCAATACCCTTGTCTGTATCATTCACATGCTTCGTCTTGCTTCACACCCAGACCCAAGCATTGGGAAATCGAGACAAACACAAAACATAGACAGGCCTCCGTCTAACAAGTGCGTAGATTCGTAACCGGCCTAGCAGATACCCAGATCGACTTGACGCGTGACCGCCCCTCGTGGTTCCCCGCTGGAAAGTCCCTCCAACTACCCCTCTCCCTGCTGGAAACACGGCACCGCATCGTCCATCGGCATTTACCATCGCTTGCTGAGCTGAAGCGCGCTGCCGCAGACTCACTCGAGTGGCTGTGGGAGTGGTACTGGCGGCAATTGGATTATGCCTTTGAGACTGGCGGCGACGGCGAGGCTGAGGATGAGTTTGGGTTAGAAACCAGAGCGGCAGTCAAGGAGAAACTGCAAGCTGTGTTGAAGTCGTACGTCAAAGAGAGGAAGAATGAGATTAAACAACGACGACAAGACAACAAGGCAGCCCAAGCAGCCTTGTCAACGTACACCTTGCATTTCTCCGCCAACACGCCAACACAACGTATTCTGCTTGACCTTCTTGTAGACGAAAAAATGATTCTGCCCACGGACAAGAAACTAGGCTCCTCCATGTCCGGCGCCTTTCTCATCTGGACCCCTTTACTCACGGCCTTTTGCACTTCATCTGCACTCTCCATCAATGCCCTCATTACTCGCCTCCTCGACCAACTCTCCGCGTTCAAGGTAAGTAGCCATCATACTTCTGCTGCGGACTCCGACGACCCCATCAAAGAAGCAATGTACACCTGGCTCTGCCACATGCTCACCTCATCCGACTGGGTCCCCGCAAGACGCATCGCTGTGTCAGCAGAGAAAATGCAAGAAGATATTCTTGTGCAGATTTTCTCGGCCCCGTGTTTCTGGGGCTTGAAACTTGCGGAAGCCTTGTTGGATAAGGGTCATCTGACTAGTGCTGAGTCCTGGCGTGCTGTTTTGCTTGCTGCGAGGGGTGAGGGCGGAGCAGAGGATGATGGTATGGATGTTGATGTTGAGGCTGAGGCTGAGAGTATAACGGCGGCGTTGCCTGTACGAGGTGTTGGAGATGAGAGGCAAGGAAAGCTTCAGGGGCCTGTTAAGGTGTTAGGGATGTGGAAGAGTAGGCCGATTGGATGGGTGGCTGAGGGCTGGGAGGATGATGAGTGATTTTTTCTTCTCTCTTTCCCTGTTGAAGAACTTGGTCGGGGGCTTTTGTTGTATAAAAGTGTTTTGTATAGAAGCGATATAAAAGGTTTGGGTTGGCTATCTGGAAATATCTAGGGCATGAACACCCTCCTTTTTTGACTATTTTTTTCTGTCTTGATATCTTCTCTCCTAGAATATGAACATTTGAAATCCATGCTCTTTTCATGTTGAATGCTAAAGTCTATCACCACACACACATGCTACCCGTACTTTCGTAACCTTTCCAATTCCATGTCTATAAAAAAAACATTTTTTTTTTACTTTGCAACTTGGACGTTGCGACGAAGGAAAAAAAAGGGGGGATTCGAGAGCATAAACGGTTCAAAAAAAAATGGTAATAACATGTATTATTACAGAGTAGCAAAAAAGGGGGACAAGAATTATATCTTGGCCTTGACAGCAGCGGGTAAGATGCGATCTTCGACCATGCGCATGAGCTTGATAGTTTGTTCGGCGAGTGTGAGTGTAAGAATCTAAAAAAAAAAATTGTTAGTACAATTCCCACCCTATAAAAAAGAACAGAGGAAAGGTGAAGGGAAAAAACGTACCGTGTGAGGCAATATCCGTGCCAAATGGGCAAAGTAGCCCTTATACAACGCCAGCACGCCCTCGGTCCTGACTGTCCTAGCCAGACAATCAAACGCACTCGTATACAAGCTCCCCGTTTGATTATACATGCGCGACATGATTGTGTCGGGGGGGTGCATAACACAACAAACCACGAAGCCACTGGCGGTACTACTCGCTATGTGCAGCGGCATACCCTCCTGCATACCCAGATGCTTGACCAAGCGCCTCTTTGCGAAGAAATACGTCGGAAGCTGGACTGAGCTGCCGAATCCCGTTCGTACCATTGCGGGGCCCACGCCGCGGTATAGTCCTTTTATGCCCTCTGAAGAGTAGATTTGCCGCATACCGTCTAGTGCGTTACGGTAGTGGTGTTGGGTGCCGACGGGGAGAAAGGGCGAGTAGGATTGGAGTCGGGTTTTCACGAGGAAGAAAGGGGAGCCAGCAGCGGCGCCGAGGATGCCGGATGAGGCGCCGGCGAAGAGGTTTATGGAGAAGGATTGCAGCGTGGGGTCGTGGTAGAGGGTGTTTGTGAGGGTTTTGCGGATGGGTTCGTAGAAGCCGAGGCGGCAGCCGTTGAGGGTCATTTGGTAGATGTACTATTTCTCAACTATCAATATATCTTTTTCTTTGCTTGGGATTTTTTTGATTTAGAAGAACGTACTGCACATCCTAACCCGCGTAATAGGCCTTGTGGCCCTTCATTCTTGAGAATAACGCTGACACCGTGGAAAACTCCCCGGTATAACCGCGGCGCATCGCTCTTTGCCTTTAGCTCGCCTTGTAGTTGTAGTCTGGGCGAAAGCGGTCAACCAGCCTATTCGCTTCTCGGGATATTTTTTTGAAGGCTAAGCCATTCGGAAAAGAGTGATTATTTTGCGCACCGGATCTTGACTGTTTCGAAGCCGTGCGTCACTGTCACGGCTCCGCATGCTGCTATGCCACCGGCTATGAAGGAGCTGAAGACGGTAGACATTAGTTCTGTGGTTTCTTGTTGATCGATAGAGAATAGCTTACCCAAGGGTTGTAGACATGCTGCGCCTTTTATGCGACTGAGCGCTCTGACTTGGAGGTTCCGAACAGGTGTATCGCCGTTTGAGGTCCTACGACAAAGTCGCCGTCTACCGTTTCGTATGTGTCGCCGTTTACCGGATGTTTGTTAATTTTAAGGGGAAAAGGAGTGTAGGGGCTCGGAGTCAAGACCGTGGGAAAGTCAGAAAAAATTGAGAGGGTGTTGTAGTGTACAGACGGGCAAATGCAGGGCGTAGTAATTGTGAATAATCTCTCGGGGGTCCGGTTTCGGCTCAAGGCTGGTTGACGCTGTGACCCACTTTCTACCTCGCACCGCATCTCTCATGCGCGCATTCCGCCGGCTCTAGCTCAGTCCCACGGTCGCGTCGCGTCAACCCTCACGCCTACGGAATTGCTACTCGACGCACATGGACATGTAAAGGGGATATCGAGCTAAGGATTCACGAGCTCCTCCCCACCCAAGCACTGCAATGGCTGGGCTAGCAACTCCTGGCGGAGGGCCTCCTCCACCGCCTGCAGGCCCGCCAACACAAAAAGTGAGCGACGTCATAACGAGCTTCCGGCCTCAAAGAGTAAGAAGTCCCTTTGGTACCCATGACACCTTGCGCTCGCATATTCACAGTGTCTATAGCGCTTCAAGTCCGGTGGCCACGGCACGTCCATTACCTCGCTCGACTTTGACGACTCGGGCGAACTCGCCATTGTAGCCCGCGACGACGACACACTGCAAATCTACAACTGCAAAGAAGGCAAGCATGCAAAAGAGCTCAAGAGCCAAAAGTACGGCGTTCACCTTGCGCGCTTCAGTCACCACGCCCAGAGCATTATCTACGCTAGCACAAAGGTCGACGATACTATTCGCTTCCTCTCCACCCACGATAACTCGTATATACGCTATTTCAAGGGCCACACCGATACCGTTACGTCGATTGCCCTGTGTCCGTCCAAAGACGACTTCATCAGCTGTTCGCGGGACAATACGGTGCGCTTGTGGAACCTACAGTCGCCGAACTACGTCGGCCTGCTCAATCTGCATGCGCCCTACCTCGCTGCCTACGACCCGTCCGCGACCGTCATTGCCATCGCTTCGCCACCGACGCAATCCATCCTTCTCTATGACATGCGAAACTATGACAAGCCGCCATTCGCCACGTTTGACCTGCTAGAGTACGAGCAGCGCTTCATGGGAGGACAAAAGGTGGACTGGACAAAGATGGAGTTTAGCAATGACGGCAAGAGTCTAGTCGTAGCCACCAATGGCAGCGGCCACTTCGTCCTCGATGCCTTCTCCGGCGATATCTCGCACTTTTGTTACCGCAAAGCTGGATCCTCGGGGCGCCTACCGCCCGCGTCGTCCGTCACCAATGTCAGTGGCGCTGCACGTAACGGGGACACGCCTGCAAACGGCCAAGGCGATATTTGTCTCACTCCAGACGGTCAGTTCTTGATTGGAGGCAGTGGAGAAGACGGCCTGCTGGTATGGGATATATCCAAGCCTCCTGCGCCCAATAACATCTTAGAACCAATGGAGAAGCTTCCGGGTCAGGGCAAGGGTGCTGTTGTCGGGTATAACCCTAGGACGAATCTGATCGCGAGTGCAGATAGAGATTTGTATCTCTGGCAGCCGGATGCCGATTTGATGATTTGAGGAGGGTTTTGAGAAGCCTTGGGTACTACATGGGTCATGGGTATTGATGGGAACAAGAAAAACAGTCTGGACAAGAAAGGCCGGACCTGAGCGAGAAGGGGGATATGCCAAATAAAGTGTAATTCGAGCAATCTAACCCAAGACCATTATCGTCTTGGAAAACATGTAGACGGACACGATGGGAAGCTATCCTCGGTCCGAAGTGCGCAAAGTCCGCGGTGGATGGTGTTGCCGGATGAGTAGTTGGCGAAATGGGACTCTACGAAGAAGAAGGTCACGCTCAAAGAGCATAGCTATGCAGCCAAACTTGCAAATACATAGACACAAATACAGCGGATATGTTTTCCAGATATCCGACCACGTGACGGATGTGAACCAGAGCGCCAAGCAGGGCACGGGCTGGCGATTCCCTTCAGGCGACACCTCGCTTGAGACTGTCTGCTTGCCATTGATCGATTTGCAGATCTGACAGAGTGCCCAAGGCGAGCGAATGACCAACCCTGCCACGGACATGAACTTTGCAGCAACCCCCGAATCGAGCCGGACCAAAGTGAATCAGTCGATGAGGGGCGCCTTGTGCTCCACAAAGTTGCTTTTCTGACGCTCACCCCGCACCAGGATGGATTGTGGCGCTGAGCCTCGCACACAAGTCATCTGCGTAGAGTGAGCACAGATGGTGACGAGGTGCGGTGCTTGGGTTACTTTGCATTTAGGCCCAGCACAGTGGGCCATGTTGCAGACACGGGCGAGTGTTTGTCCTTTGTATCACGGCATGCTGAGATTGGACACATGAATGACAGCAACGAGCATGGGGTTGGCTGACAAGACAGGGTGCGGACACAGCGCAGAGGCAGAATATGACGGCTCACGGCGGACTGTGAAACCGTGGTATACAGGACCGACGCGTCGCCCATGTCGAGGGCCATGTCGCCATGGTCGAGGCTCTGGAGGATTTGTGCTACTTTACGCATGTCAGTACGAGCGGCAGCTGAAGAGGCAGCCAACAGGCAGCGCAACCCCAGGATTGCTTAGGTCGCTGGCGCCCGCAGACCCCGGCCGAGGGCGAGGATCAAAACTGGGCCAGTCGCCGTGCTTGCACCTGGAGCCGTGAGTTTGCCGTCGATGGAGCCGCTGTCATCTGGCTCGCCCTGGCCAGGATAGCCCGGATGCGTGGTGAGAGACTGACGACATGTTTGCTGAGCCCGTGAGTGCGACGATGAAGAAAAGAAGCAGTGGTTGGTTGTTTGTCGGAGAGCGAAAGCAGGTCGCGATGGGCTCTGGGGTGGCGAAGGACGACGCCCAAGGACCCCCTGGACCCTTAAGCCGAGCGCCCATGGCAGTGCTGGAGGCCTTCTCCGCCCATGACATTGTCACAAACGCCTCTCCCCCACAAGCAAGCACAGAGAGGGGATCCATGGCGGCCCCCGTCTAGATGCAGCAGCCTCACCTTTTGGCCAGCAGAGTTTTCACGGCGCCCGTCGAGGAAAAGAAGCACCGTCCAGTCAGACGGGCGACATGTCGATGGCACTACTGGCGCACACGTACTGGGGTTCTCCGCATCTTGCCCATAGCGCTGGGTCATTCGCGCCTTGCCTCGTCAACCAACTAGCCATATCACCACGCCCCTCTTCTTCTGCCACTCCCCGACTCCTCCCTGACGGCTTACCCTGCCTCGACTTCTCGACTCTTCTACGCAGCAGACCCTTTCTTGGTATCCCGAATTGAAACCTGTTCAAAACCGTGTCATCTGTGCGGGCCATGTCCGTCTCTCCGCCCTGAACATGGTCTCGTGACATGCTTCCATCTCGACACTGGTGCGTGCGGTCCACTGAGCCAAGCTTAGCTTCGCCTATTCACTAGCACTCCATTGGTTTTACGTTTACTCCTGTGGCCTCGTCCCGTGCCCGTCAACCAAACTACACCTACACTCTCACCATCGACACCCGCTCCACCCGAGAATGCCAATTTGTCTGCTCAGCTACTCCTTACCCAAGATCGTGCATGAGTTTGGGTAGCGGAGGATGTTGCGAGCCGGTACCGAGGGCACACGATCAGCATTGAACCAGCACTCTGGAACTGTCTGGACCACCAACAGTTCCGCCACGTTACCATTCATCTTGCTTCCGCCGCCAGCCATGAAGCTCACCTTTCTGCCTCGGCCGCCGATATCCGCTTCGAGGAAGCGTAGCCGAGCTGTGGCTGATATCGACGGAGAACATTCATGTGTGCAGAAAAAGAAACGCCGGCTTCGACTATTTCTTATTACATCGCGACTATCTCCACAGTTTTCACATCCAGCAACCAACATTGTCGATCGAGGCAGCTCAAAGATTGCAGTATGGGCCAAGCAAAAGGCCCTGGGACGGAACTTGCTTCCCAAAGCGGCCATCTTGAACGGCATACGGAGACGGAACATCCTTATGAGGGACTCGTCTGGACCCAGTGCCCGAGTATCGATTGTTCAGGAAAAGGAAAAGGCTCAGCTTGAATTGGCTCGTTTAGAATTCACTCACGGAAGCGTCGATACATATACTCATCCAGTCTTACTACAGGATCCATCAGTCCCACCCAGCGCCGCCATACGGTCTGGCAACCGCTTTGTCATGTCTGGGTCACCCACCACTTCTCCAAGTTCATCGAGAAGCCCATCACCCACGTCACACGATTCACCGACGTCGGGTCCTAATGAGACAGCATCGTTCCGCTCACCAAACGAAGCATGGGTCTTGACTTCACCCCCAACCAAAGGACATTCGCTGCATAGAGACTACCATCCCCTACCACCGTCTCCGCTAGGTGTATCAAACTACGACGCTTTTGACGCGGAGGAAGATGAAGTGGACCTCTATGCCCATCTAGATGATGAAGGACCCCTGCCAAGTCCGTTTGATGAGGAAGATGATGATGAGGCTGTCCCGTTCTCTCCCGCTGCTGTCACCACCAATGTCTCTACGACAATACCAACCAGTACGGCACATGCCAGTAGCATGTACTCGGACTACACCATGCCAGACTATGGCCATATCGACACAGATGCCAACTCATCATGGCTAAACACATACCCAACCTCTCATTCCGCATCCAAGCGGACAGATTCATTTGCAACATCACCCAACTTCCGCCCTTGCATACCGAAAAAATCGATATCACCAGAGATGTGTGCAGTAACCCCGACGACGTCTGCCTCGCCAAACTTTGCGCCATCGACCCCAAAATCACCGAGCATCACGCCCATGGCAACATCGCCCAATTTTGTTGCTACAATGGGACCGCCGGTCATGTTTCCCGAGTTTTCGTCATTGGCGGGTGGAAACTCTACTGCAAACTTTCGGCCATCATTGACGTCACCACATGGGCCATGGGCGAAGAAGGTAAGTTCGACTGAAGAATAAATGATTTTAACCTTGGGTGGTTTATTTTGTCACTGTTCAAGAAATAAAAATAAAAAGGTGAATTCCACCAGGTAGCATGGAGTGACAGGGCAAACATGTAATTGTATTCATCTTGCATAGGAGCATTGGAGAAAAAAAAAAGAAGAAACCAAAACTTCAAGGGAATAACAAAAAGGCGAATATTGGAAGGGGGAGGGGGTTAGCATAGGAGGGAAACTGTATTTTTCTGGCGCAATGGGAGGGAGGGAATTGATATTGTGTGTGGGCCAATGGCATGTATGCATTTTCATTTTCTGTACATGTACGATATGTGTATAAGCAAGGCATATCCTGGTGTGTTTTCCTGGGGTTGGGGTTGGGGTTTTGGGGAAGAGCAATTCAAGTTAAAATCCAAAGTTCATTAACTATCAGAAAAATGAACATTTTTCAAATTCTTCAATCCCCACTGTTCTGGAGTGATTTTTCTTCTCTTTTTAATCTTATGACCGTTCTACGACGAAACTAGTTTTTTTTTTCTATTGCAACTTGCCCGCGCGATCAAGCGCAATGTCGCACATGGCCTGGATAGCTTCTTGCCGCTCTGCCGCGATATCGGCGCGGGCAATGCGATCGCGCATGTTTTGCATGATTTCTGGGCGTGAGCGGCCGTTTACGAAGACGCTGTTTTTCTTATTAACCATTATCCTTCTTCCCTTGGAAACCGCACATTGTGTGAATTTACAAGAGAAAAGAGAGAGGGAGGAAAGGAGGAAAGGGAAGTACGCACACATATCTCAAGCCCGGAAACACAGTCTCATACTCGTCATTCAAGACCTTCAGTTCCTCGCCCTCGCCCGCCAAATTCGCCTGCTCGGCTCTACTCTGCTCGCTTTCTACTTTCTTCGCGCCCAGCCGCGGGTGCGCGCATAGGATTTCTTGCAGGCGCTGTGCGTCGTCTGGGGTGGACGAGGCGGATAGAGCGCGCAGTTGGGTGCCGATGGCGGTGATGAGGACGGCGTAGGAAGGGAAGGTTGTGCTGCGGAGGACGGGCAGGGTGAGGGTGTGCAGGGCGGGGCTGGGCTCGAAGAGGAGGTCGAGGGTTGTGGTTAGGGTTTCGTCGGGGGAGTGGGGGAGGGAGGAGATTGGGGGGAGGGAGGGGGGCATTGTTTTTTTGGTGGGTTTTGGGGTTGGAGTTGGGGTTCAGATTTGTTGCTTTTTCTTCTTCTTCTTCTCTTCTTCTTTGGGTTGGAAGATGGGGTAGGGTGAGGTTGCTTTTGCGGTGATTGGAGTATGAGGCTGGATGGAGGGGTGGGAGGGGTGGCACGCTGGGCGTAGTGGACCGGGGGATTCAAAGCTATGACGTCTTGTAGGTTTGGATTTCTGGTTCAAGTGTTGTAGTAGAAGCGTGGATGGATAGCTGAGAAGAAAAGAGGTTCAATTGATTTTTCTTGGTCGTTGGTTTTAAGACTTTTTTTCCTGCTCCCTTCGGCACGGCCGCTGCCGTCCGATCAGCGATGCGGTGATGGATGCATGGTGGAAGATACTGCGGGTCGAAGCTGCATGCTGCAAGGGCAGCGAGATGGTCACTGGTCTTGAAGATGCCAATGGGTGGGTCGTCTTGGTGCGGGGCAGATGCGATTGCGATAGTGGCACGACGCTTCTTTGGGTCTTGGACAGACGGTGGCTGGCTAGCTTTGTGCTGGCTTCGATGCTCTTTGGACGCGCATCGTATTTCTGGTGGTAGAGATCAAGATGAGATATCCTATGTGTATATACTACTTACGAAAATGTCGTCATGTTGCTGACAGATTTGTACGGCTGAGAGGGTCATGCATGGAAGAACAAAACAACTTTCAAGGTCTAGAAATACCAGGTGTCAAGGAACAGCCATGATGAGGCAGCGATCTCCCGTTGTGACCAGGTGCAGGATACGTAAAACGGCGGGTTGCTTCTTTTCCGTCATCCCATGTGTGCCGTTGGCGAAAAGCAATTGCGCAATCGGGGGCACCAACGGCCATAAATACCCCAGCCATGACGTGACAAAAAAAAACAGTCACATCTCATGCGGTGCCTGGCTGTGACTCTGCGTGCCTCAGGAACACTGATGGAGCTGTGCCGTGTTCCTGCGTCGGGTGGAGAGAGAGGGGGTGGGAGTCTATCAATGCAGGCCCCATTGCCACATGGGCGGCACGAGGTGGTCATGGTAAGATGGTACCCTAAGCATAGCGCAGACACGCAGGTACCACAGCTCTCATGCTCCAAGGCGTCAAAGGGCCGTTTATTTTGTGAAGGCATACAAACACATTGTTTTGCTTTGTCGGTGAATAGTTGGGGTCGGCAAGCAGTGCGGGCTAGGGGCGTCTCCAGGGCTGCGCGCCGGTTTACCCCTGTGTGCTTGTGTGCCTGAAACGCGGCGTCTCCACGTTTGGCCGTCCATTTGGCCTTGACTTTGCGAACTCGCGTCCCCTTTGCAGTTGCCGGGTGCGCAGCGCATTATTCCCAAAGCTACGCACATGGCCGTTTGCACTTGTACATGCGCACATACGTACATACTTGACTGTTGCTGAAGCCCTCGCCCTGCCTCAGTGACCATCACCACCACACACTCTGTCTCTCCCCCCCCCCCCATGGCCCGTGCCGTGCGCCTCTGAGACCCTTTGCTCTCTCTGTCCCTCTCCTCTCGTATCTCTCCAATTGCGGACCCCGGCAAGGTTGACCCCTGTCCAGCTTTGACCTCCTGGATATCTTGATTGCCCGTCGTCGAACGACGAGCGGCGACGAAAAAAGAAAGCCGCCTCTTTCGCTCTGAATACGCACGGCTTTGGAGAGAGCCTGTCCCCACACGCCCGGCCCTCTCTCTTTGCTCCACGGCTATCATCATGTCGCTCAACGGGCTCGACAATGTAGAAGTCACACAGGCGTACCAGGGCGCCCTTGCCGAGGCTGGTGGTTGGTACGACTCTCTTGCTGCTTCTCGCCTGCTTGTTTGCGCGCGCAATCTGCTGACATTTGGCGGTCTAGGTTCCTGTTGAGATACACGTCGAGGGACTCTGTCGAAGTCCTCAAGCGGGGCACTGGCGGAGCAGGAGAGGCGCGCGCTGCCGTCGCTCAGTATGAGGACAAGTCACCGCTCTATGGCCTCCTGCTCTACCGTCGGCGCAAGGTCTTGGTCAAATATGTGCCTGATGGCACTTCGCGCCTGCTGCAAGGTAGGCCGCAATGCTGACTTTGCTGCATGGATTGCTGCTGACTGCCCTTCTGTAGCACGTGTCGCTGTCCACTTCATAAACATCTCGGAGAAGTTTGCGCCTCACGACATTGTCCTGTCCATCTCCACCCCAGAGGAACTTAGTGATGCCGCCCTCGCATCGGCATGCAGTCTGCACACCGCCGCCCCTTCGAGCTCCTCGTCCAGCGGCTCGTCGCGCGGGCCAAAACTTAGTTGGATCCAGGAAACTGCCGAGGAGACATGTCAGCCAGACTCGACTGAGAAGTTGGCAACATCGGAAACGGCGGATACCAGTATACCCACCATAATGGAGCCGTCGAGAAGTAGTACTGAGGAAGACCCCACACGCTGTGCCTCTCTTACCTCGCAAACCGAGTCTGTTCCCTTGATACTGGAGGAAAAGGTTGTTGGCCATAAGATTGCACCGCACATCTCTCATGTCACCGTTGAGACAGTGACTGAGCACCCAAAGACACCGGAAAACACCGATCTGTCAGACCTGCAAGACACATTCAAGAACTACGACTCGCTGTTTGAGGGCGGACCCGAGCCGAGAAGCTCGTCTCAGACGACGCGGCCAGACTACAACGAGCTTTATGAGCACTACTACGCGCAGTACACCAAGCCCAAGGTCAAACTGGGCCCACGGCCACGCCAGTCACTCGAAGGAAAGCGCCCGGCCACGTCAGGGAACACGTCACAAGACATGGCAAGACAGGTGGCATCGCTCCCTGCGGGGCTGCGCTCTGCGGCGCGAAAGGCGGCCCAGAAGAAGGAGTCCAAAACTGCCTCATCCAGCGCTGTTCCCGCCATTGCGGTTCCTCCACCACTCGATTTGCCTCCGATGCCCGAGGTGCCACACTCGCCTGTTTCGTCGCTATACACGCCGCGCTCGCCGATTAGTGTCAAGTCTATGCCTGTTGCTGCGTATAAGAGCCACCTTCGAGCTACGGGAACCACGCAAGAGCGGACGAGGCTGATGAAGGCCCTGGAGCTGCGCAAGAAGCAGCAGCAGGCCCAGCAGGCGAAGAAGGATAAGGCGGCCGACGAGGCGACTGTAGATACTGAGGACCCGGAAGGAGGTGAAGAGGCGGCAGACTCAGCGGAAACGACTCCTACCGAACATGGCGAGGAGCCCGAGGCAAACAAAGAGACATTGCTTGGTGACAATCTGCCCACTTCCCGAGGCCCAAGCAATTCTGGGCTCGTTTTTGCAGACAACCCAACGGAGGGAGACGACCTAAACTCGACTGTGTCGATATCATCTCCCATCTCCGCCCAAACCCACGGTTCGTCTGGCGCACCATCAACGCGGCCGTCGTCCCTGTCCGAAGATGAGAGCGGACTAGTAGACGACCCACAAAAGCGCCAGGGTACGCTAGAGTCCCAAGCTCCTGATCCCTTTGACGAAGAACAATCCGTCGACAGTACACCAACCGTGGTCGCTGACAGCACCACCCCCCCTCCGCCCACCGACGCCCACGACGAACCCACGCAGGGTCCGCTAATCACCCAACGGGCGCCTTCTTTCGACGACGATGCAGACAGCAGCAGCAGGAGGAACACGCTGAGGCCTGCCGAGGACGACACCCACGCCCGCCGCCGCTCGAACCGGGAGTCGACCATATACATGCCCTCAGATGCGGCAGCGCAGCCAGAACAGGGACCAGCGACAAAGCTTCACAGAGAATCCATGCTGTTGCCCGCTGGCTCAAAGAGGGACAGCTGGTTCGAATCCAAGGGGAAGCGCCGTGCACAACTCGACCCACTCCACGTCAGTGCGGAAAACTCCGAAACCGAATATCTGTCCGACGACTCCTTCATGGAAGAGTTGCAGAGCGCTACAGTACATGAAGCCAAGCCTATGTCTGTGTCCAAGTCGCCCATCATGCCCTTCTTCCCACGCAAGTCACCGTCCCAAGCTGAGCTGTCGACACCCCCTAGGTCAGCATCGTCAAATTACCCTGCTAGTCTTACGCGTCCCTCCCCCGAACAACAGCCTGCTCGCAAGGTATCTGGCGGCTGGCCGCCGCCACCACGGTCCGACACGTCGTCGGCTCCCAAGAAGATTAATGTCTCGTCTGGCATCTCACAAAGAATCAAGGCTCTTGCCGAAAAGACCAACAGGGAGTCGGCTTCTGTGAACCCTGCAGCCGCCACCCTGAGTGCGCCAAGTTCGTCTGTTGCCCAACGCAAGTCTTCTTTCTTTGCATCCTCGCCTCTTGACACATCGCCTAATGGATTGTCTGCCTCTCGCAATGGAAACACCCTGATCCGACCGTCGTCTTCTGCCTCGATGATTGACAGGAAACCATCGGGCCCAATCAAGTCAACCGTATACAATGTGCAGCAGGGGCCCGAGAAGCCAGAGTCAGTTCAGGTTACTGCACGAATTGTTCGTGATGAGCGAACAATGAACCCCACCCTGGCCATGCCTACCGAGAGCACGCCGCTGGAACTCCACCAGAGCCCCCTGATTATTGACCACCAAATAGCCACTCCCGCACCCAAGAGCCCCCCTCAGCCGCCGAAACCGGAGACACCGGCCTCTCGAGACACTTCGTCATCACACTCTCGGGACCACAGTCTGGCACCCTCGCGGACATCTTCGGAGAGCACATGGAGGACATTTGGACGCCGGATGAGTGAGTCGAGGTCTGTTCACAGCCATGATGGCGACGAGAAGAAGGAAGACAAGAAGGAAAAGAAGGAGTCGCGCACGACCAAGATGTTCAAGCGCATGTCTTCGTCCATGTCTTCCATGCCCTGGAAGAGCTCGAACAGCAGCCTGACACTTCCGGAGAACGACATGCGGTCGACATCGTTGTCGTCTCTTCGGGAGCCACCGCCTCCTATGCACGTTGGCGACTTGAATGTTCAGTTTCCCGACACTTTGGTAAGTTGATTGTGTATACAAAGTTTTGATTGCCTGCTAACTTTACACCAGCTCTGGAAGCGAAGATGGGTCGAGATTGATTCCATGGGCAACCTTGTCCTCAGCCCGTCAAAGCACAACGAGAAGGGAATAGTCAAGCGTTTCCACCTCAGCGACTTCCGCGCCCCGTACCCTCCAGACCAAGACCGACAAGAGCTTCCCAACAGCGTTGTCTTGGATTTTGTTGACGGCCGAACGCTGCAGTGCGCGTGTGAGACATACACGGCGCAAGCCCAGGTTCTGCAAAGTAAGTTTTTAAAGTTTAATGATGTATGAGACATGCTGACAGCACATAGTCCTCCGTGAAGCGCATGATGCTTGGCTAGCATACAATCAGGCGCAGTAGAGCCCTTGCCCTACAGCACCTACACCCTCATTAGACTTTCTTTTACTCTCTCTTAACCACCTGGATGTAGTAGCCAGCGACTCCTTATTCTCTTTGTCACGACGTACGACTACAGCATCAAGCACCACCCTTCTTTCCTTGTGTTGGATATAAAATGGTTCTACACTGGGGCTGTGTCATTTTCCTTGCCTAGTTTCTTCTTCTTCTCTTCTCTTAGCACATTTTGTAGAGTTTTGTTTTTTTTTCCTTTGCATACCCGTTTAGCGTTTGGGGGGAAAGTCCAGGGGGGAGGCCATAGGGCAGGCTTGGAGCATCATCACCATCATCACCATTGTCACCACCAGCAATGCCGTCTTGTTTTCTCTTCTTCTCCCGTTTCTGGCACAAGGGGACCAATTTGTATAATATTTAATGCTGCACTGGAAGGCAGACTGGCAGATAGCTGCTGGTACTTTTCAGTCCAGGGCGGCACATATAGTCTGAGACGGCTAGAATGCAAGAGAGCATTAGTCCTCTTTTGGAGCGACTGTGCAGCTGGTGTGCTTTGGAGTGCCATGTGATTATTGCGTTACCATGTGCTTGTCGGGTGGCGGCGGGCTGGGCGTGGGCTGGCGGGGCTTGTTGGCCAGGGTGGAGTAAGCGAGGCGAGTGCCTGGCGTCGTCATACAAGCATCGTGCATTTGATGGATGCGAACATGTGCCAGGACAAGAGGGCAGCAATCGGTCATGATGCTCTGCGCAATAGGGCCTACTCTTGCCCCCCGGATCTCTCCCACCTGCGCTGCTCTGCTCCTCGTGCTCTCTGTCTACACACACCTGCCATAGTCTGCGCTCCAAGAGACCCAAGAGCCGCCGACATCTATCGAAACGCGCCCCGTAAACTCCGCACTCCGCATGCACATGTCCAGGAACCGCTGTCGCGACCTCTCCTACACACACGCACACCACTCCTCGGCCTCGGGTCCCGCTGCCACAGCACATCCTGCAGCGACCACGCGTCAATCGAGCGAATAGCCCTCCCGTTTAGGCTACCACATCCACCATCCCACCGTGCCTCAGCCTGCCAACCGTACAAATAAGCAACTCTGTCACCCGCTTGGGGCTCTCCTCGAACCATGCCGACGTCTTCGTCTGTCCACCCGTTTGCCTCTCCCAACGCCATCCCGCCCCGCACGAGCTCCACGGGCATCCTGAACCCTAGCCCCGGCAGCCCCAAGCAGCCACCCTCGAGAACATCGGTCCTACGCCCCTTGAGCGAGATTGACTGGCTGGGCCAGAGCAAGAAGAGCAAGACAAGCCACTCTGCCGAGCCGCTGAACGCCCATCTACAAGAGCAGCAGACCGCGCCCCACTTGGCCTCCAACAAGCCTCAGGCCGCCACCGACGGCATCGACTCCCACATGGACACCACAACCACAAACCACGATGTCGGCGCAAACTACCCTACCCCGCTGTCTCCGCCCTCAGAACACTCCAAGGGCATAGGCGAGGAGCTCATCTACGGAAATGGCGTCGCGTGGACAGAGGAGAAGGAGCGCATATTGCTAGGGCCATACGACTACTTGTACGGACATCCGGGCAAGGATATCCGCAGCCAATGCATAGCTGCCTTCAACCTGTGGCTCAAGGTGCCGCTGGAAAGACTCGACATTATTACAAAAGTAGTCGGAATGTTGCATACCTCGAGTTTGCTGTGTGTATCTTCACCAACGTACGCTTCAACTTGACCGCTGACTGTTACTCCTTTCCTCCAGTGTCGATGATGTAGAAGACTCGTCTATCCTCCGTCGCGGTATCCCCGTCGCTCACGCAATATTCGGCACGCCCCAGACCATCAACTCGGCCAACTACGTCTACTTCCGCGCCCTCGCCCTCTTGCTCTCCATGAACAACCCCAAACTCATCGAGATATTCACCGAGGAGCTCTTGAATCTGCATCGTGGTCAGGGCATGGATCTCTACTGGCGAGACAGCCTGACCTGCCCCAGCGAAGCAGACTACCTAGAAATGGTCGGCAACAAAACAGGCGGCCTCTTCCGCCTAGCCATCAAACTCATGCAAGCCGAGTCGCAAACAGAAATGTACTGTCAACTCCCGCCTCTCGTTATTATCCCTGATAACTAACAATCCAAACAGCGACTGCACCCCCCTCGTCTCAACCATCGGCCTCCTCTTCCAAATCCTAGACGACCACCTAAACCTCTCCCCCACCTCCGGCTACACCTCCCTCAAAGGCCTCTGCGAAGACCTCACAGAAGGCAAATTCAGCTTCCCAGTCATTCACGCCATTCGCGCCGACCCCTCTAACACCATTCTTATCAATATCCTTAAGCAGAAGACGACGGATGAGGAGGTGAAGAAGTATGCGCTGAGGTATATGGAGAGTAAGGGCAGTTTCGAGTACAGTAAGAGTGTGGTGGCGGAACTGAGGGCAAAGGTTGAGGACCATGTGCAGAGGATTGAGAGGGTACTTGGAGAGGAGGGAAGGGAAGGGGCCGAGGCGTTGAGGGTTATGCTAGGGAGATTGGTGTTGAGGTGAGGGAATACTCTTTTGCGATTTTTCAGGAGGAGGAGGGGATGTTAATAGAGGTGTTTTCGTGGCTTGATTGATCTAAGATGATGATGATGATGGATGAATCTTGTTTACGGCCTTGGAATAGTCTCGAGACGAAAATGGTATACCCAGATTTTTTTTCAATACAATTATCATATTCTCAAGAGGAAATAATTTCTTTTTTTTCTCTCTTGATCCAATGCTTATTGCATTGAGCCGTGGAACAAAAAGAGATGGTGTTTGTTCATGCTCGTAGAATGAATCTATGAAGAAAATAAGTAATACCATATCCCAAACGCTAGTATCACAATGCAAACTCCGTCGCTCCCAGAATACCAAATATCAAGATGATTCCTTTCCCGTGCAAACTCCGAATTCCAAATTCCAAACTTGTCGTCTCGGATCTAAACAATACACTCAAGACTTGACCTTCTTCGCTGTCTTGTTCTTTGGCTTTCCTAGAACCATATCCCGATGCTCATTCAAGCACTTTGCAAGTTCAGCCTTGAACTGCTCCGCCTTTTCCTTAGGCGAAGGCATCGACTCATCCGAGTTGTACGACACCCAAGAATCCGACAAGGTCGTCTCATCCAACTTCACAACATCGAGAGCTGCATCGTGCTTGCCTTTTGCCGCGCCCACAGCTTCCAGCCAGGGAAACGCATCGCGGTAAAACTGGTCTGCTGCGCGGCGCGGGGAGCAGTATTTGTTAATGTGCACATGGACAACCAACGAGGTGAGATTGGTGGCCCAGGCGAGGGCGGCAAAGCATGCGTTGTTGTAGACTTTCAGTCCGCGGCTGTGGTGCCAGCCTAGAACCCGGAGCTTCTTGAGGCGCTGGGCACGCGCAGGCCCAAGGTTGATGAGGAAGCTGTAGAGTGCGAAGCTGTCGGCGAAGGTGAGTTGGTTGTCGTACAATATGTCGATGCCCTCGTTGTAGATTTGCTTGTTCACGGCGAGTAGTGATGGGACAAGAGGGGCGTAGTTTCCATCGGCATCGAGAACGTCTTCGACTACGCGTTTAGAGGTTGGGCTGTCATATCTGCCACCGCTTGACGGGTATTTTGTTGACACGCGGGTGGCCACGCGGCGCTTTTTATGGTACGTACCGACAAAGTTGATGCCGGATGGATCGCAGAGCGTATAGTTATAGATCGTATTCCTGATCTCCGCAGGAAGGTTCAAGAACGGAAAGATCTTTTGCTTTGGAAGCGGTTTGGTTGTTTGGGCTTTGGGCTTCTGGTAAAGCTCCGTTAGTATAGGCCACCCTCGTGCACGCAGCAGTGCATCGCACCTTTGCTTGAGGGCTCTCAAACTCAGACTCCGTGTCTGAGTATTCCAGATCGTCAATATGGTATGAGACTTGCGTCCTCTTACGCTTCGAGTAGCGACCAGACGCAAACGTCTCTGCAGAAGCTGTGGCGGCAGACATGATAGATTGGATGGAGTTTCTAGAACAATTAGTCCGCGAGAGAGGTTGAGATGCAATTGAGTGTAGTTGAAAAATGGAAATGCGCCTCCGTGTTGCTTTAATACAATCACTGTGGTGAGTATCGCAAAGTCAAGCGTAGTTTACTTTGGGACTAGTGTAGGCTGCAATGCGGAAATGCAGGGATTAGCAAGGCATCAACTCGACGGCGCAGGCATCGCCTGGTAATATCGGTAGAGGTGGAGATTGCACAGCCTTGCCACAGGTTTACATGTAAGCGATTGACGTTTGGTGGCAAACCTTGACGTAAACGTGGGGAAAGAGAGAGAAGGAAAGGTCGAGTGCCAATGGCGTCACTCCGCGCGCTTAGGCAAGCACCCCACTAAACCGGAATGAGAGGGCAAATTATCATTCACCATCACCCGCAAAATGTCTTCAATACGATCGCTCACGTCTTTTAAGCTCGACTTACCTCCCAGCTGCATCGAATTCTTTCCGCTCAACCCGCAGTATGCAGTAGTTGGCACGTACAATCTTGAAAAGTCCGATGAGAAGGATGCCGCAGGGAGCGCTCCCCAGGATGGAAAAGTTAGTGCCAAAAATCAGCAGCGCAACGGCAGCTTGATATTGGTAAAGGTGGATGGCGACAACGTGTATGTAGAACATGGTTATTCTCAGTTTTTAAGATCCTTATGTAGTAATGTTCACGTGCTGACTCCCGAAGCAACATTATTCAAACTCTCGCCACGCCATCAGCCATCCTAGACATTCACTTTTTGACGCATGTCACAAGTTCAAACTTTGGTGTTGCGACTTCGACAGGAGCCTTCGCCATCTACGAGCTTCAGTCGTGGCAGCGAAACCCTAGCATCAGCCACATCAAGACCATCCAGTATTTCCCTGAAGATGTACTCATCACTGCCTTTTCATGGCATCCAGAGTCCTTCATGGTCGGCATGACGCTCTCAAATGGGCAGGTTTGTCTTGGTGTAATCGACACGGAAAGCGAAGATGACTCTCCCACTAAACTGGAGGTTGCTACACATGATTTGGAGGCATGGACTCTAGCGTTCCTTCCTGATGGCTCTGGACTACTTTCCGGAGGTGACGACAGCACGCTGCGTTTTGCTGAGCTTTCTGATGGCTCAGGAGGTAGTGTACCTTGGATGGATGGGAAGATCCATGGTGCGGGTGTTACTGCTATTCTCCCCGTACACCTGGATACCCAGGGCCTGCTCGTTATTACTGGTAGCTACGACGACCACTTAAGGCTTGTTCACGTCCCACTTTCTGGACGCAGGCAGGTTCTTGCAGAGAACAATCTTGGAGGTGGAGTTTGGAGGCTCAAGTTGCTTGATCGCAACCCGAAGCTGCCAGAGCATCATGGCGTGGAAAAGTGGAGGTCAGAGCCACCTCCTGAGGCTATCCTTTTGCTCGTGAGCTGCATGCATGCTGGTACGAGGATCGTCAGGCTCACCAAGAGTGCTGGAGAGTGGAAAATTGAGGTATTAGCCAAGTTTGAGGAGCATGAGAGCATGAACTACGGTAGTGACTCTCAACCTGGGCTAAATAGCCAAGGCCAACGGACATACATATCCACGAGCTTTTACGATCGTTTACTGTGCATGTGGAGATACTAGGTACATAGTACATGAATTCATGGAATCAGACTTGAAGATGAGAAGAGATAAATAAAGTTTTCAATAAAACTCCTATGGAGATTAAACTAAGGAAAACATAAAGAAAAAACCAACAATCAAGCATCCTTGATCTTGAAACTGACTCAATCAGCACCATTAGGTTCAACACTTCCTAAATCTATATTGTCCATACTGAAATCACAAACACCAGCGAAGTCCTGCTCCATGCCATTTTGGCCCAACTCCTCCACCTTGGCGCCATCGCCCTCGACACTACCCACGTCGACATTTTGAAGAAGAGAAGAATTGGGGATGTGGCCTTCCCCATTTGTGAAACCGGTGTTTCCGGTGAGAATCGTGTCGAGGGTGTCGTGGGTGTCGGATCGCATTCTTTCCTCTTCGTCGATCCAAGTCTGAGGCACTGCCAACTGTCCGAAGGAAGGGGCGGGAATCTGGCTTGGGCCCACCACATAGGGCTGGGCCTCCGCATTTTGCGGAATTTGCTGCGCGAACGCAGATGGGGGTTGGGAGAGGGGAAGGGAGCGGTATGCTTCTGGGACTGGCGGCACCGCTTCGACGGCACCGTTTTCGTAAACGCGAATGTGTTCGCGAGAGTAATCCATCGTCGTCGTCGAAACTGCTTGGTATCCAATATCGTTGGGCCCGTTCTCGACAACGGCCAGCTTGTTGAGCTGGTATGCTGCATATGTGACCCCATGTGAGGTCATGTAGTCGCCGAGGCTGCTGAAGCCAACTTGTTGTGGCATGACAAGTTGGAACGTCGGAGCTCCGTTGTTGTAGAGCTCTTGAATTGTCATCGGCCATTCAATCTGGCCGGGTGATGGGTATGGCACCCACATGAAGCCGAAAGGCAGTTGCTGCCCCTCTGCAGAAACTCCTTGTCGCGCCCAACTCGAACCGTTGGACACGATTTCCATGTGGCTACCGCTTTTGGTGCGGTAGTGACCGGGGGCAGGCTGATGGTTGGTGATTTTCAGTAGGGCCTGATAGGCCTCGAATTCTTCACTAAGGAGCTTGGCCTTCTCCAGCTCCGCCTGCTGCTGGTTCTTGTGCGATATGGTTTGGTTCTTCATCTTGGAATATTTGGAGACCATTTTGAAAAGCTTGTAAAGGGGTGCTTCACTTGGTCTTCGGTTGGTGGTGTTGGTATGAACGGGATTTGTGGTGGTGTTTGGCTTGATGAAGTGCTTATGTGATGGTATTGTAAAATGAAGAGATGGGAATTCTATGAGGAGATTTCCCTTCCTTTATACCTACAAGAACAGATAGATACTCGCACAATGCAAAAATACCCCATATGGAAGTACGACTCATCATTGTAATGATCCAGTAACATTCGATCGTTCAATATATTGTGCCCCAAAGTCACCATTCCAGACATAATCGGAATCAACTACATTGGCCTATATAAAAATAGCATATTAGTTGGCAGGGAAGCACACGCAACACGCTGTAACGTCAAAGCAATCAACAATTCTTCACACAGCATGAACTTGACGGACCTTGGGTTCTCATGTCAGAAAATAGTTCAAAAAGGTCAGTCAGGCTTCTATTACATCAAATCATCGTGATTTCTATTAAAAATAGATGGGATATCTGGGAGCAACCGCTTGATAATGGTGCTTATGACTCAATAGGGGTATCGACGGGCGGTGAAATCACCCAGTAAATGCCGGTCATACTTGGACAATGGAACACGATGACTACGAACAGAAAACGAGCGAAATCGTGGACTAGGTAGACACCAATTAATACATTTCAGTGCAGGACAGAAGACACATCTGCCAGCCAGTAGGCATAACAGATATTACACAGTCATCGTTAGGCTAGGAAGTCATGGTCCTCCCGATTCTTGCCTGAGACAGGGGGTTCAACCAAGGTTAAAAGTCTATACAAATAATGCATATGGATTCCAGTCCTTGATTGAATCGACGAGGAACATGGAAATGAGGACGCTCCAGGCAGATGCATGTTGAGAAGGAACGAAAAACGTTTAAACAAATACACGGTTTTAGATTTGTGTGTGTGTGTGTGTGTGTGTGTGTGTGTGTGGAATATCAACAATATCATAGGCGAATGTGGGACATGTGATAACGAGCAAACTATCTTTTATCGTGTTTGAAAACAACATGTATTCCACCCGCTTACTATCTAAATATTCTAAAATGGATATGCCCAGCGCCCACCGCTAATGCTAAGATGCAAAATATCAGAAATATGGGTATCGTAACACGTAACGCAACGCTGGAAATGACAACAAAATACCGCAAGCTCCTCATCTTCTCGCGGGTAGCGACAACATGCCATCTGGAGGGGCCTCAACCCCCCTGCCATCCTTCTCAGCCAGCAGCGCCTTGACCCTCTCAACTCTACTGACGGCTTTCTCCAGGCGATCCAACCGCCCCATCTTCTCTCTATCCCTACGCTCTAGCGTCTCGATCCGCTCTTCCAGCTTCGCTCTTGCTCGCCGTTCTTCAGCAACCATCTCATTCGCCTGGCTAAACAGCTGCACGCTCAACTCCTCAATCTCCGTGTCTACCGTCTGTACGCGCGCCTCAGCTTTTGCACGAAGGGCCCGCTCCCGCTCGAGCTCGTTGATTAGCGCATGATCGTCCTTCGGCGGAGGTGGCGGAGGCATGGCTCCTGTGTTCGCTGGAGAAGGGAAGCGATTTGTGATGAAGGAGAAGCGCGAAGCCCTTGTCGAGTTTGCGGTGTTGGGACGTGGGGGATCGGCGTCCACGGAGGGGCGTGGTAGGGCGCCGTTGAAGGGCTTGTCGGATTGCGAGGTTTGCGAACGCAGTGGGCTGGGAGCCCGCTGGCTGTCTTTCAGAATGCGTATTTGGTCCTCGTAATCCGCACATCTATCGACTGAATGCCTGTTAGTCTATGTATGTAGACTTGCAGGTAATGCCTGTTCGGCGCATCCTTAGGCACGTACCAGCTGCAGTGGCCTTCTCCTTTAGTCGTTCCATCTGCGCTTCCAGCTCCTCTATCTTTCGCCTTGCTTCTTCGAGCTCTTTCGTATTTAAGCTATAGCCACATGACGGACAGTTGTGCGTGTGGGTATCGTTTGCGGTTTCTTTGGCAGGTTGTGGCGACGCGGGCGGGGAGACTTCGAGGGCTGCTGCCATGATACCAGGCGCGCGAGGTAGGAATTAGATTTGGCGGTGTTTTTGGTTGACAGCTTCGCGGCAGGTGGACAGAATATAAGGAGGGAGTGGGGTATGTCCTGTCGCGTGGTTGTTGCAAAGGACCCTTGTGGTTTCAGCGTCAGCGTGATCATCGAACCCCTGTCACCCATGGCCAATGCAGGGTCCCCCCGCGCTAAAGCCATTTACGGTCTGGGTGGCTCGGCCCGCGGGGAATATCCCAGGCGTCATACGCACTTTAATCGAGCTACAAGAGAATGCACAGCACCCACCGTTTGTAAAGAAAGTGATTCTTATATGTTCTGTTTCTCTTTACTCCATCTCTCCCACTTTGAAAGAGTCTATCGTCCTCGGTCCGATCTAAATACGAATCTATGAACCATACAGCCGGGAAGCTAAATTTAGATGAAGCTTCTTAGGCGCCAAACTTCTAAGCAAACCTAAGAGAGCCATTCATCTTTACAGTTAGCCGCTGATTATTTCTATATTTCATGCCTTAATGTATCGAGATAGCCTCAAACTATCCATTACGCGAATGTAGCCTTGTTCACCTCTTTTCATTCCCGAAGCTTTGTCCGATCTCTTACTGGATGCGCCTCCCCGTTTCTTGAAACCTGCCAGAAGATCACGCTAAACACGCCCTTACCCATATTTGCCTATTTCAAACCATGCGCCAAGTTATCCAATACTAAATTCTGCAAATGCCGCAGCTTCGTGTGCCAGACAGATTTGTTAGTTTTCTTGATCTCAATGTTGAGTCTTCGCATGTTTGCAATAACACCGTTTGCTTCACATTGTTCCAGGAGCTCATAAATGCCGAGATAAGCAGCGAATCTGTCTTCTCTTTGGAAATATAGCCGAGTAATGAATTTACCACTACGCTCGAATATATAGTCTCAATAAGGTCTTCTTTCGTGGAGTATGTAAAACTCATGCCCTGATTCAATCAACCAGTTCTAAGCACGGAAGAACAGCAAAAGAGACGTCGCACGAACAACGACTTGGCTATCGTCTGAAGTTCATGTTCATCACGAGATAAGCATTGACCAAACTTAAACAGCATACTTGATACGTTAAGAGGCGATTCCGTCTTGGAGAAAAACATTATTTCTCAATCTGTTATCTTAGTATGGGCATTCAAGCTAAGTTTTCCTTAATTATGAGCCTTATGGATACGATATGCTGTCTGTATGCCGGGGTTTTCATCAATGCACACCCCGTGCGAAATCGTCCTTATCGTCTCATCTTTCTTAGGCTGCTCGGCCTCCTTCAATATATACTTATCGCTGTCGTGATCATCGTAGTTTTCCGACCGTGTTCGTTCGCGCGTTGGCTTACTACCAATTGTAAACTGCTTGCTGATACTGAACATAGGTAAGCCATTGTTATAAGGACAATTATCCGGGTTGGTAACTAGGAAGGAGGAGGGTAGTATGCGATCGAGCATGGAGTCAATTGGTTTTCGCAGAGGTGGCAAAGATGCGACAAGCACACCAACTGAGAGTTCACACGCTGACCATATGGTCAGATTACTACCCTCCCAAGTTGGATCGCGTATCTTCTTCAAAGCAGACATTTCAATTGTCTTAGCTATTGAGCATGCTGTTGCACTGTTCATAAATTAGATCATTTGATCCTATGAAAAATATCTGTAGACTCACATTGAACCCAAACAGAAGACAATTCGAAGCCCCCATTTTGCGCGTTTGCGTAGCTGGATCGTCGATAAATATACAATTGGTGCAGCGATGTAAACGAGGTCAGTGACGCAATTCGAGACACCCTAGTGCGGCATGAGTGAGGCATGATCAACAAGATAAGTGCTTTCGACAAACCTGGGTATACGTGATGGTTTCGTTCGGCGTCATGAAACATTTTGATTTCACACTCTTGTTCCAGTTTGCTTCGAAAGGTGTCCGGCAGAACATACCCATGATGGGAAGGACAAAGTTCAGAGTCGTGACCATGAGAATTGAGGTCCACACTATTGCGAGATAAACTCGTGAGAATTTCATCAGAAGAAGGTATGAACAAATGGAATACTTGAGTATCGCAACAGCGATTATGTTGATCGTTTGACCAATCCAGAGGTAGTAGCTGTACTGGAAGATATCATAGGGCTTCCGGATGCTAGGATCCATGATATGACGACCTTGGCCATGAAAGCATGTTCTGTATCTGACTCCTGTTGCCACAATGCTCAGTATCTAGTACTTGTATCAGTTCAATCCCAAGTTTACCAGTAAATAAGAAACCAAACGCTGCAATGGTCATTAGGCAGTCACTCAGACTGAGTTTACGACTACGTTTGATGGTGTAGCTGATTCTCCATGCGAGCACTATAGTACTCAACACACATAAGATGGTTGTGGGGAATAGTATATTCGGGGCTCGGTCTGGCCAGTGCTCTTTTTGTGGTTCTGACATAGTAGGCAGATATGATAGATGTGTATTTACGTCAAGGGATAAATTCAATATCGAAACGCAATAGTTATGGGAAAATGTTCGGCACAATATAGCGTATGATGAGCCCCAGGACGCTGGGAACTCTCTAGGAACGTTTGTTGGACAGGCACAACTCATTGAAATCCTTGAAGTAATGACTCGCAATGCAGGATTACACCAACCTTCCAACCCATTTGGCTCCCAGTTCCCCCCTCCCGCGACTAGCTAGCGTGCGGCTCAGCAGATCGACTACCTTCCGTTTCCCGCTTTCGCGCCTTCCCGCTGATAAAATCGCACCAATATCAGGCTTTCGCGATGTGTTGGTTGATGTTTGCTGCCTGGTCTCCACGCAATCTCCATCTCGGTTACTGTGGCACAGAACAAATCTCCTGATGCAGATATACTACTCAAATATCCTTGTTATATTCTCTAAGCACCAGAACGCAGAGCAAACCCCGTACGCGCAGTATGGCTAGCCTATATAACCCCCCTTGCTGCGCCTTATATCTACCTCTTTCCGAGTGTCGAATATGACGGGACTCTGCATTCTCATGGTGTAATAAGGATTGCCACCGGGCAGAATGAAGACCATAAAATTTAACTTGGCAAGTAAAAATCAACGGACATGACACGAATATAACGGGTAGGACGGGATTTACTGGCGAGCTAGATCTGCAATGCGGAGGCAATGCATCCAGCAGCTCGGAAATCACAACGCACTTGCTGCAAATGCAATGTTGGTTCACTCCCTTGGCAATCACACCGACCCTCTCAAGTATCGTTCCATTCTTGACTGATTAGTGTTTTTTTCGGCCTCTGGTCAATGCTGTTCTAGAAAAATGGTGTTCGTCCTAGTCTTCCTTCGTTCTGTCGAAAGCCGAGCGCTACGTAGATGCGTGCAGGCTCGTTTTGCTGCGCGGAAGTCATCACCCGGACGCCATTCCAGCTCGAAGGAGCTGGTTTTTAAGTGAGGAGTCACCTGACCCCTGCCCTCATCTTCCTTAACTAAAACACTACCCTTTTGTCGCAGAAATATTATAAGAAACCCAGCAACCTGGGAGGTGACCAAATCGGATTTTTTTGATTAGCACCATCTCTTTTAAACAATCCCATTGCCTCTTTGTCTCGTTGTTTTGCTGTTTTGGGAGCACTCAGTCTGGGGTGGGTGCATAGGCCATACGATTCCTCACTCGAAACAAACTACTTCGTATCTAGGGAAATTACTGCAAATCCTTCCACTTGCGACATGTGACAGGTCTAGGTTCGCTGCATACGCGACCAGCGAATCATCGTCATGCAGAGTCAGGTGTGGAGTTTGCCAAGACCCGTTATCCCGTCCCATTCATCTCCTCATCGCGCATTCCGTACTAATGATCTTCGTTTGTCCCGAACAGGTACTGCTAACCATGGAAAAACATGAAAGAGGAAAACACGGCCGATATGCGCTGAAACAATGGCGTTGAGGGATTGACGACATAATTCCAGCCCAGCTGTGGACCCTCAAGCCCTGTAACGACTTTGCCGCAATATGGATAAGTCGGCCAGGTCGTACCATCCCAATCCCTCAAGTCGCGTCGCAATATGTGACTGCGCTCAACGGCAGCAAAGACAAGACGTATGGCAAATGTCATGACAACTTTCAATTGTTGATATGCATAGCTACAAACCGGCAGTTGTCTAGTAGCTACATCGAAATGCACAGTCTTCTTGCAACTGAGTGATGGAATAATGGGTGGGTGGTGTAGCGTAGGCAAGCTATAGCTCGCGTCCATCAAAGCTGGTTTATCAACCTAACCTTTCTGTCATACTAGTATTGGGTACTCTTCCTCTCGACATCGCGACTGATCCACATGTTTCATCCGAGGAGCAACACAGGCGTGCTACCACGAAGGCGTTGAACTAGTCAAAATCGGTTGGTCCCAAGAGCCGTTCTTCAGCCAGATCTCGGGCGAGATATGCATGTAGGAACGCGTTGCCACGCGCTAAGATTCACATGGCTAGTTCACAAATCCCATCTACCACGTGCTCGGTGCCTTAATACTACCGATGCTAATCAGGATGGAAAACCGACTCATGTTTCAATACCAAATTTATGCACGTACATATACCGACATGAGACTAGAGATTGCGAAGGAAGCCCGTAAAGAGTTAAAGAGTCTTTACGAATCCGCTTGCCGATACCTTGTCAATTCCTCTATGACTCTTCGCAGGTCTTTCTCTGAAGGTACAATTTAGACCGTCCAGGAGAGATGTATTCCTTCAAGATCATAACAGTTGCTGCTCTGCTCGGGCTTTCGACGGCCCGAGAGACCTACGACTACGTTATCGTCGGAGGCGGCATTTCTGGCTTAGTTGTTGCCAACCGCCTTTCGGAAAATACGAAGAGTGAGATGAAGATATTCAGATACTTGAACAAAGCTAATTTTGTGAACTTTAGAGACGGTCCTACTCATAGAAGCCGGCGGTGCAGATGACAATCCAAATATTCGCATTCCCCGTGGCGCCACTTATGCACTCAATGAGTCTCTTTTATGGCCCGACTATGTATCACAACCCGAGCCATTTCTCGGAAACAATTCATGGAAGGCTCGTGTAGCGCATGTTCTCGGTGGGGGCTCTATTGTGAACGGAATGATGTATGACCGTGGGTCTGCTGCCGACTACGATGCCTGGGAGGCATTGGGTAACAAGGGCTGGGGCTGGAAAGGGTTGCTACCATTCTTCAAGAAAGGAACGGAATTCATTCCCCCTCCGGCGGAGACTATCAAGAAGTTTGGGATTACTTGGGATCCTGAAGCGTAAGACACTATATTATTTGAACTTGAACTACTTCTAACCCGGCCAATGCCCAGTTACGGAACCGGTCCATTGAAACTCGGAATCTCGGACACACAGTACTCCGATCTCCTTGATTACTTCAAAGCGTTTGAGGGTACTGGTGGTGCGCATAAGGCTCTCGATGCCAACAATGGGGAGGCTTACGGTACCTCATGGTACCCAAACACGATGAACCCGAAACTTGGCGAAAGATCGCATGCTCGAAACTCCTACTATGAACCTGTCATGAGCCGTACGAACTTGAAGGTCGTGCTGGGGACCACTGCGACTGAGCTAGAATTCTATGACGGCGAGAAGCTCGAAGCGAAGGGCGTCAAAACCATCGAGACGAAGACCGGCTCATCTAAAACCTATTACGCAAGGAAGGAGGTTATTCTGGCCGCCGGTGCAATCAATACACCAAAATTTCTTCAAGCCAGTGGTATTGGACCAAAGTCTGTTTTGGAAGCTGCTGGAATCCCTGTGCGGCTTGAACATGATGGTGTTGGTGCAAACTTCCAAGACCATCCTTACACCAGTATTGCGTTCAACATTACAAACATCAGCACACCAAACGGGAGATCCTTGGACACGGATCCAGCATACAACGCTTCTGCTTGGAAACAGTACTTTGCAAACAAAACTGGACCCATTACCCTAGCTCGTGGCAACGCGCTAGCCATGATACCACTCCCTGTTGTCGACCCCGAAAACTATGGCAGTATTGCGGACCGGGTACTGGGACTGAAGGATGACGCTTACCTACCTGCCATCTACAAGAACAGCAAGAAGCTACTCAATGGCGTAAAGGCACAGCGCAAAGTTCTTGCAGATATTTTTAGAAACGACAAAGCTGCCGTCGTAGAACTACCCATACCAGATGCCGGTGCCTTCATGCTTGTTGGATTGGAGAAGCCAGTATCACGCGGCAGTATTACGATCAACCCCAAGAACCCACAAGGACCGCCACAGGTCTTCTGGAACACCCTTAGCAATCCGATTGACAAGACCCTCTTTGGCGCGTCGATTCGCTATCTCCGTAAGGTCTGGGCGGGCCCAGAACTAGCAAAGTATACGCCAGTTGAAACGTCCCCTGGCGCACAATACAAGACTGATGATGAGATCGTCGACAATTTAGTCGGAAAGAACGCCATACTACCTTCATTGGCACACCCTTCTTGCAGCTGCCCTATGATGCCGGAGGATATGGGTGGTTGTGTGTCGGACGAACTTGCCTTTTACGGGGTCAAGCATCTGTCCATTGTCGACGCCTCCATCATGCCTCTGATTCCCTCGCAGCATCTCCAAGCGACTGTGTATGCTGTCGCCGAGAAAGCTGCTGACATCATTATCAACAGGGGCTAAGGTGATGTAGTCGGTTTTCTGGACTTTCATTGTATATATGTAGAAAGAGATAGCTTAGTAAACAAAATGCTGTAGTTAACTATAAGCAACGGGCTCCCAAATATAGATTTGTTACCTGTACGTACCCTTTATCGTATTCCACTTGTGGATTTGGCGTCCTCTCTCGTTTGGCCAATGCCTTTCACCATCATCAGAAGCCATCCGATGGTGTTCTTAGTAACAACACATACTCAGGAGCCCCAGTCTGGGGAAAGAGCCCGAAGCAGTAGGCGCGCTAGCCTAGCGCGTGACGTCTTGGTAACCCAACTTCCACCCACTCTCTCGCGTGACCTTCACGCTAATCCTCCATCACTCTTATCTCTATTCATCTGCTTACATGCATGCACTCAGCTCAACTCAAACATCAGCATTGTTGGCTGTTGTCTTCACATTTATCTATTGCAACATCCGGATGGCGTCCTACCCCTCGCTGTAGCTTCCCCAACCATGGAAGGTGGCCTTTCTCGGCGTTTTCGGCCTAGATGCTCTCACAGATCTTAGGGCTGATGATGCTCATGCTAACAAATGTTTCATGAAGCGATCAAGACAGATTAATTATTCCAGGCATACTTCATAATTACAGAAATTAGCCCCGCCCTAGGTTGGTTCCGCTTCTAGTATCCCACTTTTCTCCGCGTATGGGAGATGAGGGGAAGGCTCCGTGCGCCTTTACTCACTTTCAGGCAATGAAGGCGATATTAATTAATTGCAGAGGTTTAGGATCAGCCCTGTACATGCATCCGTGAGCATCGCATCCTTTCCAATTTGGGTGAGCTCATCTGCATTCGACAACGAAAGCAGCCAACCAGCACGAAGAACAAAATGAGTAGCCGAATGTCACGATGCAAACAGCGCAGTGATCAGATAACACGTCTCATTAATAACATTAGCGACAGGTATGCGCTAGCTTTGGTATATCGCAAGACTAATAATCACCAACGTCACAACCCCTGCAACAGGCATCATGACAAACACACAACTAATCATGACTGCATCTAAGATGAGGTCCTGACCTGCTCGACGCGGACGTGGTCCTCCTTCTCGAAGCCGGTAGTGCCTCCGTGCTGCATGATGTCGTCCTCAACCTTGCCAAGGTCAACGTGAGCGACCTCAGCCTCATCACCATCGAAGATCTTGGCGACCTCCTCGAGAGTGGGTCCCCGGGTCTCGACGTAGAAGACGGTAACGAAGATGAGTTCAAGGAAGATCCAGCACTAGTTGGAAATTAGTAATTTTTCTTAAGACGTTCCTGTAGTAGATCAACTTACAGCGTAGATGGTGTAGAACTTCCAGGTGGGGTGGAGGTACTGGAAACCATAGGGGTTGACGTATTGGTTGATGGTCAGAGCAACTTGGATGAAGAAGTTCATGATCATGAGACCCTTGGCACGAATCTTGAATGGCAAGATCTCGACAGTGTAGGCAACGAGCAGACCAGACCAAGCCAGAGCGTAGGCAACGGAGAAGATCCAGATCATGGCAATGACAGCTTGACCAGCAGCCTTGCTCTTGGTAGCCTCTTGCTGCGATGAAGCAATGGTCCAGACAATGAAAGTAACGCACATGGCTGCAGTGGCAGAGATGAAGAGCGGGCGGCGACCGACGCGGTCAACAAGCAGAGCGCAAGAAACGGAGACGATGAGTGAAAGAATGGTAAGACCACCGTTGATACCAAGCTGGGTGTCAGCATCCTTGATACCGATAGAGTCGTAGACATCGGTGGCGTAGTAGGAGACGAGACCGTTACCGGACCACTGAGAGAAGAGACCGAGAGATGCGAGGAGCATGAGCCTGTACCTGTTGCCCTTGGTCTTGAAGAAGTCGAGGTAGCTAGAGCTCTTTTGGTACTGGAACTCGAGGCGGAGAGTCTCCTTGATCTCAGCATATTCGAACTGGACAGTCGCGTTGTCAACATCGCCGTTGGCGTGGTACTTGGCGAGAATGTTTAGGGCCTCTTCGTTCCTCTCCTTGGAGATCAACCAACGTGGAGACTCGGGAATGAACCAGATGGCAGCCAGCTGGATAACGGAGGGGGCAGCCTGGGAAAGAGCCGGGACACGCCAGCACCAGTCGTTGTTGATGCGCTTGGTACCGAAGGTCAACCAGGTGCAGATAATGGCACCAACGTTCCACAAGCAGTTGTAGACGGCAGTGACACGAGCACGGTGCTGAGGGTGGCAAAGCTCGGTAAGGAGGAGAGGCGAAGAAAGCTGGGCCAGAGAGTTACCGAAACCCATAAGGAAACGTCCACCCATGAAGTAGTCAAGGTTCTGAGCAGCACCCTGGATGGCGGCCGCAGCAATCATGATGACACATCCAATGGTGATGCATGATCGACGTCCAAAACGATCAGCAATGAAGGGAGCGATGGGCAGCGAGGCGATGGAACCGATGGCGTAGAGAGCAGTAAGAAGACCAAGAGTGTCACCCTTGGGGTCGTTGAAGTAGTCGGTCCAGATTGGGAGGATACGCAGGTTGTTCAACATGGAACTAGAAATGGTCAGTGCATTGCTGATGGAAACACCAACGGTATGTGCTTACCCATCGTAACCCGTGGTCGCAGAAGCGATACAGATGAAGAAGGCGTAGAAGTAGAGCTTGCGCAGTCCAGGATCCGACCTCCAATTGACCCTCTTGAGATGGGGAGCTTCGGCCTGAGCAGCCTCAACGTCGGCCTTGCTCTTGGCCACGGCGCCAATCTTTGGCGTAAACTTTTGGGCGAGACCCATGATGTCCAATACACCTCGTCCGAAGATTGTTGGTAGAACGGAAGCAACGAGGGAACAAGGGCAGGTTTGGTTTGAGACGCACAACCAAACACGGTCCTGTACAGCAGGGAATATAAGCTGTTGACTTGTCGGGGTGGGCTGATTGCAGCTGAACCTGGAAAAGAAGGATATGGTCGGTGGACCATATATATGTCTCTTTGTCGGAGAGTGACCATCGCGTGTGGACCCAGACTTGAGAACTACGGCGGTCTAGCGGACCGGGTAAATGCGTCTGCGTCTAGAGAGTCGTGTGGTACTTTCGCGGATGAACCGCCGTATGGGGTAGAGTGGGCGGCAAATCGACCAAAGCGGTGGCCGCAAGGGTGCCATGGCCAGGCCATTGGAGCAGCCTCGGCATGCGGGACGAGCAGCCGTCAAGGAAACCAAGCAACAGACAAGGCTGGTCTTGTTGCGTCTTGTCTAGCCACGGTATTTGTTGGCTTCAGGCCAAGTTGGGTTGGCAGACGCGGCTGCATAGCATGGCACCAAAGGCCCGTAAGCCAAGGCCCGTGAGCCCGGCGTACCTGGCGAAGCTCACGAACAAGCATTGAACGGCCTTACTTCCGGCGCAGCTTTGGCACGACAATTCCGCCAACCTTCTCGAAGGCGGTGATCAGCTGTCAGACAGGCGCAGGCTACGGTTGAATAGATTAACCTGCCTCTAGCCCCTTACTCTAAGCTCGACTGCTCCAGCGACTGAGAACGTGGGCCTGGCAGGAATTTCCCCAGGGCTGCCCCACTGGGATTAGAGGGAGGCATACAATGCACGCGGGGCCGAGGTCAAGGGGCGTTAATTGGCGGTAAGGAAAGCAAGGCGGCCCGTGTCATGGGTTGTCGAGTCACGTGACGTGCACACCAGCGCCAACGGCGAGGAACCGTCATTCATGGGTCGTGAACCCGTCCATCGGGCCGCCCTGCTTGTAGTCATTACTCTAAAGTACTATCTATGCGACCTCCGCGGCCCCTCCACACCTTGTCTTGAAGCACTCCGCTTATCTTTCGCACCATCAGCGCCTCGCACCGTCCCCAGAAATCTTTCCCCATGGGCACGTCTTTAGTCGTCATGGATACCTGGGGAAGTCTCACGACATGCCTTGTCATGCCACATGGCTACATATTTCCCTCCACCCCCATTCCAACAGCCGTGACTCTTGATAGTGCATTCTGCACTCTCTGCATCCTTGATTAGCGTTCTTCCACTAATTGTTTCCCAAATACCCTGCACGCGGGAGCCCTCGCTTATGCCTGGGCGCATTCTGGGCAACACCGCCAACGGGTGGCTGGCATCTTTTTCCATGACAGCTCTCCACGACCCAGCGCCCGTGCGACCATCAGGCAAATGGAATCGAGGCGTTCCGCCGTGCCACTTCATACCGGTTGAATGGCAGCAAATATTGCGTGTGTTGCCCACAGCTCAATCTGGCCCTGACTGACCTCTCAGCCCGGTCAATGGATCCTCTGGCCGCTGTGCCCTTCTCTTAGGAATCCTGCCTAGAATTCACATGCAGTGCGGCTGATGCGGCAGTTGCTTATGCATTGCTTGTCTTGTTCGTATCCAGAATGTGGAATGAGTAGTCTTGGCTGGTGAACATGCCCTATCGCCTACCCTGTCCTCCCACCACATCGCCAATCTCAGCCTCTCGATTGGCACCCTCGACCGTCGAGTAATCAATTCTGACTGCATCCATACCTAGCTGCATCCGATGCGCTGTTGGTGTGCTGGAGGAGGCCTGATAATTTCGCGCAGTGGCTTGCCTTTGTCTTGAGACCCATCAGCATCACGAGGTGCACATGTACCGTGTCCGGTTCTCCAAGCAAAATTGCGGCAAGAGAATACTGAGTACCCACAGCGGCCCTCCGTGATCCACAGAAACAAATCTACACGTTTTCACGCCGAAATCGCTTAGCTACTCCTAAGGTTGGAAAATTCGTTGTCGAGTGAGCGTTCGTGCTCTCACCATCCCCACCATGCGCAACCAGTCATTGAGATACATGCGACCCATACCTCTTGATCACTGGTTTTAACACAGCCAATGAATAATGGTGCGACGTTAGACATAAGATTCCTGAAGCTCTAACCAAGGTCTTGTCCCGCACGCCCGCGTCTAAGCTTCGCAAGGGCTACGCCACGAGAAAGCACATTATCCTGGAGCCCCGCCACCGGGGTATTAGGCTAAATTGCTACAAATCGCGGCATCACCTGACCGAATCGGTAGCTGTTCCAGTAGTGCCTCAGCTATTGTTTTCCTCAAATAAACAAGAATTGGATGGCGAATTTTTTTTATAGATCTTCGTGTGATCGCTCGTGGCGCCACGGTCAACGCAGTATCACGCCCCCAGTGATGAGTCCAGCGGCGCAACACCAGTTCCACTATCGAAACTTTACCCCAAATTTTCTGACGATCACGCGAAACGGGACAGTTCCCATCAAAATATTTAACATTTAACAGGTTCTCCGCAAGTCTGATTGACTTTCCAGATTAGGCTGACCTGGAAATTCCCGACTCTTGACTTCCCTAAGCACCTGCATTTCTTACTATCCATTCGAACGACCTCTGGATTTCCATCATCATTGTAAGGCCACAAGATAGCGACCTTGAGAAGCTAGACTTGCTTCTCCATACCTATGCTGGAAGAGGGATAGATACGTGTATGTTGGCCATCTTTTCCCCTCATTCCACACATGCACAGCGACGATCAGGCCAGGCGAGATGCCGTACGAACCGAATATTTGCCTCTACATAGCGATCCTGCTAGCACAACAGAGTAAAATCGTCATCATCTTAAAAGAGGCTTTGCCAGATTCTCTCATAGGTGTAGAGCATTCGCGGTTAGCAACTCGCAATCGTCAGCCAAGACAAGCGTTACGTTTAGTACGATTGGCCATCACCTCATAGTTGATGATTAGGGCGCCACAATATTGAGATGTATTCGCCACCGACATGTGAGCGTCCCTATCAGAGTGATTGGACATTTGCTCTAGATTGGATCTAGTTGTACACAACTAGGGCAAAATACTATTGTAAGGTACATGCTGATGAGGCAAATTCGCCACGATGTCTTGTAGAACACCTTATTCTACCCCTTCATTGATCCGGAACTAGTGATGAGCGTGAGTTTGCTTTTACAGTGTACGGCAAAAAGGCTTTGCCATCGGGCCAATCACTGGATAAACAATCTCTCTTTCTTCGCAACTACATGTCATGCTTGCAGAAATACTAAAGCTATCGTAGAGTTATTCACAGCAATCATGCAAACGATATTTAAGAACAAACCAGAGTCACATTACTGGCCTTCGTATGTATCTGAGTACAAGCTCTGGATAATAAAGCACCTGATAGCCCGATTTCGATGAAGATATTCGACTGTTTTACGGGCTACACTGATAGAATCCTTGACCCTGCTTTTTGCCCGTCACCACTTCGTATCGATGCACTACGAGTTCATGGGAGCACACCGGGCTTACATTTTCGAAGCATCGTATACTTCATTTTTACCGAAATTACAGATGGTGAGGGAAAGGTTAGATCTTTGATTACTTATGGCTGTGCCATACTGCATCCGTTTCGACACACCAAGGGCATTTCGATTTACCATTGTCTCATCAAGCACAGTTCGCAATATCTTTCATCCTCCAAGGTAGTCTCTATGCGTGGATGATCAAGTATCTCAGTGTGCTATTGCTTGTGTACGACATTAAAGTGTGCTTCGATACAAAGCGCGTATTACAGCTATTTCAGTCATCGCTACCGGGCGATAAGAATTTTTATGATATATGTCAAGGACTAATTAATGCATGAGAGGGTTCTGGAATAGCGCAATTAGGATAGATGAACAATTGCTCTTGGTCTCAATCTAGCCATTTTGAGCATAGTGATAATTTTAAGGCTGGTGAGAAGGTTCGGGTTGGAGTGGTTCTGAGCGGGGAAGCAGTTGTAGCGGTGATAAGGGAGGTGGGACAGCCGATGTCTGCCCATAATCCTTGCGGAAGGGTATTTACCTCAGAATGTGAAATACTGAAGCAGTTAACACGGCTGATGCAGGTGTATTTTGCGTTAGTTAAGGCGTCTTAGAAAGAAATTGTATTTCTGATGGATTTGTACTCTGTTTTCAGTCTCCCAAACGCCTCGTTGCCACTCTTCTTTCTTGCATGCTTTTCGAAGCTGTAGAGAACTCCCGTTCAAAATATAAAGGCTTGGTGATGGTTCTTCTTTTTTACGCAAGCCCAGCAAACCTGGGGCGGGCATACTGTTACAGCAAATATAGGTGAGACCTTAGCCATAGATCCGTATGCCACCAGGGTCGCTGCTAGCCTTGACACCCAGTTATCGCCGGTCCGAACAACTAACATGCCCATTGGAACATCAAGTAACTCGTTCCAAGTGTCCACCGCTGTGATGTCTTCATCCGAGGCCGAGTTCAGCTTGTGTTGACATGGACCCTGATCCCAGAGCCTAGACACCAATTGGAATGATTTTTCATTCTTGTCTTTACTCTCTTCTTCTCCTTCTCCTTCTCCTTCTTCTTCTCCTTCTTCTTCATCATCATCGTCATCATCGTCATCGTCATCATCATCATCGTCATCATCATCATCCCCATCTGTTGGATCATCCTCATCTGGTACACTGTCATCATCCGTTGCATCGTCTTCATCTGCTACACGACCCATGTACATCTCAAAATCAATCAGAGGTAAGGGGTTTACGTCAGCAACCCATTCGCCTTTATCTTGGACGGAGATGACAGACTCGATGAAGTATATCTGACTGTCATATGCTCCTCTCCGTCCATCAAAGTGAGGGACATGGTAGTCAGTAAATGACAGATGCATAGACGTGTTTTCGAATGAACGAGACGCAGTACCATCAAAATTATGGTAGGAGTCAATTCTCCAGCTTCCGGCATCAATCTCTCGCATTATAGGTTGCTGTGGAGGTAGGAGAAAGTTGAGTCCTGGTTTGCCGATGTTTCCAAGAATTCTTTGGAAATGGAAAGTTCGTTGTGGCGATAGAGTCTCGTATGGATCTTGGATTAACTGAAATCTTAGCATCTCTTTGCGACCGTAGGAAATGACTTACAGCTTTAGAGACAAAGATCGAGTCTGCGTAGGAAAACGCTATCACGCTTCTGAGCATCTTGGGGTCAATATCGTGAATACCAGTTTCCAAGTACGACATCATCGAGACCACGGTTCCCTGACTCAAATTGATATGTTTGGCTTCCCTAGCCCAATGTGTATATATCAAAGGGCGGGCAAAAACGCCGGCATGAACGGTCGCATTAGTTAGACCGTCGTAAATTGAGGCCGCAACACCAATAGTTCGTAGCGTCTCCGCGAAATCATAACTCCCGAAAGCGAAAATCCGATCCAACCTTGAGAAGGCATTCTCGGGATGAATAAGGTCGTGATCCAAGCACCAATTCCAATCTTCGATAGTGGGTGTGAAGCTGAAGACATCCGGTCTGTCGGGAAGCGCCCGAGCAAATAAATCTATTGTCTCTGAGACAGCAAAAACGGAGCGGTAAATGTATTCGCCGGAACCATGGGCTGTGGCGATCTCCCGACCATGTGACCGGAACTTGAACTTCTCGGTAACATCCAGGGTGCTGGTCTCATTGTTCGGGACAGGAATACCATGAGCATCTGCAGGTAACCATCTGTGATGAGGTGGAATACCAGTCCCTTCCTCAAGCTCGGGTACTAATGCTGTTACCATCATATATCTTGAGTGCAGCGGGGAAGACAGCTGATGAGATTGTGGATCTCTTCTTTTGGGTTCTGGGAGCTTTTGCCGTATGAGAAAGGTGTCAGGGGGGGTGTTCTCGTTGCTGAGACGTCTTGCTGCATACCGGAAATATGAAATCACCGATTCGGTGTCCTTAAATGTGGACAAGAATCTCCTATGATGGAGTAGAGGTGAAAATAGATGTTTCTGCCAAGAGAAGGGCGTACCATGGGAAAGAAACACGCGAGACCTTCTGCGACCTAGCTGTACCAGTTTATGTTCTAGGCCCTGAGCTCCACTATCAATTTTGTTGTAAGTAGTAGCGCCATGTTTGAGAAATTTGAACATAGCCACATGTGTCTTCATCATAAATCGAGAACGCTGTGAATGCTGAGACCAAGATGCAAAAAGCCGAGCAATTGTCTCACTGGAAATTTCTTTCGATCCCAGCCGTTCAAGCAAGGCCCCAAACACAACAAGACTGAATTGCGACCATGTCAATCTCGCGTTAGCTTCTATGCCCGTTGTAACATTGACCGGTCGTCCATAGTGGCGTAGATGAGATAACGATAGGGACCAGCGTACACCCCCCTCTTCCTTGGACGAACTCGGTCGTCTCGATACACCCAGGGACAGTATTCCTCCTTGGGAAATGCATGGATCTTCCATTTTGATTTCGAGGGGTGCAGAATTGTACATACTCATGTCTGGATATAGATGCCAGGCTGACAGACCTAAGAGGGCAGCACCATTCTGAACTGACTGAGGCTCACCTGAAACAAGCTTATTCATAGTTTCAAGCGCTATCTTCCAAGTCTCAATGACACTTGAAAAGACGGCTGAGCCACCAGCCATGGGCAGGTCAAGATTTTTGAGTATCAAGTCGAGTTGCTTTTGTTTCCGGCAAAAGATGTCGTCGGCGGTTTGTAGCCATGCTCTGGCACTCGTATCCAATGCAGCAAGCTGAGGCCGGGATATGTCTTGTCCAACTGCCGCTGCAAGTGCGAACGGAACTGGTTCGCCTTGATCAACCTTGCGGGCAATGTCCTTCTTCCTCTCCGAAACCAGCTCGACCCATATAGCGACAGCTTCCGGGGCCGTCCACACACGAGCGAGCAGACATGCTAGGAGGTGAATATGTAGAGCACATGTCGAAGATGTGGCAGCGGCCCAAATTGAGGTCCCGTCTGCTCCCGTGTATTCCCCGAAAAGTGTTCCAACAAAAGGTTCTGATTTCTCTTTTGCGGTGTTTGCGATTTCCGATGCTCTTTTGCCGTATGCTTCTAACAATGCAGGGGCTGAAGGGCAGACGCTGTCGAAAAGCGCACCAAGTTGTCTCGCCAGTACATGACTTGACCCAAATTCAGCATTCTCTTTGCGTTTTTTCGAGAGTACGTTGCCAAGCGCTTGGTATTCCTTCGGTGCCTCGCATTTGACCAAAGTAAAATCAAAGTTGATGTTTGCCGCCGCTACTGTTACTTCGTTTGTTGCAGACGCTAGGGCAGCTTGGAGTCTACCGATGGCCATTTGAACGATTTAGATGCACTCAGTAGGTTGCGGAAATTGTGGGGTGAAATGAATGAGACAGTCGTTGGGAAGAGTCGATTTATAGCAAAATGATGCACTGCCCGCGCATGCATTAATCTCGCTTGCATCCTTTTGCCTTATTGCCTCTTCGCCAAGCAGCACCGCCACCTTGCACATCAGACACAGCTTTGCCAAGTGCCATGTCGACGTGCGCTGCGTGCGCCGAGATGGAGTATAAGTGTCCAACTACCAATATTATATGATAAGCTCGTAGCCTTGTGCACGCATTTTAACATAGTAGGTGGCGCGCATAGCATTTTTGACTCGCCTCTTACAGGAGGCTAAGGGTCACTATCGCCCAATGATGATCTTCTACTTCTAACGTAAACCCAAGTAAGTGTCCACAACTGCTCGTCTTCCTTTTAGAAGAGGAGTCATTCATGCTGTTACTTGCAACATCGGAAACCTTGGCACTGGTCTATAGCGTAGCTAAGGGTTTGGGTCTATGTTTAGGCCTGCAGGCCTCTTCTTTACGCCCATGAAGACGATAGTAGATAAATTAGTGCTAGGCAGCGTATTTTGGGTAGCACGCCCTCTATATACCGCATAAAAACTATATGGATAATCTTCGAGGGAATAGTAATCTGCAAGAACAGCTAGGGCTGTCATCTATATGTTATTCATACTGTGGGTATTAAATACTAACTCTAGAGCCGCATTAAGATAAATATTAGAAGACGTTAATATAGCGACGAAGCTAGATTTCATGGCGGACCATCGGGAGTACCGTGTTTGCATCAAGGCTCGAGATGGCGACTGGGGAGGGTAACGGGAGCTCTGCAGTCGCAGTTTCTACTTTGTTGCCCATCTCGACGAGACTGATATCGCTTCCAGTAAGGTCCTTCTCTGCAGAGCGATAATAATCCGCCCGGGAACGGGGCGCGCTACCAATTGTAACTGTAGCCGCAGATAGTTTACTAAACTGGCCGCTGCCGCTGCTTGCACTTTTGGAATTATGAGTACCCATGCTGGAGCCCACCCTCTGGAGGAAAGAGCCCATGGACACCATAGCACTTCCCAAACCAGATATGCTGAATACAGGTCGTATTTTGAGAAGACAGCATGCAATCAGAGCGACGTTGGTTTCAACAACAGTCCAGAAAAGACCATGCGAGGTTATTCCAGTGATGTCATAGGTGGGCATACCCATGATGTACTGCTGGTCGAGGGCAGCAGAGGGTGTGTTCTGTTTGATGCAGATGACCATGCGAACAACTGCAGAAGCAACAGCGAATCCTCCAAGTAGGAACACACCACACAACTGAATTTTGCGGACAGTGGGGATTTGTAGACGCCAGATCTGTTGGAACCGTAGTTAGCAATAAGTCTTTTTATAAGTACCGCTTATCGAGACTCACCCAAGGAAGTGGCAGAAGTAGGATGCACAGATCAAAAAAGGCATCAAGGACTGTGAATGCGATAGTCGCTTCAAATCCAAAAGGGCAATTCTCGGTAATGCTTGCCAGAGAACCCCAATTGGCAGCGAAGTTCAGGCGGCAGTCGAAGATGAACCCAAAGAAGAAGGCAATTATGAAACCAACAGTGAGAATTATGAAGACCAGAGAAGTCCACTGAAAGCTAGGCCATGTAAATATGCGACGGTAGAGGAAGAGGAATGCAAGTTTCGTAAAACCGATGGCCAACGGCTGCATAATGAAGATCATGTAGACACACTACTAAAATTTTAGTCTAGTAAACACACGAGAAAAAACTAGGGTACTCACCTTCTCTAAGATTACCAGTTCGGCTGTAGTGCTGTAGATCCAGCCTTCAACGTTGCTAGGGTCATTATGACCGCCAATGATTCCCTTAGCGGCACCTGAAATGATGATCAGTTAAAAAACCAACTTTTTCGTATTTGAATTGCGCTTTACCATAGATCATAACGGTAGAAACACCGATAGTTGGGAGAAGAGCCAGGAGACAAAACAAATCGTCAAGATGCTGGCTGAAACGCTCATCTCTAAATCCATTCGCCTTCTTTCCTGCCACACCCAGTCGAATGGCGACGACAATAACAGTTGCGGCTGTGAGTGCGATACCAGTGGCCAAGCACGAAGTAACGTTGATGTATTCGTAGCCCATTTTGCCAGCGATTCAGCTACCTGGAGATGGTATTATGAAATGACTAGTTATAGTGACATTAATAAGTGGTATTCACTTGGGTTATGTACCACATGGCATCCACAGCTGTGAAGGACTGAGTTTAGTCATACTTCAACCTATACGCATGCCTAGACATCCAAGGGCACACCCTCAGAACACTGGTTGAGAGACCTAGTTGAGATCTATTTGCTTCCAGGTCCATGGACGCACGCAAGGCCGCCCTTTGCAAGCGAAAGTGGCGTGTATAGGTCCCAAAAACCGGGAAAGGGGAGTTAATGACATGTGGAACGTTGCCCACACATCGGCCTAGAACCGATACCTGACGCTAGTTTAAAGAAGAGGGTTGGTCTTCGATCGCAACAGACTGAAGCCGGACTCAGATCGATCCACGGTATTGGCACGTCACACTATCTCGGGCACGGCCGCAAACTCTAAATACGCCATCTCGTTAACTCTTGCCCCGTGCACGATGTACATATCATGTTGACCATTGTGAGTATTTGATTTGCAGGTTTGCTGCAACGTCTTCCAGTCGCTACCTCTCACATTTATTGGCACCATGTTTGCTCGCTATAAGCTCGTATCGTCAAGCGACAGCGCTTCGGAACATAGTCCGGATCCCGACTCGACACGCGGACGATTCTACCGAACTATAGCACTAACAGTGCTTACAATTGCCAATGTCTGTGGACTAGGCTTGTCCATGGCTATCTGGCACACCACACCTACCAGCCTTGCTGCGTCCAACGCCCCCGATGCACAACCCAGTGAGCTTGCTAGAGTAGAATCTCTTCCCATCGAGTTCATTCCTTTCTATTGGAATACGCCATGGGGTGCGACCAACGCGTCGGAAGCTGATCCGCTGTGGGATAACATCAACACTGCACACGGTCATATCGCAGTGGACCATGAGTTCGCGGCAGAGAACCACGTAAGTTAGCCCGAACCACTTTCCTGGAAACCATTACGGTGCGGGTCAACGGTTGATGATTAACACGTTCAAAAGTGGCCTCCCTCCATTGACATACCCGGAAAGCCTGGTAAAGGATTGTATCTCCTGCAGGCCTACCATCAGCTGCACTGCCTCGTACGTCACTCATCTGACTTTGAGCTTTTCTTTCCATCAGCAAACTTCTCTAAGCATCTTACTACAGCGTATTGTTCGCGCCGCATATTTAACTCTGAAGCGCCAAGAGCTCCCGATCTTTCCTTCGGATCACGTCCTGCATTGCTTTGACGCCCTCCGCCAACACATCATGTGCCACGCGGACAACACTCCGCTCTATGGTCATGGCCATGGGACAGCTGGTGACGGACAGCTACACCGATGCCGGAATTGGAATGCGCTTAGAGTTTATGCAACAAAGAATACGGCGTGCTTTCGCGATGGCGAGCCTGGTATGAGTTTTGAAGACCGGTTTGGGGTGTGTGATGACGGAACAGATGGCTTAGAGGAGCGTGCGCCAGTACTGGCAGTCTCATAATTATCTTAATCTTCAAATAATATATTCTTCTGTACGTTTTAAAGATGCGCAAAACTACTTCAAATTACATGTTGTTACAGTCATCATCCACTTGCGACATTTGCCACTGCGCGTAAGTTGTCTGTTCACGCACGTTGTGGCGTTGTCCAGATCCCGCTAGCCGAAAAACTCTCAATTGTTGTGTTGTATAAAGTTGACGCTGGTAACGTAACAATACGTCATAGGAAGATGTCTTGGCCAGCCATTGCATTAGGGTGGTGAAGCCATTCTGTATCTCTTGAGGTTTTTCATAATTTGAATATTGTTACCCCACTGTGCAATCAACATAGCCCAGTTCGGTCTTGAGTAGCCAGCCACGATGTACACCATAGAGTAACTGTGCTTTACACTATGTTTACAAACGAATTTTGCGTTACTAATTATAATAGGATGGCGAAATAGCTCTATGTCAATCAAAGGGGTCCTTAGATTCTCTAAAGTTATTTCTCTGGGTCTGCGATCTAGATGGCACTGTCTAAAAATGTAGATGGAGACTGCAGTTAGCTTAGTTCTCCTTATTCTGGAGATTTATGGATCCAAATAACGCTGAGTGGCGGGGCAAAGTACGATTGCAAACATGGTGTAGATGTTAGCGGATATCGCAGAGGCGCTTGCAGTCCTCCTATGTACCGGATAATGTAAAAGTTTCATGGTTCGGGAAAAAACCCGTGTGCTGGAGACAGTGTTCTGGCCCAAAGCGGATTGAAAAAGTAGGGGTGCGGCTGATCGATTCTAGAACCGCCAGATAATCCCCCAAGGCTAGGCGATACGAGCTACGCTATTAGTTTATAATTCGCTGCATGCATGTTGAAACTTTCACAAACTTGTTCGCGCGACAAGTGCGAAACCTCAATTATGCGGGCGCTTTTGGTCAGAGTGCTCTTTGTATCTATACCTGCTTAAGGATAGTCAGTCTGTACCAGGGTTTGGAAGCCTCAAAAATTTGACATCTCTGGTATAGAGGGCGCAAGGCATAGAGTTTTGGTAACTAAGACGTTTCGGAATGTGGATCGGGTACGACTAGTTCGCTCCAAGTCAACTATTCACAGGGGAGTTGACAACAAAAAAGATCAAAACACACTCTACGACAAGCTTTCTTCAACGGGTATAAAGCGACCACGGATTCCAATCTATCTAGAATCGTCAGGCTCAACCATCTCTACCTCGTTTCCATCCACGCCTTATATTTAGTTATCTTGACCATCAAAGGCTTCTCTCTCTCTTCGTATTGTAAATTGTTCAACCACTTCAAGTTTTCATAATGCAGTTCACTACTCCTCTCTTTCTTCTTCTTGTTGCTGGCGCGACCGCCTCCCCTCTTCTTGGAGTCAGCATTGGGGGCATCAGCGTCGGTGTTGCCGATTCTAGTGGTCTTGTTAATGTGAATTTGGCAACAGCCAAGCCTTCTGCTGTTGCTACTTCTACTAGGGCAACGACTACCACTCCAACCGCAAACCCGACTATGCCTTCGTCTTTCTCAGCCCCGGTCCAGGGCCAAGGCATCCTCACTCTTAACAACTTGCCTGCTATGCCAGCCGTCATTGACAAGAGTCTTTCTGGTGTTCTTGGAGCCGTTTACGGTCTTAGTATGTCTACTCCCTAGGTCACTCCTATATCACTATTCTTCAAGTTACTGATATATCCTTTTAGTGTCTGGAGTTTGCAGCACTGATTTCAAATGCACTATCACAGTTGCAGGATCTATTCAGTCTCTACTTGTAGATGGCGACAAGTACGCGACGAGTAGCTCTGTGACAGCGTGGTGCGATCAGGGTCGGTGCTACGGCACTGCCGATATCCCTCTTACTGCTACCGCTCCATTCATCATCACTTGCGATCACTTGACTGGAGGCACCAGTGCATGCTCGGCCACTATTTCAGGGGCTGTTTCCGCTATCTTCACTAACGGCAGGCAAGTAGGTAAGTACAGTCGGGATCACTCACTGTTCTTAAAACGCCGCTAATAGACTTTAGAACTCTGGGGGTGGATCACACCCGCTGGTTACTGCAAGGATGGTATTTGCGTTGCTTCTATTTCCGCGGTTGGTGACCCAATGTACTAAGCGAACTTGAAAGTAGAATGACTAGGTTTCTATACTACTAGTTATTATAGCGCGTAGCGTGAGTTGAGTTAGTAGTGTATATATTCCCTACTTAATTTTTTCTACATTATATAAATATATTGATTAGTTAATTATCTTCCACCAGTTGCATTTATGAGACATCATAGATTACATAAGGCTCTCCTGCAATGCACGTGCTAACCGTCAAGACTTGGCGTCGCATGGCATTGCATAGCCTCAATCCACGACGACGTACGAACGCCACGACGCCATGAGCCAAATGTGGAGCCAGCGCCGTCTGATACGAGGAACCAAGTCTTGGATGATGTTTGGGATATGTCCCGCCCAGACCCGACACTTGACATGAAGCCTCCTACACTCGCTGTTGATTCCCATATAGCGCGACCGCTCGTTGCATCGTGCATACTGCTTGCTGCCGTGTTGTAGTACCCATCCTCTCGTTACCTTTACATCACATCATCCAACCACAAACATGTTCTGGAAAGCACCACTTCTTATTCTCGCGGCGGCGACAGGCATCCAGGCCGACTTTATGGTGTACACCGAGCCTCCAATTCCCACATCCGCGATACCCTCATTTCCAAACCCATCAGACGTACGTGCCAGCCGCTGCATCAAGTCTACATCCCGCTAATAACCATTTCAGGCTGCCAGTTGGACTACGTCCGTCTTCCTTAACGCACGACTCGCTTACGCGTCTTTCACAAGGTCCCTCGGCGAGCCCTATCAATCCTCCCTCGCGTCTGCGCGCTCGGAAATCGACGCCTTTGTCTCAACTGCTTCCAACTATAGCATCCCTCCTGAAGTTACCATGGCCGACGAGACACCGACATTCTTTTCCAAGCCGGACTGGTATACTGCGCTGCCGAGTCGCGCGAGGGCCTTCAAGGAGCAGCAGGTTAGCGACCAGTTCAGCATCGTACGAAATGTCATTGCGGCGCGGGTTACATCGGCAAGCTCGACGGGCGCGGCAATGCCGACAGCAGTTCCGGGGCAGTGGTTCGGCGCCGAGTTCGGCGTCATGGCTGCGGCGGCTGCAGCAGCATTCTTGTGAGCTGGGAGAACTGAAAGGATGGCCTGACACGATTCAAAAACGATGAACGATATAAATGGGCGTTATGGATAATTTCAAGTATGCAAAGCATGCAAAGTCATGTTATGAATTGACTACTCTGGTCAGTAAAGGTGATCTAATCATTGTGCACGAAAGAAATAAATCATTTCAATTTGAACTATCAAATCACATCATCTGCGGCTTGCTCTTACCCTATCCTCTCCAGGTCCTTGAGAAACCTATGAAACCTGCCCATGAAAGATTTGATGCCGACATCAGTAGTCAACTCATGATCAGCATCCGGCAGCACACCACTCTGATCACTTGCCATACCCTTTGGCATCGCATCCACCCATTTCTTCAACAGCGCCTCTTTATCCACCGCTGGCGGCACCATCTCATCTTTTCCAGACACAACAATCAACGTCGACCTATCGAGTCTACCAAACGACGATTCAATCGTAGAAGCAAGTAGATCAGAAGAAAAGAAATCATCATCTCCCCCAACAGAAATAAGCGAGTGCCAACGATACGCACTAATCGGCGAGGAGAAAATCGGAGGGATAAGATCCGACGGCATAATCCCCGTCTTCCTACCCTTTGCAATAAGATCTTCAGCGTGCTGAAGACTAGTATGCAGGAACTCCGGGGACATGAGTAGACTCGCAGTCTCGCGATCCGAAGTAGGCGCTTGCATAATGTATCCGTCTACTGGAGGCGGTGCTGGAAGAGTGGTTGCGTATGTCATAATAGCCTGGCAGCCTATTCATTCCCGGTTAACTCAGTGCTTTTTGCTAAAGTCACCAGGAGGTAAAAAAACAACATACCAGTCGAACTTCCTATCATCACTACCTTCTCCATCTCCATATGCTCTCCCTTGAGATACGCCACTAGTGCCGCAAGATCCTCGACATCGTTTTTCAGACTCGAATATCCGAATCCCGTGTAACTGCTCCGCATCCGGAATTCGAATACCGAGTACGAGACTGCCTCTGTTTCTGCCATGTTTTGCAGGGCATTGTCTATCTTGAGGACCAACTCTGATGTTTGCGGTCCGCCGGTAAGACCTCCGATGTATATTAACGCATTAGGTGAATCTCTTGCACCGTACTCGTACGCGCAGGAGTGTGGCGTTGGGGAGGTGAAGGGATGGACGCGGACGGTGTAGGGACCTGACATTGTATGTAAGATAGTCCAAAGAATGATTGCATTGAAGTAGGATTTACGACGAATAGATATAGATTTCCGAAGAGAAAACTGAGTTTGGAATAGTTAAGTCTCGTTCGCGTATGTTCGTTGGGATGGAGTTGTGTTGCGTATAGAGGCATGTGTGATTGGCTGCGGGATGCAGTCGGGTACGTAGTCCGCCTTACAGTAGTGCGGCATGGTTAACGATCCGTCACTCTAGGCAACTAGAATAACACTCAATCACATATGAATATGAATAAATATCTTAGTTGTTTCAGCTGTGCATTAAGCCAATCAAATATTATCGCATAGCCTCTGGAGAAAGAATACTATTGGCACCTGTCTGGAATTGCAGTAGTGAGCCCATTTCGTGAATATAAAACTTCACCGAAACAACTGGGAATTCAACAATAATGAGAAAAGAGTCCTTTCCAACCACCACAAAATCAATAAATACGGGATGTAGTAAGTAGATAGTATCCTAGTTCTCGTATCCCTGTGAAGCATGAAATACCCATAGCAAAAACGAACGTTGTGCATATCCCTGTTACCAAAGCTATCACAAACTTTACAAATGAATCATGCACCCCTAGATTTTCGCAATGTCAATACAAACACATATACTTAATCCAAGACTTCAAGACCAACAAAATCAATTCCCAGCCTACTAAAACATGCAAAGATCCTCAAACACCCCACTTCCTACCATCCCATCAAGCCACTTCTCAAAAAGCAACTCCCACTCCCTCTATATCCCACTACACCTCATAAACCCCCCTTACACTCCATCAACATCCTCCAAAACCTCGACCACCCAACCCACACTCTCCCCTCCAATCAACCCCCCACACGCACCCTTCACCCCTGCCCCTCCAACCCAGCACCCATGACGTCAGCGGCCCCAATCCCACATTACCACCACAACACGCATCACACATCACAAAACAACATTACTCTTCTGCTCCGCCTTCCCCCAAAAGAATACCCTTCGAGTATCTAATTTAACATCCCTATCCCAACCCCACTCCCCCGCCTTGCCTCGCTATCCAATCCCCCTTCCCTCCCTCCCCAACCCTCCATAAAGCGAAGGAAAGAAAGAAAGAGAAAGGGGGGGGGAAAAAAAATGGGCCTACCCTACTCCCGCCAAATAAACGCCGCCTTCGAACAAGTCACGCCCCTCGTCGCCGCCGGCTTCACCGTTCTCCGCACCACACGCGACATTTCCATTTTACTCGCCGTAATCCAAGTTTTAACCGTTGTGTTATTAGCGTTGATACTAGGGGTGCTGGTTGCGCTGCTTTATTGCGTGAATCCGGATTTGGAGGTAAATCTTCTTTCCTATTCCCTACACTAGTTATTCACTTTTGGGAGTGTTTTCTTTTTTTTTTTTGGTTTTGGTGGGGAATTTTGCTGGGGAAAGGAGGGCTAACAATGGAAAAAATAGGAAGAACGACAACGCATTATAACGCCCTGGTTGCGGTATGCTGCGCAGATAAGTATCTGGGGGGTTACCAAGTTTGTGGTGGGACTCGCGGTGGTGTGGAGTGCGGCTAGTGCGGCGGTGTGGAAGGGGATTGTGGCGAAGCAGTGGGTTGAGGATGTGGAGTATGAAGGGAATGTGCGGGCGGAGATGGCGTTGGAGGAGTTGGATGAGGAGGGGGTGGGTGAAGGGGGGAAGGGGAAGAAGAAGTGAGTGTGCGTAGTCTTGTTGTGTGGTATTCACAGGATTTTTTAAAGGAAGAAAAAGAGGGAGGAAGATAATTCGTATTAACTACATAACCTTACGAAAGCCTCTTCGGTGCAGTATACCCGCCCCGATCGAGTAACAACAATGCAAACATACCACCCATGACCGGCCTTGCCTTGAACTCGATACCCGGGGGAAAGGTACCATCATTCGTCTGGTACAAATCCGTACACGGCCTACTCGTCGGTGTCTCATTAACCCAAGTTGCCAAATCATGTAAAAACATGTCTCGAGTTTCGTCGCTCGCAATGGCAGCGCAAAAGACTTCCCAGTCGGATTTAGTGTAGTATCGGTTCCGCGTATCGAGAGGGACACCGTATTTTTCCTTCACGGTAGGGTAAAAGGCAGACTGAATGTCGTAGACTTGTTGAGGCACGAGGTCGAGCTTGAGCAGGCGGTCGTTGTAGAGATTGTAAAGTAGGCCGTGGGTGCTGGCGTTTCCGTAATTGAGGATGGCGTGAGGGGGGTTGTCAGCACTATTAATACCGAGTTGTTGCCATTGAGAGATGTAGTTGTGGGCAATGGAAGTGTAGTTTTGGGCGTCGGCTGTTTCATTGATCAGGCTTGACATGCGCGACATGGCCTCGATACCGATGATGCCCTTGAGTGCGAGGTTGGTTTGGTTCACGAGATGGCCGGCAAAATCGTCTGTTGATAGTTGCTCTGCAGGGTAGAGACTGTCTTGGACAAGATACTCAGTCCATTGCTTGAGGATCTTGTAGTGCTGGCGGATGTAGTCAGTATTTCCGGATAGCTGGACATATTCCAGAACCATGACCATGTGGTTTCCGCATTCCTCTAGCGGCATAGGCTCATCTTGGCCATCCGGATGACCCGTAGCATTCGGGTAGTGGGTACCCAGATCATGAATCGCCCATTTGTTCGGATAGTGTCCACTCTCTTGGTTTTCGAAATGGGGATCGAGCATCAGCTTCATCAACTCAGGGTTGGTGTAGTAGAAGATGGGTGAGGCAGGATAAATGACATCAACCGTCTGCGTATTGCCGTTTGATGAAATCTCCTTGAGAAACAGGTAATGCTTCTCCTCGGTTCCGACGAGTTGAGTGGCGCCGAATGCCTGGCGGGCTGCCAGAGTAGTCAGAATGGCGTAATCGTCTCCTCCAGCTGCCTTTGAGTCGCTTGAGATTTGATTATCGAGCTCAGTGGAGAGCTTGGTTGACTCAGAATAGTCATTGTAAAAGAACGAAAATGCAGAGAGATCATCTGCAAAATAGCTCTTCCATAATGAAGGAAGAGTCGTAAGCCCTCCAGCGCCCAGAAACTGGATGGCATCGTCTTGACACACACCAATGGTAAACAGCTGGCTTTTCGCTTCCGAGCCTACTTTCTGAAAATCCAGAGAGTACGCAAAAACGGGCCATTGATCATTGATTGCTCGGAAATTGGTGTCTTGGGAGTTGTCGAGTTTGCCGCTGCTGTTGAAGGTTTCGCGGACTTTGACATCAGCACCAGACATGTACGTCAACCCCTCTACTGATTTAGTCCCGTAGTACTAGAAACGTCAGACTCTAGGTACACAGCAACAAGCAAATGACAGCACTCACCCAGTTTCCCCATTCTGCTCGATCGTTGACTTCGCTAAAGGTCTGTTGATTCTGCTTCCACACCTTATGGTAGTGTATGCCGTCTGATGTGGTGCCAAAATCCCATTGAGCGATGGCACCAATATCACCAGATGTCCACTCTGTTTATTAATCAGTCACCACCCCGTTTCATTGAGAAATTCTTTCCTACCAGCACTAATATCAGTGTAAATTTGAACACTGTGCTCTGAGCCATCTAACGCTGAGACTTCGACTTCTATGTAAGAGAAGAGAAGTGATTGGCTTTTGAAGTCATTTGGAGTAAGTGGTGACAAAAACGTGACTTTGAGTTGTACCTTGTTGTCGGCATTGAAGGTGAAGATGCTTTTGGTTGATGTGTACTCAAATGAGGTTTGATTAACAAAGTCCTTGAAGCCGCTGGGTGCGCCCATCCAAAGAAGAGTCTTTCCATCAACCTTGATCATACCCGCCCAACCTAGCCACTGGCCGCTGGAGACAGTTAGTTTAGATTTTCAAAATTACTTCGAGCTATAACGGACGTCCAGAATGACGGCCACTGGCCTGGTAGGTACCCGCCATTTCCACCGCTGCTTCCTGCAGGCAACCATGTACTCAGATAAGGGCTTTTGACAGCTAGTGGTAACGACGGAGGACGCGCCGGAGTAAAGGTTGAGCTGGATTGAGTGATGGCTGTTTGAAGCAGGCTAAAGAGCCCGGCTAACAGAGAAAGACGCATAATCAGCACTAGGCGCTGTCGCCAAGTGAATATACGAATATTTGGGAGAAGCCATGGCTGCGAGATGTTATATACGCGGATTTGATCTGCTCCTGCCCGGGGTCACATTGTGCCCACTGCAGCTAGCCATGGGAGAGGTAACAGGTATGCGGATATGAATAGAAGGCGCCAGACTTAAACCCGGACGCTCCATGGGTTAGGTGATCAGCACTAATCCCAGGCGCGCCACTGAGCAATCTCCTTATGGCTGTGAATGACAACGAGCCAATTCCATATGAACATAAACGGCACTTGATGTTGTTGATGCGAATCCACGTGGGGACATGTTGGTATCACTTTGCGTTGTCAGTTGTACATCCGCAAACATGTCTCAACGGTGCGACCGGAGTGGGGAAAATTGACCACAACGAAAATCAAGCCGGTACCAAAGAAAAGTTGAGCAGTAAGACGGCTAAGATCAGCAGTACATACAGTAGGTCTAGCCTGTTCTTAGTGACACACCTGACCTTATTCAAAAGATTGTGTTTTCGACCTGCCAGTCTAGATGAAGAGCACGAGGTTCTGCAGTACAGCAGCACTTCATTTATTGAGGATCATGAAGAATGACTTAGTCGAGCCTGATCATGCGCCTCATTGTTAGCCCCTTGTTGTGAGATCAAGGGGTTGCATGGCAGGCCAGGGTTATGTCCGAGTGATCTTGGCGAACGATGGTTTGCTTCGTGCAGGAGCGGATTCAACGCCAGCAGACTTGACGATACCTCGTGACTCTACCTTGGTTGGTGTTGAGGAGTGACGCAGTACAGATGGCTAGCGGTAGAGGGGACAAAACAGGATGGGATTGCCAGGCGCCGTTTGACGTGTGTATTGGCATGGGCGTTGGCGTAGGCGTTGGCGCTGGTGCTGGTGCTGGTGCTGATGGCAGGCTGGTCGTACGCACTAAGCAAGTGCTAGCAGGTGCATGATGCGGGGAAGGCTTGCATGCACCCTGCCGTACTTTGCCTTCAACAGGAAAGTGCCATCGGCTCACCTGCAGCTTTACAGTCACTCGAGCATGCAATCACCCTGGACAGAAGCAAGCTGTATAGGCCAAAAGTCACGGCTGTCAAGGGAGCGCTTTAGGTAGCATGGCTACGTTACGATCAGAGAGCATGTGGTCCAGCGGCTTTGTCAGTCTTCGCCATAAGAGAGTCAAGCAGTATTCATTCTACAGCTAGTATCAATTTAATTGACTTCCTCATACATACAACAGCCAGCCAACGTGAGCCTATGATGCGTCTTTCGGACTGCAACACGTTGAGCCAAGGTAGTCACTGCTACCACAGCGCCAAGTAAAGCACAATGCATCATGAGATCCTTCCATCCATAGACCCGACCCTTCCAACCATTGCTGAGCCAACGCCAGAAACAACCATAATCGTAAGTGAAATGACGGAAGTAGGGTATCCAAAAGCCAAACCATGTGGCTAAAGCGAACAATATCAGGTCGTTGGGCGACGACCTCGGAGTGGGAAATTAGTGTGAACAAAAAAGAAAAAAAGAAAATAGAAGCGATGTCAATAGGGTATATCCCAGTGCATGATGTAGCCCGACCCACGCAACACCAAACATAATTTTACACAATCAGAACCCACCGTATCACGACTGGGCAACCCATGGACGGGGAACGTTCTCGAAGCGCTCTGCACAGCCGCGAAGCCAAGCACAGTCCAACACATCATGGACATTCCAGCGCCTCTCGCAGTCAATGTCGAGACAACCCCGGACCAGGGCCAGCGCGTCCTCGATGGAGCCATCTTGGGCGGCCTCCGAGTTGCGAATAGCCTCTTCATCCCATTGGCAGCTTTGAATCTTCTCCATGGTCTTGATGTCAAGACCGTCGTTGAAGGGCAGAGTGGCGGTGAGCAGAGCGTACACTACTACACCAAATGCCCACATGTCAGCCGCGGGAGAGAAGATGGGCCCAGATGTGTTGAAGAGCTCGGGAGCAGCATACTGCAAGCTGCCAGCGATTGACGTGCTGGTCTCGGATCCATCAAGAGGTTGCGGCTCTGGTCCATCTCGCTGGTCGCTGATGATGAAGTCGGCCATGCCGAAATCACACAAAAGGACATCGCCGCCTTCGCTCTCAGCATTGGGCACAGTCATGTCGAGGAGACAGTTTTCGAGCTTGATGTCACGATGCACGACCTGGACATCATTGTGCAGGTAACGCATGGCCGATGCAAGCTGGTAGGCATAGCGTTTGACCAAGTGTGCTGGGAGCCCGTTTGCCTTCTTCTTGCGTGTCTCTCGGATCAAATCAAACAGTGTTCCGCCCCTGTTCAGCTTGGTGATGCAGAATGTAGCATAGTCGGTCGTGTACACTCTCAGCAGAGGAATGATATAAGGGTGCCGTAGAAAACGCCAAATCTCCACCTCGTGGTCAAACTGTGTCTGAATCTGCTCATTCTCCAGCTCAGACTTGTTTTGCTGCGTCTTGTGCACAATCTTAACCGCGTCAACAACGGGCTTGCCATTCTCCATGCTCGTAACCTCCTTGACAACGCTAAAGCCGCCGTAGCCAATTTGCTTTCCGATAATGTACTCGCTGTCGTAGCCAATGCCCTGACCCTCGTCATCCGGCTGGGGTGGTCTGATGGGTGCCTCGGAAGCCTTGTAGCGCGCAAGGAAAGAAGCAGCTGGTGACATGGATGACAGCGAGCGGCCAGAGCGGGTAGATGATCGCCGACTAGCACGCCTGATGCTTCCATCCTCGCCAATCTCGGACCGGAAGCTCTTGTTTCGAGGAAAGCCAATGCGGCGTGGGGAAGGCGAGAAGAGCGGGAACTCCAAGGGTGAGGTGGCCTGCATTGGCGAAAGCACATAGTCGGACGGCGTCTCCAGCGGCGTTTGTGCCTCGTCAAGTGGTGGTGAGGCCGTAGCATCCGACGTCAGCGATGCAACCTGGTCGGGGTACTCGTTGTCTCGTGCCAGACCGTCAATGGGAGCCTGGGCGAGGGGGAATCGAGAGCCGCCCACGCGGTACTGCATGCCTCTGCGTGCCGAATAAGGCAGCTCGAGATAGTCCTGCTCATCAGAGTAGCTTCCGTTTTCAGGGTGACGCGAGTGCGAGTGCGACTGGCGTGCACTCTTGGGGACGGGCACGCCCAGGCCGACGCCTTCGCCAGAGTCGAGGCGGACCTCGTCATTGAAGCTGATACTCGTCTTGCGCTGCCGGAAGCGGGCCAGGTAGTCATCGTCGCTGCCACTTCCGCTGCTGCCTACGGCGAGGGAGCCGACATGGCCGAAGTCGCCCTGGTGGTCAGCGGGGTAGGCGCCATGGGAGGATGAGTTTGCCTCTTGAGCAGCCTCAAACTCGGCAGTCAGCTGCGATGGGCCATGGCCGGCGTGGGGCGAGTCTTTGCGGGAGAGGGGCGCGAAAGAGGCAAAGGTCGAGGCGACGGGCTTGCGCGGCGTCGAGGTGTCGAGTCTGAGCTTCTGGAAAGAGTGTGAGGGGTCTGAAGTCGGGGCCATTAAACCGGTTGTACAGTGAATGCAAACCTCTGTCAGTGCCGGCGGCAGCGGCGGCGGGCGGTCGTAGTATTAATGTGCGTCGTGGTCGTGGGGCTGAGGCGAAGAAAGGGAAGGGAAGGTTTGCGGCAGCCAAGGGCGAAACCGGGAAGGGGAGGTAATAGGATTATGTCGTCGTGGGCGGGAGGCAGCGACGTGGTGCTAGCGGAACGGTAAAATTACGGTCGCGCCCGGGCTGCGATGTGCCTGCGTAGGAATGGCTTGGGGGTGGCAATGTCAATGCTACCGCGCAACAAGCATGGAGATGGGCCGAGGGCAGGAGGTGAGCAATTAAAAGGGGACGGATGCTGGGGGGGGGAAGTGTGTGCACGAGTGTAGAGGAGGAGAGAGAGAGAGTGTGTGTGCGCGTGTGTGTGTGCAGCAGCTCTTTGTCCTTTTTTTCTCTTTCTTTTTGTTTCTTTTTTGCGCTTGCCTGAGGGCGGCGCAGCTTTTGTGGTCGGCCCATCCCCCACGCATGTTGTTAATAGGCGGCAGTCAGCAGCGGGCGCAGGCAAGAGTGTGGGTGTGGGATGCAGAGCACGTGAGCAGCCTCGCAGCCATGCACGCAGCCAGAGGCGCGGGCCTATGGGAGGGCGAGGGCGGCGCCAGAGCGAAGATTTGCGCGGCCACCCGAGGGCTCTAGTCGACCGTTGCTGAGGCTTCTGGGCGAGAGACTGCCGTGGTTGGTGGCAGCAGCGACATAGCCTTTGGCTGCTAATTCAATACTGAGTTACTTGGCCTCCCCTACCCCGCCCGGAGGCGACATTTGGGCTGCGCTGCCAGGGTCATGGTGCGAGGAGCGCTATGTAAGTACAGCGTGGGCGGCCCATGTCCATCCAAGTACTCTTACACAGACAAACACATGCGAGGGTACATGTGCCGGTCCAACTACTCTATTTTTTTGCTGCTGTGCGTGGTGCTGGCGCCGCCGTCGACAGACAGACACACAGGCAGACAGGGTGGGCCTTTCGGGAAAAAGAGGGTTGGCGGTGCATGGCCCAGCTGCGGCCCGCAGGACACTGAGCACAAGCAGGACGGGTGGATGGGTGGGCAGAGTGGGTTTGGTGCTGCTACTGCTGCTGAAGACACTGCTGCTGGATGGGGACACTGCTGGATGGAGACGGTGACAGACTCTGCTCGGCTGGCCAGGGACGAATGGCGAGGGATGCATGGCGACACTTATCGTGAGGGCAGCAGCGGCGGCGTCTTTGCTGGCCTGGCGAACACGTCAAGCGGCCGGGGCAGCGACATGACGTCGGCCGCTGTGCTGGTTGGCTCACCGCAACAACAGCAGCAGCTAGGCCGTTTGCATGCTGCCCCAGCCCCCGTTTGCTGCCGTTGATGCTGTCTGGCGTGCATTGCGCCTGTCTAATCTCGCCTTGCTCGACGCCTCTACGCGACCCTTGCTCCCTTGTTGGCGCTGCCTGCATGCCCGGGCGACGCTTCCGCTCACTAGCACCACCAGCTCAACTCCCGCCAAGCAAGGGCGTGCGCGCATCCAACCTCGACACGCCCACTGGGTGACAACATCACAGAGCTCGTCGACCCCATCGCACCGGCCCCGTCCCAAACACCACCATCTCCGCCCATCACCACCACAACCACAACCACAACCACAACCACCACCGCCTGCTGCCCGCCCTCTGCCCTGCGCGACTGGTCCCGCTGCACACTCGACTTCTCGCTCCCGCCGCCCCATCACCACTACACGCCTCCGCCCGCCCGGACTGCGAGCGCCAGCGCCTGTAGCCATGGGCATCTCCGACCTCTGCTACCGTTTCTTCTGCTGCGGCGGTCAGTATTCTCGCATCTGCACGCCCTGTCTGAGCCTTGCTAACTGACCGTCGCCCTCTGCAGCCCGCTCGAGGGACAGCATATACGATCCCGTGCTCGCAGATAGCGAGAGGGAAGCTGTCGCCGACCTGCTTGGCTTCCTCGAAAATGTACGCCCACCCGCCCTCTGCACCACCACCACCACCACCACCACTGCACCCTGCTAACCTGCTCGCAGCGAGCCGAGACCGACTTCTTCTCTGGGGAACCCCTCCGCGCTCTCAGCACCCTCGTCTACTCGGACAACATTGATTTGCAGCGGTCGGCAAGCTTGACTTTTGCCGAGATAACAGAGCGAGGTACTTGGCCCTGCCTCACCACCACCACCATCATTGACACGCCTAACCATCCTTGACACAGATGTACGAGAGGTCGACCGCGACACGCTCGAGCCCATCTTGTTCCTGCTCCAGAACCCAGACATCGAGGTGCAGCGTGCCGCCAGTGCCGCCCTGGGCAATCTTGCCGTCAACAGTATGTACACACCGCAGCTCTTGCAAGCTTCTTCTAACCCTCGCAGCCGAGAACAAGGTGGCCATTGTCGCTCTCGGTGGCCTGGCGCCCCTGATCAAGCAGATGAACTCGCCCAATGTCGAGGTGCAGTGCAACGCCGTCGGATGCATCACCAACCTGGCTACCCACGAAGACAACAAGGCCAAGATTGCTCGATCAGGCGCCCTCCAGCCCCTCACCCGCCTCGCAAAATCAAAGGACATGCGCGTCCAGAGGAATGCCACTGGTGCGCTGCTCAACATGACACACTCAGGTATGCCTGCTTTTCTGATTAGCCCATGGTCCATGCTCACACGATAACAGACGACAACCGACAGCAGCTGGTAAATGCCGGCGCAATCCCCGTACTTGTCCAGCTACTATCTTCGTCCGATGTCGATGTTCAGTACTACTGCACCACCGCCCTCAGCAATATTGCCGTCGACTCGAGCAACCGCGCCAAGTTGGCACAGACCGAAGGCAGGCTGGTTGGCTCCTTGGTTCACCTCATGGAGTCTTCGTCGCCCAAAGTCCAGTGCCAGGCCGCCCTCGCCCTCCGCAACCTTGCTTCTGATGAGCGTTACCAGCTTGAGATTGTGCGCGCTCGTGGTCTGCCGTCTCTTCTCCGTCTCCTCCAATCCTCGTACCTCCCACTTATTCTATCCGCCGTCGCATGCATACGAAACATCTCCATCCACCCCGCCAATGAGTCACCTATTATTGAAGCCGGTTTTCTCAAGCCCCTCGTAGACCTACTCGGCTCCACCGACAACGACGAGATTCAATGCCACGCCATATCCACACTCCGCAACCTCGCTGCCAGCTCTGACAAGAACAAGCAATTGGTCCTCGAGGCTGGAGCTGTGCAAAAGTGCAAGTCCCTTGTACTGAACGTGCGACTTCCAGTGCAGTCAGAAATGACTGCGGCCATTGCTGTGCTTGCACTGAGTGAGGAACTAAAACCTCACCTGCTGAACCTGGGCGTCTTTGACGTTCTCATTCCACTCACAGAATCTGAAAGCATCGAGGTGCAGGGAAACAGCGCCGCTGCATTGGGCAACTTGTCGTCAAAGGGTAAGTCTGATGTGTCTTTGTTCTGCCCGCCACTAACAGAAGCAGTGGGCGATTACTCGATTTTCATCCAAAACTGGACGGAACCCGCCGGCGGAATCCATGGTTACCTGCGCCGTTTCCTCGCTAGCGGCGACCCAACGTTCCAGCACATTGCCATCTGGACACTCCTACAATTACTCGAATCCGAAGACTCAAGATTGATGGAGCTCATAAGCAAGTCGAACGAGATCATCGACATGGTCACGGAGATTGCCGAACGCAACATCGAGTCGGATGACGAAGACAACGAGGACGGCGAGGGCGAGGTCGTGACCCTTGCACGCAGGTGTCTTGAGCTGCTGGGCAAGAGCCCCAAGACATTTGTCGAAGGATAGAAGACCGTCAGATCGCATTTTATACCCTGTTTATCGGTTGTCGACTGCTTTTTGCGCTCTTGCTCTCACCGCCGTATTCGATTTTTCTGATTATGCGTTCATGTTAAAGACTGCTTCCAGGCATTAGGAGGGTTGGCGTTCAGGAGCAGATGTATCCTCAGTATCTCTAGCGAGCATTGGCGGAGTGGGCTTTTACATACATTGGCATGCACACATGTTACCACTACTCTTACTCCCCCACACCGACGAGAAAAAGAAATTTGTAATTGATAGATTTGAAGCTTCTTGGGCATCGTGGAAATGAAACAGACGGTGTTCGTTTTTTCTTTCGATTCCACGACTCCGACCAACGTGATTTCGCCCAATACCTATGTTATGCATGGGTAATATATGCGTAGTCCAACGGTGATCCTGATCCAAATGGCGTAAAAAACCTGGGTACAAATGCAACCATTATAATTGGCCGAGTCGAATATTCCAGCGAAAAGCCCTTGCTACGTCCCGCCCCTCACTCTGACATGTGACGTCGCGTTACTTGAGCTAAGGTCGGATCGGCGTTACCTTATCGATAGCCAAAATATTTGCGACTTTCCCGAGTCACGCTCCACTTGCTTCACTCAAGACAACCACCACAGCGATGCCGCCCAAACCAAGAGGAAGCGGGACCACACGCTCCCGCGGCGGCGCAAGGGAAGGATCGGTCGTAACAAGAAATTCAACAGACGCAACTGAATCTGTGCAAGATGCGACCCCGCAGAGTACAGCTCCTGCAGCTGCCACAGGAGACTCAATTGAGTCAGTGGTCCCCAAGGAAGAGGATAGCGACTCGAAGCCCGTCGTAACTGAAGAGGGCGCGCTGAATGCAACCGAATCAAAAGCTTCGTCTTCAGCGACAGCATCGTATGAACGCTCTCTTTCACGCACGACGCCTATGGTGCTGATGACTATGCGATAGTGCTGCCGAATCGCCCCAGCCTGGTGCAGAACCGAGCGCTCGCGCCTCCGTACAGAGATTAGGCAGTTTGCAAGGCTCAGTGCCTCCTTCCCGATCCGCATCACCATCCGTTCGCGGCCGCGGCGGTACAGCTCGAGGCAAGAGAGGTGTCAAGACGCCCGCGTTCACAGGTAGACGAAGCAAAGAAGAGCGAGACGCCATCGCAAAAGAGCAGGCAGCCCGTGACCGGGAACGAACAAAGGAACAGGTTGCTGCAGACAAGAAGAGAGAGGCCGACGCATTGAGAGCAGCTAGGCGTGAGGCCAACAAACAGAAGAACGCACGAGGTGGATTCAGTGGAGTGGCCAGCGGGCCATTCTCGCTAGGAAGCTCTAGAGAAGGCACGTCGATTTCTTTCGAATATGAGCAACTGTGCTGACTGTGGCTTTAGACAGGAAGAACAATCCAAATCGTGGACACTCTGGTTTTGGCGCAGGATCCGGCTCACGAGCAGAACGCATCAAGAACGAAGATGGCGGTTACGCAGGCTCAAGTCGGTCTGGAGGCGGAGGTGGGGGCGGCGGCAGTTCTTACATGAAGGGAGAGGGTGGCGGAATGGTTTCCTCGGATGATGAAGACGATATTAACCTGCCACGCAAAGACATTGACCTGATCGAGATTTCTTCTGACGAAGACGAAGCCAAGGACAAAAGTGTGCCGACACAACGTCTCACAAGGACAGCATTGCCTGTCCGAATAGGACGGAAAGAACATCAAGAGCGAACATTTGGTATCAACACGGAAGCCAGCTCGGAGGCGTCTGCTAAGATACTCGAACAAGCGGAATCGAGCGGACAGTCACTGGCTACGGCTGCCACGGACCAAGCTGGCCGAAGATCAAAAGCCAAGTCAAAGGATGTGGAGATTACCGGCTCTCGGAAGCAGTTCAAGGGTGTTTGGAATGACCCAGAAGATTCTGACATTGCTGTCAAGATGGAACCTACCAGCGACGACGAGAACATGGCTGATGCTGAACAAGTTGGCTTGTCCAACGCTCCAGCTCAGCCAGCGGAGAAGGAAGAACCACAATCACCGGACGCTGAACGCAAGCCGAAGATCAAAAGGAAGAGTATCGCCGAACCCATCCTCCAGACTGACGAAGACCGTGCAGAATGGGCGCGTTTTCAGTCAAACTTGCGCCACATTCGAGCTGAGCTGGGTCCCGAAGAGGTGCCGCCTGTTGACGGGACAGGGGACGTAGCCATGGCAGACGCCGGCAGTACAGAGAAACGACCCACAGTGCGAGATAACAATGTTTATCTCTTCCAGATCCCGCCTCTGATGCCAGAAGTGGAACCGCCGGCTGTCAAAAAAGAGGCTTCAGATGCCCAGCCCCCTCCACCGCCCGTCCAGGCTTCAGGCAAAGCGGATGCGAAGATCAAGGTCGAGGAAGGAAGTTTTTCAGATCCCAATGCCAAGGCCAAGGAAGGGGTCCGCTTTGGAAGTGGACTGGTAGGCAAACTGCGCGTACACAAGTCCGGCCGCACAACACTGGACTGGGGCGGCACGAGCTTTGAGCTGACGCCGGGGAATAGATCAAGCTTCTTACAAGAAGTAGCTAGTGTCGAGATCCGGCCAGAGAACCAGAGAGCAGCGCCCGAGGATGCAGGAGATGCAATTAGTCTTGGCAGGGTCAAGGGCAAGTTTGTGGTGGTTCCCAACTGGGCGAAGATGCTGGACTAGTGCACGGAGAAGGTGTTGTCCCAGTAGACGGCGTTTCCCGTGGTGTGTTAGCTCATCAACAAGGTTAAGGCTGAAACGATATGAGTCTTGTAGCGTTGTTGTCAAAGTACAGTGAAGCAGTGCCTTTGGGGGAGGGGGCTGGCCCTTGAAGAGGCCGCGCTAAGCTCCACCCGTATAGTTGCCATTGGTGGGTGGCAGTCCGGCAAGCATCGCGGTGTGCAGTTGCAATCTGCAAGCGTTTTCTGTCGGCCCGTTGAGCTGCGCATGCCCACGTGAATATGACACATTTTGAACTTGCACATCACACATATCGGGGACTTGGTCATCGCCATTGCTTCGACTTGGTTTCCGAGTCGCCAGCGCCGACGAGCTCGGCTGATGAATACAGAATCAGAGTACATACACACCATTCCCGGGACCGAGCCATCTACGTGACACGAGGGCAGAGCAGCCGCGGCGTCAGACGAGAGCGGTGGTAGGGGGAGAGTTCAGTGCAGGTGGCACGTGCATGGGATCGAGATTCGAACGTCGTGGGCAAATGCCATGTTGAAGGCTGAAAAGGCCAGTGCGGCCACAATCGAGCCCCCGCGCATTAGCCCCTCGGCAGGAATGCCGGTGCAGGTTGTGGTAGGCGATTTGCAGCGTAAATCACCCTGGCCAGCCGCCTAGCTCGTCCTGCTCCCTGTTAACTGTCACTAACTGCTCTTTCTGCGTCCGCATCTCAAGGGTGCCGTTCATCGATGCAAAGCCTTCCAGACGGGGCATGCACCCACCATCGCCTCTGCAACAACCACTCCTGGTGCACATCCCGCGCCCCCCCGCGCCCGTCTCGGGTCTCCCTGTTCCTCCGCGGTGCAACCACGGCGTTATCCACGCAGATCCGCCATGGGGGATGTGGATATCCGTCAGCTCTTCGACAGCGACCCTCGACCAACCTTTGTTGTTGACTGCGACTCCCCTTCATCCGCCATCTACCATGTCAATATCGCCTTGCTTGCTATCCCACAAATTGCCCTATCGCTTCCTTCGCACAACGCGCTGAGAGACTGGTGGGATCCCGTGAGCCTCAGTTCCGCTCGCCACCAAAACGAGTTCCGCCATGGTAGGTACCGGTGGGCCAAGTTCGTTGTCTGTCGTCGCTGGCTCGTCGTTACCATTGTTCAGCAGCCGCCCCCTTCGCTCGAGCAGCCAAGCTGCTTCTCAGAGCCTGCAAGACTATCTCGCATCGTCTCCCCTCTCTGGGGATCCCAACCGGATACCATCTTCACTGTCAAAATCCAGTCGCCAGAGTTACGCCAACACATTGAACGCATCCGCAAAGTCGACTGGTCAAAAACATCTCTAGGCCCTATAAGCAGCTGGGGATATGAACTCAACCTACTTGTGACGACTTTGATGCTGGAAACCCGCCCAACCGCCCTCTTCCTCGGACCTGAGCGGACCGTCTTGTACAACCTCGCTTATGGCGCCGTCAGTGGGTCGAGACACCCTTCCATACTGGGCCAGAGTATCCTAGATGCATGGTGTGTTGGACACCACGAACCGGGATCAAGCTTTTCTGACAACCCAACAGGCCTGAGCTTGCAGATCCCATCTCGACAACCATGGACCACTCAGAACAAACACGCTTTGCCGATGTTCCTGAAGAGGAATTTCACTTCATGGTCGAAAGAAATGGTTTTGTTGAAGAGGTCTTCTTCATGTGGAGCCTTGTACCTCTTGTCGGTGTCGGCGACATTACCGGCATGTATTCTATCGTGACAGAGGTCACGAAACAGAGGTAACTACCTCGTATTCTTCGCCAAAAAAAGATACGGTCATTAATCATACCGATTCAGGTTGCTCGAGCGTCGCGTTAATGCTTTGTTAAGGGTGGGCCAGTTAGCCAGCAAAGCAAGAACAACTAAGGAGTTTTGGGCTCAGGTAGGCCAAGCTATTCAGCCATCTGAGTATGACTTTCCGACCGCCATTTTGTACTCAAATTCTGAGTTGAATGATGTACCAGACGCTGCAGATGTTAAGACTGGACTACCACGCAGATGCACTCTGCAATGGACCATCGGATACAAACCCGACCACTCTGACATACCTCAGCATCTGGACCTAGACCAAGATACTGGCTTGGCTCGCGCTTTTTCTGCCAGTATAAGAGACGGGCCTGAAGTACTATTTGAAGAGCATGATGGTATATTACCAACGTCATTGTACACAGATCTCGAAAAGCGCGGTTTTGGAGACCCACTGAAAGTCTTCCTTGTTCTTCCAATACGGACTTACGAAGACAACATTGTAGCATTCCTTCTTATTGGGCTGAATACTCGTCGGCCATATGATGACGAGTACAAGGATTGGATCAATGTCTTTTCCAACCTGCTGGGAGCTTCTGCTGCACTGGTGGCACTCCACGAAGAGGAGGTACGAAGACGCAAACTGCAAGAGGAACAAGCCGCCCGGGATCGCGAAGCCCTTAATGCTGAAGTTGCAACTCTTGCACAGGAAGCTAGTAATGCCGTGGAAAAACTTCGCAATTTTCATGAGATTGCAGATCAACTCGGACTAGGGTACTTTGAGATTGGTGTTGATGGGATGCTGGTACATGCTAATGTAAGGGTCCGAATTGCAGCCCGCCAACATCGGCTGATGCGACAACAGGAAACATACTTTGTTCAAACTGGGCACCAGAGAGAGTTTTCGAATTGCCCACCTTTTGCCTTCAAGCAATGTATTCACGAAGATGATATAGCTACAATCGAGGATCAATGGGAGACTCTGATAGCGGGAGAACCAGCTACATTTGAGGTTCGTTGGAAGAGACACTTGAATCAAGAAAAAGGAGGCAAGAAGGCTAGTGACGACTATCTCTGGACACTCTCGGCTTGTGTGCCTATCAAAGACGCAGACGGGATTGTTACAGGTGTCTTTGGCTGCAACACCGACATTTCTGCCCAGAAAGAGGCAACCGAAGCTGCGATCATGCGCTCAGAGGCAGAGCGGCGCTTAGCCAGTTTCACTGAGCTGGCACCAGTCGGTCTATACCACCTGAACGAGGATCTGTCAATGAGGTACTGCAACGACCAGTGGTTTCGTATCACCGGTCATGACAAAGTCCCCATGGATCAAGTAGACTGGCGAAATATCGTCGACGAAGACCGGATAGAGGCTTGCTATCACGACGTAGACATGACCAGATACAAGGAAGGGTCACATACATTTTCAACCAATCTCAAGAAACAATGGACAGGGCCGGATGGAGTCACGACATCAACCTGGATTCTCGTAACAGCCACTGCCTATGCAGATGGCACCATTATGGGGACAATGACGGACATTTCGCAGCTGAAGTGGGCCGAGTCGATCCAAAAGACCAGAGTTGAAGAAGCGCTGGAGTCGAAGAGGCAGCAGGAAAACTTCATTGATATGACCAGTCATGAGGCAAGTGACTCTCACAGACTTTGTGTGCATCAAAAACTGACTGTCACCGATATAGATGCGCAATCCACTGAGCGCAATGGTACAATGCGCCGACTCTATCATGGGCTCACTGGGCGAGATGAAAGCTCTCGTGCAAGACGAAGCCCTCGCTGCACAGCCCGACCAACGAGCACAGCTAGAAGACCTCATTTATAGCAGTATAGATGCTATCGATACGATACAGGCATGCGCCACACATCAAAAACGGATTGTCGACGACATCCTTACTCTCTCAAAGCTTGACTCGAAGCTTCTAGTCATCAGCCCTCTAGTGCTGCAACCCGCGACACTTTTACAAGACGCATACAAAATGTTCAAAGACGAAGCTAACAAAGTTGGTGTCGACCTCGAAGTGCGGTGTGACCCATCCATCGAGGAGATGGAGATTGACTGGGCAGTCTTGGATCCGAGCCGCGTTCTTCAGATTCTCATAAACCTACTGACCAACGCAATCAAGTTCACGAAGGATCAAGAGACACGCAAGGTCGAAGTCATTATGGGTGCTTCTCGTGAGGTAGAAAAGATGCCAGAGATCGAGTATGTGCCACAAGAAGCCTTACGAAGAGATTTCCTTGCTCACACGGAGGACGATCATGCTGGTGAAGTGTTCTACCTCAACTTCATAGTTAGGGACAGTGGATGTGGGCTTTTGCCTGAGCACAAGGCAAAACTCTTTCTTCGATTTTCGCAAGCCACACCAAAGACACACGTCCAGGTACTACTCTGCCACATATCCTTTGCCGTTCGTATCAGCAGACTGACAACCACTCTAGTATGGCGGGACAGGCCTTGGTCTCTTTATATCCCGGGAACTCACCGAACTGCAAGGCGGCAGCATTGGTGTGGCCTCTGACCAGAACATTGGATCTACATTTTCCTTTTACATCAAATCACGGCGTGCAACACCACCTCGAGACAAACGCACGACTATAGACGGAAACCTTACTCTGAACGGCGAGCCGTCGACGGGCACCAACGTCGACATTATTGGAGACATGAATGGCAACCATGAAGCTGTAGTGGCCGATACCCTGTCGTTGCCAGAGGTGGAAGAAGTCATGGAAGTAGAGAAACATCATTACAACATCCTGGTTGTAGAAGACAATCTGATTAACCAGCGGGTTTTATCCGCGCAACTAAAGAAACTAGGCCACACGGTGCACGTTGCAAACCACGGCGTCGAGGCCCTGTGCCATTTATCACAAACGCCGTTTTCAGCCACGCCTAGTGCTTCGCCCTCGGTGCCTCTCAGCGTGGTGCTCATGGACATTGAAATGCCCGTCATGGATGGACTGACTTGTACAAGGAGGATCCGAGAGATGGAGGCACAAGGCGAGCTGAGTGGACATGTACCGATTATTGCGGTCAGTGCCAACGCGAGACGAGAACAGGTGGAATTGGCCAAGAGCGCGGGTGTGGATGGCGCAATATGCAAGCCTTTCCGGGTTCCCGAGTTGATAGGCTTAATTGAAGGGCTGGGCATTAAGTGAGAGTGGCTGATGATCAAAGGCAGAGCAAGGGACGCGATGGGAGGCACAGGCGCAGGCAGCATGGACACCATCGTAGTTCCTGGGCTAGACAATGAACGTAATAGAGATTCAAAGAAACGTCCGGGCCCCCGCGTCTTGAGACGCGTCCGAGCACGCGTCGTCTGGTCAACTGCAGGGCGTAGGGACTGGGTAGTGACGCCATGGAAACCTTCAGCAGATCTCGAGGGTGTGTGCGCAATGTAGGGGGGCGCTTTGCTCGTCTGGAGGGGGCTCGAAATGGATCAAAGACAAAGTGGAAGTGGGAGCCAGCCACTTAACGCGTCGAGCAACGCGTCGTGCCTGGCGATACGTCGCCGGAATGTCATGGTCAGCCATTGTCAGATTCTCATCAGCGAAAAATCTTATCTGATCCGAGGCCGGAACGAGCCAAAAGACCATTGTGCAGCCAGTGCGGACTAGCAGACGGCCTAATTGTGGTTTCAAATGCATTTCCAAGACTGATATCAGCCGCCAGGCCCCAGAGCCTAGCTGCTCACGGAAACGGCCCTTGCATGTTGTGGTGGGGACAGGTCGAATCGTAGCGCGTTGCGACGCGTCTGGGTTTTGGCACAGGCTGTGGCTGGGTACGCAGCTGAGCGACCATTTTGCACTTCCTACACGTCTGGGGAGCAAGAATATGGGCAATATGGGTGTCTTTGGATTGCATGCAGGCACAGGGTTGCACATATCTACTTAGTTCCTCTACGTTTGTGGTGGAAAGGCTGGGAACAGCATGATGATGGGGATTGCGAACGCATGAGCTCATAGCGCACTTTTCGCGTCGAGGGGGCACTAGCGGCCGCAAGCGCGATCGCCCTGTCACGTGCTCGCGAGTGAACGCGGATTTATAGACTGAGCGCGTCTCTTCTCTGTCCCTCTCTACACTACAACCCACCACCACTACTTACAAGCACATCCACTTGTCTTGTCTTCTCTACGCCTGTGTCCTTCTACACTCGACCCAGCGCATTATTATCACCTTTTTTTCTTCGCCTCACACACAATGTCTGCTATTCAGTCTACACCTTCCAAGCAGGTACGTCACGGTACATGCGGGACATGTACTTCCACGCGACGCGTCCATACTAACGCGCCATACAGGTGGCATCTGCAATTGAGTCTCTCAAGATGACCAACTCACCCGCAAAGACACTCGACTTCTCGGACTCGGACAAGGAAAATGTTTTCAAGCCCATTGTCGGCATTCCAGATGACTTCGACGCCAATGTCGAGGATGTCAAGCCTACAGTCGCGTCTACCATTAAGGCTGAGGAGGCACATGAGCCCCTCCTCCAAGAGAACCCCGGACGCTTTGTCCTCTTCCCCATCAAGTACCACGATGTAAGTTTTTCCACTTTACGCGTCCAGTGGCGCGTCAATCAAGTCTTCACCATGACTCATGCTAATTGATTCTTTGTAGGTCTGGCAAATGTACAAGAAGGCCGAGGCTTCTTTCTGGACCGCCGAAGAGATTGATCTCTCCAAGGATCTCCACGATTGGAACAAGCGCCTCAATGACGACGAGCGCTTCTTCATCTCCCACGTCCTCGCCTTCTTCGCCGCCTCGGATGGCATCGTCAACGAGAACCTGGTCGAGCGTTTCTCGAGCGAAGTACAAATCCCCGAGGCACGATGCTTCTACGGCTTCCAGATCATGATGGAGAATGTCCACTCTGAGACCTACTCTCTGCTCATCGACACATACATTAGCGAGCCAAGGCAGCGCCAGTACCTTTTCAACGCCATTGACAACAGTAAGTTGCCCCACAACGCGCTTCAATTACGCGTCTAACGTGTCATAGTTCCCTGCATCCGCAAGAAGGCCGACTGGGCTCTGCGATGGATCTCTGACAAGAACTCCACCTTTGCCAACCGTCTGGTTGCATTCGCTGCCGTCGAGGGTATCTTCTTCAGTGGATCATTCGCATCCATCTTCTGGCTCAAGAAGCGTGGCCTGATGCCTGGTCTTACCTTCTCCAACGAGCTCATCTCTCGTGATGAGGGCATGCACACCGACTTCGCCTGCCTGTTGTTCTCTCTTCTCAACACCCGCCCTAGCAAGGAGTCTGTCCAGGCCATCATCACCGAAGCTGTTGCCATTGAGCAAGAGTTCCTTAGCGACGCCCTGCCATGCGCCCTGCTCGGCATGAACGCCAAGCTCATGTGCCAGTACATTGAGTTCGTTGCTGACCGTCTGCTCCTTGCTCTGGGCAACACCAAGGTCTACCACGCCACGAACCCCTTTGACTTTATGGAGAACATCTCGCTTGCTGGCAAGACCAACTTCTTCGAGAAGCGTGTCGGTGACTACCAGAAGGCTGGTGTCATGGCGAGCACAAAGAAGCACGAGCAGAAGGAGGGCTCATCTTCACCCGCACCTGAGCCTCAAGGCCAGTCTGGTGACTTCTGCTTCGACGAGGACTTTTAGACGCCTCACTTTGTTTCCTTGCCATGTTTCCACTATTTAATTCCTGTATACCACCCTGGACGCTGGTGCCGGACATCATCTGTCTGCATCCTTCTGGTCTTTGCATTGGTGGAGTCTCCGATACTCCTTGGACATTGGCGTCACGGCGTAGTTGATTTTTTGAGCAAGACTCTGGATGAGCGACGCGGCTGGGTATGGACTTTTGCACGCGATGGATCAACGACCTATATCCCCCACTGAATAATTATGAATACAATATATCAATCCATGAAACCTTGCGCCAATCGTGATGATCACTTGTTTCTTTCTAATGACTATTCCCGGCAGTCCGCGTGGCTTTGGTCCCACGAGGCCGGACAGCCTTGGCGTGCTTGATCTCACGCAAGCTTCGGGTGAACGACGCCCATCGGGCCTACCGATCTCCGCGGTGCATATCGTCTCAACATGGCAGATCCGCCATCCCTCACTCCCCGCTGCTGCTCGTCCCTTGGTTTTCAATGCGAGCGAATCCAAGGTTCAATTCACATGACGTCACCCATCCATGTGGCGTTATCGTGCCGAGGCTATCGTGATCCAAATCAGTACAAGTCGCCTGCAGGCAGTTTCGCGGCGCGCCCAGCCTATCATTCAGAAGTTCACTTAAAGACCCATTCGCCTCGGACGAAATCTCCAGGTATGCCATTTCTAGCCGCGCGGCACGATTGCAGAGGGCCGGATATGATATGCATGAGAGCAGCCGCCAATTACTAGGTTGTCAATATCCGCATCCGTGACCCTCCGCAAAAGACGACCCTGAGAAAGTCTGGGCCTAACGCCTCTGGAATCTTCGCTTACTGCTCCTGCGCATCCAACGCATTACCCGAGTACAGCTCACCTGTATTCCTTAGGCCAACACATACCTTGTGTGTTGTGTGTGCTTTGCAATCTATTATATCAAAGCCAGCGTAGATTCATGTCGCACTGTCACATGTACCCATGGCCGATGCAATCCCCAAGATCATCACCACGCCTGCCGGTCGAAGCGCCACTCTCCAGAGGCAGGAGACCACATCCTCGACCACGATTGATGGTAACTCTTCACACCTCGCTATTCGGGGAGCCGAATCACTAACACTGAAGTCCCACATAGTGCCTTTGTCCAACAAGAAACTTGTAGCAAAGCTGAGAAGCCCTACAGCATCGCCTGCGCAGCAACACAATGAGGCGCAACAAAATGGAGGAAGCTTGGGGAGTGCGATAGGATTGTCGGAAACACCCTTGGATCCGCTCTCGCAAGTATGTCATGGAGGATTACCTTTGCGCCGTCACGGAATACTACTAATGCGGTCGTGTTTAGCAAATCTTCAATAGAACAAATACGTCCCCGGCGGCTCAGAAGCTTCGGTCGCAGAACTCGGAACCCGTCGCAAGTCAATTACCGAGAGAGTCGAATGATAGTGGCATGGATAAGGTTAGTGGTGAGACAGCTCGCGGCGCTGGTGGGAATAAGGCCGATAAGAAGTAAGTGCTTGCGAGTACGAGGTAAGGCGACCGATAAACGAGGCTGACGACTTTTCTAGAAGAGTATCGTTTCTGAGTCGCTTTATGGGCAGCACCAAGAAAAAGAGCAGCCCGGACGGTACTAGCGACAATGGCTCCGAACCAGACGACCCACGTCACGAGGGTATGAATGCCCAGCTCTATGTCAATAACCTCAGTTTCAGTCCAAAGACGCCGCATCCCCCGGCATACATCAAAGTGAGGGCAAAGTTCAAGAAGGAGAAGGAGTTTGATCGCGTCTTTCTCGCGCAAGAGCTGCGATCTGGGTCAGGAAGGAAAAGTCCGCCGGCTGCTGGATCAAACCCTGCACCGCAATCCGGATCTGCAGCTACACATAATCCGATCTGGGCTGTTGAATTCAGCAAGGATGGAAGATATCTTGCTGTGGGTGGACAGGATCGGGTGATTAGGGTATGGGCCGTGATAGACAGTCCAGAACGACGTCGAGCGCACGAAAACACTGAAAGAGATCGACATGCGCATCATGAGGAGGCCAAGCACCTCAGTGCGCCAGTATTTGAGCAGAAGCCAATTCGTGAATACCAAGGACATACATCGACTATCTTGGATTTGAGCTGGAGCAAGGTATGTTGTGGGGTGATGAACTTCCGAAATGGTGTTACTAACAGACAAAAGAATAATTTCCTCTTATCTTCATCGATGGACAAGACTGTTCGTCTGTGGCATATAAGCCGAGACGACAACTTGTGTACGTTCAAACATTCCGACTTTGTGCCTTCGATACAGTTTCATCCGACCGATGATCGATTTTTCCTCGCTGGATCCTTGGACGCGAAATTACGGCTTTGGAGTATTCCGGATAAGAGCGTTGCATTTTTGACTACGGCTCCAGATATGATTACATCGGTTGCCTTTACACCCGACGGAAAGACGTGTATGGCGGGCACGCTTGGCGGACTTTGCCTATTCTACGATACCGAAGGCCTGAAGTGGCAGGCACAGCTCCATGTCAAATCGACAAGAGGTCAGAATGCAAAGGGCAGTAAAATCACAGGGATTCAGGCGACGTATTGGCCACCGGGTAGCGAAGATGGTGAAGTCAAACTGCTGGTTTCGAGTAATGACTCAAGACTTCGGATTTACAATATGAAGGATAAGACGCTGGAGATGAAGTTTCGCGGTCATCAAAACATGTGCAGCCAAATCCGAGCAACCTTTGCTGATGGCACCGGGCACATTGTGTGTGGAAGTGAGGACCGTAAGACGTACATTTGGTCGACATCTGCGCTGGAAGGCGGCGAGAAGAGGGACCAGCGGCCAATGGAAATGTTCGAAGCCCACAATTCAATCACTACTTGCGCGATCATCGCACCCATGCAGACAAGACGGCTTCTGAGCGCGTCGGAAGACCCAATCTTTGACCTCTGTAATCCACCACCGGTTACATTGGTTTCGAAAGCGGAGTCTGTAGTATCGTCGCGAGCGCCTACGGAGACGGGATCAACACATCTAACACCTGGACCTACAGATACGCAGTTCAAGAAGGCGGCGGGAAGTCCAGCGTATATTGCACGTTCTGCGCATCGTGGAGGTAACATCATTGTCACGGCCGACTACACTGGTGCTCTCAAGGTATTTCGACAGGACTGCGCGTTCCAAAAGCGCATACGACAGAGCGAGCAATGGGATACTACTCTGATGAAACGAGCATCCGTCATCGGCCGCCCAAGCAGCATAATCTCACGCACCAGCCGGTCCCGACGAGACAGCGTATCCACGCAGCCGCCCAACGACCGCATTATGACCTGGCGTCAAGACATTACCCACGGCAGCATCGACTCCGGCACCTCGCTCTCCATCCGCAGCGCCTCCCCCCGCAAATCCCTCGCAGCCCTAAACCTCAACGCCTCCCCCTCGTCGCGCTCCCACTCTCCCATCCTCCGTCCTACAAAAACAAACGACTCCCACGATATACCACGTCCAACAGACACCCCTGGTACCTCGTCCTCCCGCGATCCCAGCACTCCCCCTATATACAGCACCACGCACTCCTCCACCTCCTCCCTACACAAACACCCCGAAAAACTCTCTCCCGACTCCCTCCATCCTCCTCTTCCCCCTCCTCACTCCCCTCATCCCCCCACCAGAAACGACGCCAACACATCAACTTCGAGCCCCCTCCTCCAACTCTCAGACCCCATCTCCAACCCCCTGGCTCTACTCAACGGCCAGTCTTGGCTCTTCTGGACCAGCAATGCCAAGAAACCCATGGGTACGGCCGCGAGTTCCCGCCCGGATTTGCTCGGACGCACCAGTTCGACGAGTCAGGTTAGTAGGCTTACGGATGAGGGGAGCGAGGGGGAGTTTGAGGATGGGGAAAGGAGGGGAAGGTAGATGTGTTGGTTGAGTTTAGGGGAGTTTGAAGGTTATTATTCGGTTTTTTTTCTGTTTTTTTGCAGGGTGGAGTTTTTCTGGCTAGAGGTGTTTTGGGTGGGCATTACATAGATATGTGGGGTGAAGTCGAATGAATATTCTTTTTTGTTGATTGATTGTTGAGTGTGCTAGTGTAGCAGTCAATAGATATAATTATCTATAAGAAAAAACACATTTGGCTGTTACGAGATCTCGTTATCATGTAAGGTGCATACAGTATCCGTCTACTAGCCGAAAAGAAAAATCTGCATCCCACGCGCGCGTAGTACCGATGTTGTACAATTGCATGCAACTCGGATTGGCAAAAGAAAAAGTAAGTATGTATCTCTTGCCTAACAATGGGCAAAAAAGATGACCTAACCAGGGGTCGAACCTGGAATCTCTTGATGTCGAATGAATCGTAGTCAAGCGCCTTGCCATTGGGCCATTAGGCCGATTGTTTTGAATCGATGGAAGAAATTCTGCTTAACTATCTCATAACTACTAACGAAAATACCCAGCATCAAGGCTTGTCCACCCCCTAGAGTCCCAATCCCAACACCTTCCAACACCACGAAAACTTTTTCATCAAACAATCATCCCACATAACCTCGATTTGTGGAGTCACAAACCTCGTTCAACCAGCGCTAGCCCGGTTCGAACTAGCGTGTCTAGGACCCCTGTCCATATACCTTGCCATCTCCCGGTCAGTCGGTCAGTCGGTCGCGCGCCTGCAAACAACGGGGCTACCTACTGCATCGTACGCGACAAACATTTCACTTCTTGCTGATTTTGGCCGTGGGAAAAGAAAGAGAAGGAGATCGGAGTACGGAGAGCGAGGAAAAAAAAAACAAGCCTAGCAGGAAGAAAACCTAGCGGTTTTTGTAAAGAGATGGAAGACGCGGACGGTATGGCGGAGAAAGTGCAGTCGCTGAGTGACTTGGAGCTCGCGGTGCTGATATGTCTGGTCGCGGAGCAGCATTGCGTTATTGAGTGTGAGACGGAGAATTTGCGGGGGGTGCAGGTGGAGCTTGAGCTTGTTGGTTTCCCCTTTCCGTTACGAATGCACTGGGTGGAAGAAGGTAGATCAGAGGAGGGTTAGTGTGTCCGGAGCTGACGGAGATATAGGTGGCAGCTAAAGTCTTCGGACTTGCGTGTGCGGTGCTGGAGTGCGATGAGGGGATGTCGCTGGATGAGTTTGGGAGGGGCATTTTGGTGGGGGATGAGGAGGATGATGGCGGGCGCATTGCGAATATGGTTGTTGCGAGGGAGTTGAATCGGGCGAGTGAGCAGGTGCAGGTTCAGGCTTTGGAGGTGAGGTGAGTTCGGTGTGGGGGGTTGGGCATGGGTTTGCTAATCGTCGAGTAGCTTATACGCGGAAAGAGGAACTTCACGAGGACGGCGGTGCATGCGGCGCCCAAGCCGTTTTTGTTTATTGCGTTGAATGCGGCGGATAGTCCGAGGTTGACGATGCATTTGGTGGGTTGTGGTTGGAGTCTTTCGAGGGTTTGGCTGACGTGGCTGCAGAATGATCAGTTTTTCATTTCGCATAGGCATCAAGTCGAAGATGGGCTGCCGAATCTTGAGGAATTGCAAGAGAAGGAACGCGGTTTTGATGATGGCGCTTCGATGTCTTCGGTGGTGCGTACGATTCCGTTCATGGCTGTGAAACCGAAACCGCAAAGTGCATTGTTCACATCAGAAGTAAGTCTCTTGGATCAGTTACCCAATGAAAACTAACAATTTTAGGATCTCGCCAATCTGGCAAAGCTTACAGCTGGAGTCAAGATTAGCTCAGAAGTGCGGGCATATCTATACAACATCGTCGTCTTTATGAGGCTACATCGTGCAGTTGCAGGAGGAGTGTCAGCGCTAGCTACAAGACACTTTAGCATATTGGCCCAGTAAGTTGAGCGCTGCTTGAGACGAATGAAGCTGATTGTGCTAGTACACTTGCCCCGCTCCACGGCTTGGACTACATGTCTCCGTCCATGGTTGCACTCGCCGCTCGTAAGATATACCCACATCGCATCGTCATCACTGCACCAGAGAACGAACGCAGCATGCAATGGGGTAGCTCTCTGGAAGCGGTGAAAGCAGTGCTGGAAGGTGTCACTCCCGAGGACGTGATTGAGGAAGTGCTCGAGTCGGTTGAGGTACCACTGTAGCAGTGCCACTAGGCACGAGCTGAGTAAGTATGCGTGTTGCTCATCTCATCGGGGCGTGGTGGGTGTGATTGGCAGCTGGTGGGGTCGCAGGGCCTGCCCCTCGCAAAGTGGGACCGTGGCGGCGCGTTGATTCATGCAGCCCGCCTCGACGTCAATTACGCACAGGGTACCAGCGAACAGACTACAAAACGCCGGCGGTACCTCGCAATTTTGGGACTGTTCTGCTGCCCTTTTGCGCGCTTCCACAATTGCAATGGCAACAACCTACTTCGACCAGCTGAGTCCGGGCGTCCAGGGCGCAATCGAGGTACCTGACGCTCACCAGACGTCATAGCCATGCGCTTATACTAACTTCCTTATTGAGAGCGAGCTTGGAGACCAAGATTCCAAGAGTATCGCCAGCGTAAATAGCCATGATGATGCCTTGGAGGTGCGCATTGACTTGTTTCTCGCTTCTTTTTCTTTTACTTTCGCTCACAAACACCGGCAGGTGGTTTTCGAAGGCGGATATAACGGCCACCGCCGCAAAGCCTCACTCGCACCCCACCCTTCGGGCAAGATGACGTCGCGTCCGGAAAATGAACGCCGCACCACGGCGTGCATTGTTCACTCGCTTCTCGAGAAACATGAGGGCCTCCCCGTCAAGGACCATTCGCAGTCGTATGAAGGCCTGGCCCAGGAGCGGCGCGTCGACAAGGATGGTCTCAAGGAGCGCACTCATGAGCGGGAGCACTCGCGGCTGTTGACCAAGAAGGAGCTGTCGGATATGGCCTTTGGCATACGGGAACTTTCCAAGAAGCTATCGCAGATCCGCTTGAAGCTGCACGTCAAGAACATTTTCATACTCGGCAAAGCCCACGACGAGGGTCTGATCAAGCATTCGCGTGAGGTTACCGAATGGTTGCTGACCAAGGACTCGGCATACACGGTGTATGTTTTGGTTTTGCGATACAATGGGCAGCACTGACAGGATGTAGCTATGTGGAACAAACATTGAAGGACAATCACATCTTCAATGCCAAAGACCTTCTCGACAAAGACGGGTTCAAGGGACGTCTCAAGTTTTGGACAAACGAGATGTGCGCGCAGAGGCCGCAGACCTTTGATATCGTCTTGGCGGTATGACAGCGAAATCGATTCGAAATGTACAGGACTAACAGATCCGCAGCTTGGTGGTGACGGTACGGTTTTGTACGCCTCATGGCTCTTCCAGCGCATCGTCCCTCCGACCATTGCCTTTTCACTTGGATCTCTTGGCTTTCTTACTAAATTCGATTTCGATCTGTATCCACAATCGCTTTCCCGAGCTTTCGCAGACGGTATAACCGTTAGTCTACGTCTCCGATTCGAGGCTACCATTATGCGGTCTCAAGAGCGCGATCCCAAGGGACGTGATTTGGTAGAGGAGCTTATTGGAGAAGAGTCTGAAGACCATCACACGCATTACTCGGATGGAACTCACAACATTTTGAACGAAGTGGTTGTTGATCGAGGGCCAAACCCAACCATGTCGTCCATTGAGTTGTTTGGCGACGACGAGCACTTTACTACAGTCCAGGCCGATGGTATTTGCGTATCCACGCCTACGGGATCTACTGCGTACAACCTTGCAGCCGGCGGCTCACTCTGCCATCCAGACAACCCAGTCGTTCTCGTGACTGCCATATGTGCGCATACGCTGTCATTCCGGCCAATTATCCTACCCGATACGATCGTACTGCGCTGTGGTGTGCCCTATGATGCAAGGACAAGCTCGTGGGCTAGTTTTGATGGAAGGGAAAGAGTCGAACTGAAGCCAGGCGACTACGTGACTATTAGTGCTAGTCGTTTCCCGTTTCCGAGTGTGCTGCCGTTGGATAAGAGGCGGACAGATTGGATCGATAGTATATCGAGGACTCTGAACTGGAACAGTAGACAGAAGCAGAAGGCGTTCAAGGAGTGGAGCTCGGAGAAATAGATACTGAAATGGATGAGGATTAGTCATATGTACAGAGGGGTGACATGAAAAAAACGTGTTACTAAAAGTTCTAGTTTTTAAACTAGTATAACTAGCTGAATATTAGAGCTATTCCTAAACGGGCTAGCTCATTTTAAAGCCAAGAAGCTCTAGTCTTACCTAGATAGGCTTAGTGCCTGCTTAGTCAGCACGGTCAAGGCACAAAACTGCTATAAAGTAGAGCTATAAAAAAACGCTAACTTTAAGCTAAGAAATCTCTTTATTAGACGTATAAAAATGCCTAGAAAAAAAATATATTATAGATCTATATATAGAGATCACGTGACTTTATTTTTAGCTATAGTTTATTACTTACTTAATTAAATAAAAAATCAAGAAAAAAATAGAGTAGGCTTAGGTAAGCAGGATTACTAATCTAGCTTAGTAAGCTTAAAGTATATATTTTAATCTTTTTAGAAAAAA
>JAODYD010000039.1:214186-237727 GCA_026262445.1 Bipolaris bicolor | reverse complement strand
CCCCCCCCCCCCCCCCCCCCCCCCCCCCCCCCCCCCCCCCCCCCCCCCCCCCCCCCCCCCCCCCCCCCCCCCCCCCCCCCCCCCCCAAACTCACTCCTGATTCTCCAACTTGACATAATCAGGCGCCGCTCGAATAAGCGCTTTCTTCTTATTCTGACGTACGCAGTAGAAATGGATGAAGGCGAGGATGCCGAGACACACGCCCCAGCAGACGATGATTGTGACTTCAGCGGGAACATAGCGTGGTGCATCTGATGGACGGAACGTCTGTGGGCCTGGAGAATCGGAATCGACGTTAGTCGATACTACCATCGGATACGCAATCCCCCTTGCACGTGAACGATGCCAAGGGAACTCAAATATAACTAGGGAGGAAAACATACCTATAATATTCCCAACACAATACCCAATCAAAAACATAGCTGCTACACTCGTCTTCTTCGTGTATCCCGCCACATTACTCGCCACCAGGCTCAAGAGCGCCACAAACGGCGTGGGACTCGCCTGCGTGAGGTAGTATCCCGCCAGACGTCCCGAGTTGCTAGATAGCGGCAATGCGACTATGAGCAGCATGCCAAGGATAGCAGTAAGCAGGCCAATCATCGAGATTAGAATACGGTTTCCGTATTTATCGCCGGCCCAGCCGCAGGCAATCAGGAAGACGATTTCGACGGCGCCGCCAGGGGTACCGTATAAGAGGGATTCCTCGGGTGTGTAGCCGAAGCCGACAATGAGTTGGGAGAAGAAGTTTGAGATGCCGCCTTTTTTTCCTTTCTGTTAGCAACAAAACAAGAGTATGTAGTACGGAGAAAAAAGATTGACTTACCATTCGGAATATCAGCAATGAGCGCATAGAAGAAAAACGCCCAACTCAGCGGATCCAGCAGAGCCTCCTTCAACTGATACCACTTAAAATGCCTATTCCCGACTCCTTGCTTGTTCACTCTTATCCGCTCAACCGCCAACACGCGATCTTCCTCGCTCAACCACCGGCAATTGAGCTGGTTATCCGGTACTATCCACAGAAAAGCTACGCCACAGCACGCCGTCAGCAGGCCGGTGGCCAGGAAAACAATCTTCCAGGGTTCGATGGAGGTTCCAAGTTTGCGGCATCCAACGGCGATGCCGTAGGCGAGGCAGCCGCCGAAGATTTGCGCGAAGCCGTTGAAGCTGAACCAGATGGCGGTGCGGGAGCCTTGTTCGGCGGTGGTGTACCATTGGGAGGTGAAGAGGGCGAAGCCGGGGGTTACCTTTGAAGTAGTGAGATAAACTTATTTCACCGGCTTTTTTTGGGGGGGGGGTGGGAAGAGTGAAAAGTAGGTTTCTTAGGGGAACTTACGGCTGCTTCAAAGACGCCGAGGAAAAAACGAATGGCCAGCGCGCCGGAGTAGTTTGATACACCGGCGAAGCATGAAAGGATGAGGCCCCAGATTATAATGTTGAAGGCCGCTGGAACCATTCATATAGCCGTTAGATTCGGATATTCCCTCTTTTCGGTTTCAAGAACGAGGCGGAATATGTGGACGGGCGTTAGGGGGGAATAAACTTACAATACTTCCCCAACGGCAACACCTGCAACAACCTCGACGTGGGATACTCCCACGCTATATACCCAAAGTAAAACATGCTCCCGAGCCACGAATACTCATCTCCCGTGAGACCGATGCCGGACTTGAGTGGGTTATCCGAGGGAGGCAGTTTAAGGCCCATGATACTAGCGTAGGAAAGAGTTGTTTTGTCCAGGTAATTGAGACCGTAGACTAGGCACATGATCTACGCGGAGTGTGTTATTAAAAGGTAGAGGTGGATAGAGAGAGAGAAAGAGGGAAAGCTTACAGGCATCAAATGCCAATCAATCTTCCGTAACAACGCTTTACTCTTCTCCTCGCTGAGCTCAATCACCTGGCCTTCCATGCCTTCAAACGCCTTCATCGCTGCGTCCGCATCGTGCGAGTGCTTGAGCAGTTTCTCTGATACTTTGCCCTTGGGAACAACGGTATCTTGGACTACTGCATCTTTCTCTACATCCGCCGTGGATATCGGGGTTGGGGCTGCAGATGCCATGGCGGCTGGAATGATATGTATCGTTGCCGCTTCTTCTCTCTTCCAACTATATTCCCGAGGACAGAGGAAATAAGTGAGATGGAGTACGTAGACAGGAAACAACGGATGTCAATTTAAAAAAAGAAAGGAAAACGACTATATCTTACTTATGTAACCTGACGCAATCCAGCCGAGTGCCCGCAAATCCAACGGTTGTCTCTCTCTCTCCCGCCTCCAACTTTCCTTTTCGGGGGGTGGGGAGGCACTATTGGAGAAAGAGCGCCTCCCCCCTCCCCGTTGGAGCAACCGCCCGTTGATCCTTTTCTACCCATCTACTATCAAGCCCACTTTCAAGCTTATCCACGATAAGATAAAGCTTGGTCGCGCCCCCTCCCCCCTCCTAACTCCGCGCAGGATGAGATAAGAGCGGGCTTTTCTTTTCTTTTCCCAATCACCTGATAAGTCACTGGGCGAAGGTGCAAAAAAAAAGCCGACGTTATCATGTTCATTTGCGGGGTAGTCAAGTTGAAAAGGGGAAGTGTGGTTGCTGATCGCTCGCCCGCGGAAAAATCCGGGTCGAAAAAAAATAAGGATTGGGCAGTTGATACAAAAGTGTAGAGTACATGGGTTACATGATAGCTATTAGAACGGGGGTGCCTTTAACCAGATGAGGAAGCTGGCGTTTCGGGAATTCCAGATTGGGGGAAGCACGACATGCTTCAGTGGTGGAGATGTGGGTTATTGGGGGGAAAGGGAGGTTAATGGGATTGATTGAATTTGGGGGGGAAGGTGTTACAAAAGCGGGGAAAGCATGATTGATGGTGGGCAGAGGATGGGCAATGCGTGTCATGTCAGTGTGCTAGTGGCGGAGCAAGAGAAAGAGCTTATCACGAGTGCGAGCGCCCACTTCCGCGCATCAAAACTAAGCATGAAAACAAGTTTAAAACTCTAAAATAAGCGCGAGCGCACGCACGCACACACACGCAAGCACACGACACAACTTCAAGACACTAGAATAGGGAGGCCCATCTTGGCATGAACCATTGCATTGCAACTAGGAAACTCTCTTCTTTTTTTTGGAGGAAAAAAAGAACAACACGCCTGTGCGAAAACCCGTAGTGATAACCACGCTTGCCTATGAACAGACTCCTTGGGAAAAAACGCCAGGCTGACAAACAAGCCAATGCTCTAAATTCAGTTTGCCCTACCCATCTGGGCCCCATCCTAAACTTGGAATGGTAGCCGCAACAACCTTACAAACGCCGCCCTGATGCAGTTTCGTAAAATGCTTTGAAACGACTGTTTCCCTTTGATTCGGGAACAAGAAAAAGAAGCGAATAAATAAATAGATAAAAAAAAAGAAGCCGCGAGTAAATCGTCACGCGTGTAAAATAGATAAGCAGAGAAGCGAAGACACAATGCTTGGTCCGAGAGAGCGAAAAAGGCCCTACTACGATCGAACAAAGACGCTGTTGAGCTTGTTCAGTGCGCTGCTATCGGCAGCCGTGCTGTTTTTGGCAAGTCGTTCTGGGGCCAGATCGCGGGGAAACCTTGATGCAGTATTTGGGCTGCGGCTACCAGAACGGCTGGTGCTCTGGTTGTCCTTGGTCTGGACGTCGCCATTGAGCAGCGAGTCAAGCGTTGGCAGCGGTCTCGAGGGGGGCGGTGCTGATGTGGTAGTAGGGGCGCCGCTAGGCTCTGATGGGCGAGAATCCGACTTGTCAGAAGTTTCTGGCGTTGGTGGCCGATTGGCGCCCGCCGAGGCGGCGGCACCATTGATGGCTGGCAACTGTGGGCCCTGCTCGGGAATTGACTGTGCAGGTGCTGGAGGAGCAGGCGCGCCGACTCGCTGGAGATGTTGCTGACGTTGAGCGTGCTCGGCGGCTGATGGAGTGCGCAATGGAGGTGTCGTCATGTACTGCTGGGCAGCGTGAGCAGCGTGCGCCGCATAGGCGGGGTGCTGCATAAGCATGGGATGATGACCTTGGGGAGCGTGTGGATGTGCGATTGGCGGCGGCGCGCGGTCAAAGACATGGGCCTGGGGGTGATATTGGGGCTGTGCATAGACTACGCCGGGGTAGAAGTAAGGGTGCTGTGGGTAGTACGCGTGTAATGGAGAAGAGCCATTCGGAGGCGTAGGAGGATAGATGGGGACGGCATACATGGGCGCGACAGGACCGCCGCGTGTGTATGGTGAAGAGGGGGCCATGCTGTGACCTGGAGCATTGTATGGGGAGCCAGGCATGGGGCCGCGAGTGACGGCAGGCACCGATTGAGTCTCGTTGACTGCAGACTCTGGGTACATGTTCTTAGGCGGTCGGATGTGTCGCAGCTGGGCGTCGTTTGTGGGCTGGGGGAGGTTGTTGGAGTTTGACCGCGAGTAGTAGCTGATGAGGTGGAGGTGCTGGCCGCTCTGTGTGGTGATGCTGAAGGACTGCTTCATCAGACCGTCGGGCTTGTATCGGTAGCCGTCTGGTCCCTCGCCCTCGGAGTCTCCGTTTGCTGAGCCGTCTGGCGACTTTCCGCTTGCGCGCTTTGCTACAGGCGGAGTAGGCACAGCGCTGCCTCCGCGCTTGCCCTCCATCTCTCGGTATGTGAGGAAGCTGCCAGAGACGCGGCTGGCGCTCCATGATTTTCCGTCGGTCCATCGTCTCATGCCGGCCTCGCGCTCGTCCCACACGAACACTGAGCCGGACTTGATCTGCTGGCGCTCCTTTTCGGACAAGCGACGCTGGACGCGCGGTAATATGCCAATGCGGCAGGCCTCGAAGAGAATGATGGCATCGTTAGGGGTGCGGACATGGCCGTGGTAGGTCTCCATGGCAGTGGTGGTGACCGGGGTAGCAGGGGGGTGGTGGTGGTGGTGTGTAGTATGTGGCGTATGGTAGCGAAATGGTACCGTAGGAGTGTGAGGTCAGTGCCTCATAGGTGTCTTTGGGGTCAATGTCAGTTTGTGGGTGGTGGGCAGGTGGAGCGAGTGTACTTGGGATTAAGTACAAGAGGCAGTGGAGAGAGTGGGTGCAGGGTACCCGGCAACGTCGGGACCTGGCGAGAGTAGGCATAAAAGCTAGTACAATGCCTGACCCCGGAGTGGAGGTAGCGTACAGACGGGCGAGGCTAGCTAGTAGGCGAGACGAAACAAGAGGCAGAGACTTACGGGAGGACGTGCGACTGCAACAGTGACTGTGACAAGGCGTGTGGGTGTGGGTGTGGATGAGGTATGTGAGAGAGAGAGAGAGTGTGTGTGTGTGTGGCTGTGCGGTCAGATCAAGGCGTTGGATGGAAGGCTAGCGAGGTGAAACGAAGCCGGGTGGGTATGGGAGTGGATAGACAGCAAGGTGAGGACGAGGAGATGGGGAGAACAGGAAAAGGGCGAAACTTTTTCAAAAGCCATGAGCAGTCATCTGGGCTCATGTACTGTTGCTCACGGGCAGGGCAGGACAGGGCAGCGCAGGCTTGGGCCCCAGAAATGACTTTTGGCCCTTTCTCGGCGTTGGGATGGCGTCTCTGGATCGCCCGCCGCGCGTGGAGTGGCGGCTGATAGCGAAATAAGGCCCACAAGCAGCCGAGACAAGCTTTGCTCGGAGGCCGCTGACTGTGCTGACACTGGATGGAGGGAAGGATGGGCTGGAGGGGTGAGCTGGGGGGTATATGGGTCGGTGGATGCAGTGTGTAGTCGTGTGCGCGGCGATGTTCTGCTCATGGATGGCCCTACAGCAGCGTATGGGCGCGGATGCTGCCAAACACAGCTGCACACAGTTGCGCACGCCTGGAAATGAAGCGCCCAGACTGCCACGGCTGCCACGGCTGCCACGGCTCTCGAGGTCAGCGCCATGGGCATCGGCCGGCCAAGCTTTAACTCTAAACGAATCTTTATTTTCGACAAGCCTTCAGCCGCTTGGCGGACCCAGTCGTGACAGTCCGGCAATCCGTCTTGTCCTGCTTGGCTGGTCGAAGCGGGCAGCGCCCCAATCTACCAAGCACAGCCAAGGCGTTCCAACCGCCTGTGTCTGGCCATTCCACGCCTGAGCCCTCCATGGCGCCCTTGGCCATCTGCCCACAAGACGCCCCAAAACCCGCCCGCTCTGCTCGGCGCCCTTGGTGTTGGCAATCAACCTGCCGCTCTGCGTTGTGGCCTACGTGGAGCTTTTCCCTCGCACCGGGCACTGAGCACCGCTCGACATTACCCATCTCCACTCCAAACGTAATCAAGCCCCAGTCTCACTCAGCCTGCACCGCGCCAGCCATACAAACACACTCGCCCGCCGGATGACATCAAGCTTAGTGCATGCCGTTTAAGCTTACCACCGTGCCACGCCCATCCCAAACCCGTCCACACGGTAACCCAGCCCGTCCCTTCTCCCTCCACATGACATGCCTGTGCTCGGCCACAATCTCCTGCATTTCGCCCGCGCCTGATCGTCGCTTCAACACTACTACTTACTATACTATACTATACTACTCTACTCTAACCATGGCCTTTTTTACACACACCCACAAACATGATTACTTACCCCCTCGATTCACTCCACTTGTGCAATCCATATCCTCCCCCCCCCCTCCTCCTCAGCTCACCTGCCCTCCTAGTATCGCTCGCCTCCACAACGCCATGGCACCTAGCGTCTCAGCTGCCCTAGACAGACAAAGGCCCGAATTGGCCTTTATTGGCGCTGGGTCACACTCAAGCCAGCCAAGACACACACAAACACTCCCGTCGACTTTGGCACCGCCAGCCAAGATGCCACCACCAATGCTTCCTCCTACTCTTTCCACTGCCCTCAATCCACCTCTCAACGCCCGCCCCATGAGTCCTTCCCCTCATCCGATTTGCCAACATGCCGCGTCATCCGGCTTCCCACTCAAGCCCGCCCAGCGTTGGCTTTCTCCGCCCCCCTCCTCTTTTCGTGCGCCCGCCCTTTGCTCCTTAACTCCCCGATGGCCTACATACACACATACGTAACAAGCCACTGCCACAAAACCAACTGCCTATCTATCCGTTCGCATCCGCTACAATCACATCCCTCCCTGCTTACACCGCAACTTACTCTTTTTTTACTTGTTTGGCCCCAATCCTTACAGCTACTAAAAATCAGCCCTTTTTCCGATTCGCTTAACGTCTACCGGGGGGGGTTGCTGTTGGAACAGGCACTAGCGAACTAGCCAGCGTAAGCAGATAAGGTTGGCTCGCAAACATTAAGCATAATTCTCTGGCCCGCTTTGTTCCCTAGGCTATTTTCCCTCTCACCTCTCTCTCGCTGTTCTGGCCCAAAAACAATACAAGCGGTGGCAAAACTGCAAAACGCCCATGACACAATAAGCCACAGATTGATTTAGTCTAAGACGGGATGTAAAATATGTAATATTGTTTTACTCGCAACGAAAACAATCAATCGAATCACATAGTAGCCAAGTGTACCCCGTAAATACTAAACTCGGCTCCGTCGGCGCAAAAGGAAAGAGAAAAAAAGCCACTCAGAAATCATACGCATCTACCGGGCTCAGCTCAGCCTGGGCTCCAGCCCGCCCGCCCGCCCACACATGGGCGCTGCCTAATGCAAACATTTTTCCCCGTTTCCCGCCGCATAACCACTCATCTCTTCTCTTTTCTTCCACCGCTTACTTACTTGTACTTTCTTACTTGAACTTAGCGGGGGACAACGCCATACACCCCACGGACCATATCGCTCCCCCCCCCTCCCCTTCCCCTTCGTAAAAATCCGGGGCGATCTTTTAGAGTAATAGGGGGCCAAGATTTAATGCTATTTAGGCTTGTCCATGCGACCAGCATGAAAGAGACTTGGCGTTTTTGGTTTGCCTTGTCGTATATGAATTTATCCGGTCTGCGTTTTCTAACGTACCCTAGGTTGTAGGTGGTTTTTTGTGGTTTCTGTGGTATGAGTGGAATGATTGATTGATTGGGGGATTTTTTTTTTTCTTAATTTAAATAAGATGATTGGGGGAATTCTTTTTTTGGGGTTCTAGCGTTGCGTTGCTTTGCTTTGTGGGATAGGGGGGGGGGGGGATGTGGGGTGTGGGGTTCTACAAGAGAAGGTAAGAGTATAAGAATTACCAAGTCGCAGACTGTGTGCGATGGATGGAATGGGTTTTTAGCGGTATGAATGGGTTTTTTGTCTAGAGACTTTTTTTTTTTTGCAAGTGAATGGATTTTTTCTTTCTTTGAGCGTGCTGGGGCTTACTGTGTTTTCGCTCTGACACATGCACGCATACGTCTCCCCCGCGCCTCCGATTAATGCTGAGTGTGAGCGAAGAGGGGGCTGTGTAAGTACTTTGAGAGACTGAGAGGCGAAGAAAAAAGGCAATGTCTTGGATTTTCTTATTGGATCAGTATTGGCACATGTTCTTGTCTCGTGATTCTTCATCGGAGGTTTCGGACTTCCTTTGTTCGCCGTTTTGTCCTCGGGTTCTTGGGAGCTTACATTGTATTACGTAGGCTAAGAATCTCCATTGTCTTTGCCAATGTGTCTGCCTAGAGAAGAACAAGAAATCTGAGATTGTCAGAAGTGACTCGAGATTATGACGAGTGTGTAAGGTGTAGATAAGACTGTCGAATCAGCTTCTTTTCTTGGGGAGAACTAAGGGGAAAAAAAGGGGATGGAAAGGGCCAGACGTTTAAGCCAAAAAAAAATGTTTCTTTTTTGGTCCAGCCCCAAACTGAAGGTCTGAACTTTGGTTATGGCGATGCGCGGTATGACTAAGAAGAAAGCTGTAAACCTTAATCCAGATTGTGAGATGCCAAGTAGCCAAACTGTATAATGCATTGATCATGAGTATAAAATAGAGTTTGAGGGCGATCACCGCTAGACCATGTTACAGGGATCGGTCAAATGCTTATCTTTGTCTCCCCTGGTCTCTCGTTCTCTCTCTGTTTCTCTCCTTTTTTAGTAATTGAATGTCATGTCACTTCGGGGATTGTACTAGTGTCTATTGTGCCACAATCGTATAATAGAAATATCAATAGTTATAACTATATATGTATATATATTTTAATCATTTCCAATATTTTTTTGTTTGATTTGCACGAGAAATTTGGGTTAGTGCTGAGATGAGATTACATACATATGTGAATGTGCATGGGTCTTTTGGTTGATTTCTTTGAAAGAGAGAAAAGGTTCCTCGTGTAATACGACAAAGTTTGAGAAATAGGGAAGGTTACACGAAGAGGTATGTGTAGGATTAAGAAGTAATATCACAGTTGAAATTTGATATGGAAAAACGTTGAGGTACTATGTAGATCAGCGCACTACTTCCGGTGGAAGATAACATGGATGGGCAACGAGGTTGAAAGAGGAATATGAAACATGTGATAAGAAGTCGCTATCTAGGGAAAGAAAATATCCATGAACATTATGCTATTCATTTGTTCAATCTCATCAATTACTCCAACCCCTACTCCGACACAGCTTTCAACCTAACCGTCAACCCCGGCTTCTTCCAAAGCGTAAACAGCTTCTGCATCGCCATCCAATCGATATCTTTGTCCACAAGCTCCATGTCAAATGCGAAAAATATGGAAGTAATGATAAGACGGAGTTCGGCCCAAGCGAGACTGTTCACCAAGTTAGCTTTATCCCTTTCCGATACTCCCCAGATAGGAAGAAAATAGAGAGGAGACATACTTCTTGCCAATGCAATTCCTCGGTCCAAAACTAAACGGATTGAATCCATCCCTTTTATCCCCACTATACTCTCCATTCGCGCCCTCGAGCCATCGTTCCGGTACAAACTCATCTGGGTTCTTGAAATGGCGCGAGGAATGGTGCATGGCGAATTGACTAACATAGACAGAAGTACCTTCTGAAATGTAGTGTCCCGAGATATTGCCTCCGCCTTGTGGAACAATACGTGGGAAACCAGTGGGGACGGGGGGATACATGCGCAGCGTTTCCTGGATGCAAGCCGTGAGGTATGGAAGCTGCGTTGCCTTTTCCACATTGATGTCTGCGAGAGAGGTAAATGCAGAGCGGATTTCTTGCACTATCTTGGCATAAATCTCTGGGCGGCGGAGGACGAAATAAGTGAATCCAGATAGTGTTGTAGCAGTCGTCTCGCTACCGGCAGTCAGAAACGTAACGGCGTTCGCATCCATTTCGGCGCGCGACAGCCGCTTCTCTTCACTGACGCGATTGCGCATGAGCTGGCCGAAGAAATCCGGTTTGTCGTCGTCACCGTTGTTTTCGAGCTGTGCAAGACGCTCCGATACTTTTGCTGAGGCCTTGAGACCGAATTCGCGACGGCGCTTTTCATTCTGCATCGTGTCCTGGAAGAGGTTGCGAGCCCAATCATAGAATGCTATGAAGCCGTACTTGCGGCGGGTTGACATTATGGTGGCCACGCTCGTCGCGCTGTAGACAAGGCTGACCCATTCGTGGTTCTCCGAGTCGCGCAGGCAGTAGAGGGATTCACCAAAGGCGAGGTCGGCGATAATGTCAAAGGTTATGAAATCTATTTAAATAAGTAATGACTCAGTTTGTAGATCCTTTTTTTTTTCAGATATGTAAAAAAGGGTTGAGAAAATACTGACTGTACCAGCGAACAACGTCCATGACTTCACCTCGTGCAGCATGCTCACCCATCCGCTGGACAAGCAGATCAACGTAGCCCTGGAGAAGAGATTCCTGCTGTCGAAGCGACTTTTCACTAAACAAGTGCGAGAGGTTACGACGCATGCGAGAGTGGCCTTCTTCGTCGGCACTGAGCAAAGACGGTACGCCACTAATGGGTTTGGGACTATTTGTACGCAAGTACTCTTGTTAGCAATCTTGCGGCTCATATTCACAAACTGCACAGTTGATATGATACTTACTACCACGCTTTATCTTTCAGGTACGATCCCGTACCCTTGTACTTGCCTGTGCGGAAGCCGTAAATGTCAGACCACGCAGAGTCTGCCGCAGTAAATGAGACCTCATTGGGAGCCACGCGAACCGCATCTCCATACTTTTCGTGCAGCTGCATGGTCCATTCTGCCATTTTGCCATTGCGCGCCCTGAGCACATATGGCAGGGGGCCGGCCCGTGCGATTAGAGGCCCAGGAATGTGTCGGAGTGGGTGAAAGAATATGTTGTATATGCCGCATCCCAGGACGTAAATGGCAATCTGCATTTGATGTCATTCGTACGCTATTTCCTTCAATGGTAGACCGTATGCCGTATGCCGTATGCAGAAAGAGCACGTGACATGAAGAGGGGAAAGCAAACATCCCACTTACCGAAGCCAGGAAGATCCCAGACGAAAACACAAGCCCCTTCGCACTCACCACCTCAAACCCAACACGATCAGAGATGTTTTCAAGAAACATCTTTATCCTGAAAAATATCAATAGATTCAAGGAAGATGTGTTTCGCGACTACCCATCTCACATCAAAACTTTAACCTACGCAATGCGCGTGTGATGCAAGATCCTTTATACCTCCCACTACACGTATAAAACCGAACCGACTGACCAGGAAAAAAAACAAGCAACCGAGCAAATACCCCAGGCCCCCCTGTACGCATTCCGTATTTGTCTCAAATACACAAGATCTACGCATGCAAGAGCACAGCAACGGCGTATCGGACGATGCACCAGTCCCCCGGTGCTAGTTCTAGAAATCGGTCACGTACATATGACCCCGGTCCATGTCCTTCTTTCTCTCTCCTCCGCAAAAGCTGAAGAAAAAAAGAAAAAAACACAAGTGGCTTTGGCGTGTCTAACATGCGTGCCTACATTCGTAACTTTTGCAAAGCAAGAAGAGAGGATTTGCTGTCCATTCTTTCCACATGTTTCAATTCGATCTGCGCGTTGTTCTCCACTGGAACTGTACGGCCAGCGCAGATGCCAACAGACTATGGGCGGCGGTAAGACAACTAAAAGCGGGCTTTCGGCCGAGGAGGTGATCGACGGACCGCTGATGAGCCTCTCGGTGCATCGGGTTTGTCCCGGCTTGTGCGGTGTAAATAAGACCAGCTATTGCATTCGAGTAGTAAATATTGGATATTGGGCGCCTACATATCTATAAAACAATTGCGGGGCTCTCAAGGGGATATGTCTCTAGGGTTGTTTTTGTTGGATTATGCATGGTAGAGATGAAGAGGTGCGGTTACACTTTTTCCTTGCGTTGCTGTGGATGATTCAGCTGGTGAGGGGGTGGCTACTACTAAGGGATTGGTGGGATGATGGTGTGTGGTTCGAGAGAGGGTTACCCCGCTGTGTATGAATGTATGGTTTCGGTATGGGGATGGGAGGATTAGCTTTCGCCTGACATGTGAACCGCCTCAAGGACACTGGCGACTTGAGCAACGTGCAAGAGGTGGAGAGAGGTTAGTGGTGTGGAGCCCGGCAGGATCCCGGATATGGCTTGATGTGCAACCAGGAGTTTTAGTGTAGTAAGTATTTCGGGTCAGCTGGAGCAATTGCCAACCTATCCACTCTCAACATACGTACGCAGGTATCTGAATATCGTCTTTTCTCTCATTCCAAGTACATGGTAGTTGCCTCGGCCCGTCAGACTTTATTTCCCGCATTCCCACCAGTAATGTCAGACCTGTCGGTCAGCTGCGTGCATAACACCAGAACCCGATCATATGCCAAATGAATATGGAAGTGCCGTAATGATACTTGATTTTATCCTCTCATAGCAGCATTGAGAAAAGAGTCAGAAAAGAAAGAGGGACGTCATATTCCATCTCCTCATTCCCATATTGCCCTCCAAAAAAGAAACGAAAATCCCGCATAATTCCTAAACCCCGTCATCAAATAAACCTCTCTGCTTTCTCCTGCCAGCCAAATGGGCAATTCAAAACGGCCGCCCCTTCCCATGAACCCAAAATCACACCCAGTTTATTTCGTCAACCTCCTCGATGACCCATTTCCACTTTGGCAGAAAAGTCAGCAAACCATTCGCATTTTCATTTCTAAAACCTCCCTCCTCACCACCAATCAACCACCCCCTCCCCTCCTTCCCCAAGAAAGAAAGAACACACTCACCTCTTCTCCGTCGCCGCATTCCACGTCTTAACAAACGCCTTCTGTGTCCTATCCGTATACTTCTCGGCACTAACCTCTCTAACCCCTACCTTGGCCCCATCTTTCGTAAAGACAACATTCTTCTTCTCCATATGCTTTGTACCGCGCTGAGCCAGTTCTTCGGAGTAGAGGAAAATCTATACATGACACGCATATATTAGCTTGTATTCACTTGTGTATGTTTGGTTTCGCAGTTGATCGCTGTGGCTCGCGTGGCTTGCTTCGCCCGCTGCGCTCGCGACCGCAGCGCCCAAACACAGCGGGGGGGGGGGGGCAATCTGCAAGTCCACACAACAAAAAAGGACAGGAGAGGCGTACTTGATACCCTATCCAACCCAGCCCCGCAACAACAGCGAAGAGAATGAATAGCGGAATCAGATTTAAAGCGCCCATGGCTGGCTGGATTCGTGTGGAGACTGAATGTGGCTCGTGTGAGGGTGCGCAGGCGCAGGCGGTGGTGGGGTGTGGAGGTAAAGTGACGTGGTACGCGCGCGAACAGCACAGCGACTCAAGAGAGCGCGAGCGTGTGCGTGTGCAGGAAAAGAAAAAACCGGTGGGCGCGATGTACGTGTGGGTTGCGCGGGGTACGTTTGCGTTTGCGTTTGCGTTGCGTCGTGCGGGGGTTGAGGCCGTCCAGATAGCGAGTGCTTGCGAAAACGAATGTACGTAGTTAAACCCCCCCCCAAAACCAAGAAAAAAAAAGAATAAGATAGGATTCTGGGTAACGAGGTTCTACCACACAGTTACACAGACACACTCTTCTTTTTATCAAAGGAAAAAGAAAAAGATTCAAGCGTAAAGGCTTACGGTGGCTTAGTACCACGCTTTTCAGTTTTTAAAATTATCTGACTTATCAAGGGGATGATGGATCGGGGGAGGGGAGGAGGCGCAGCGCATGCGCAAAATAACGCTTTTTTTTTTCTTAGATGGGCCCCGGTTTTACTTTAAGTTGAATACCCTACCCTCCTCCCATGCGATACAGGTCCAAGACGCTGGCTGAAACCCCTTGGGAATTTTCGTGCGAGCGCGAGCGCGCGCTGGGTAAGGGTAAGCATTTAGCGTGTCGAGGGGGGGAGGGGAGGGTGCTCGGCCCGCACCCGATCTATCCGGATTGCGGGCATTTCAAATCGCCTTTTTTTTTCTTGTTTGCGCTGCTTGGCGGAAAAGGCGAGGCATGGGTAGGGTGCGAGGGGTATGGCCGGGAGGGCAGTGCTTTTTTGGACGTTGGATATATCGGTATTGATATGTATCGTGGTGTAGGTGTTGTCTTGGACCGGGCAATCACATGGATCATGGTGTATGCGCCTCAAGGGGATCATACGAACTCGTGCGCAGGCCGGGATGGGTCACGATACGAAGGTTAACGTGCCGCGCCCCCCGGTATATACTTTTGTGGCACTTGCCGGGGCTGTGATTGCGATATGACCTCTCTTTTGCACTTTGTTCTCATTGCTATCAGAAGACACTAACAGCACGTCAAGGAAACATGGGACCACATGTCAGAACATGTCTCCTTGCCAGAACCAGGACCTGTGCACTACTGAGTCCAAACTTGGTGCCGATAACTGAGAGCCGACCAAACAGCCAGTCGCGTTGCTCTTGTGGTACACTCTCAGCATTTGCTGCGACGTACAGCGGCCAGACTAACGAGTATCCGCCAAACGCTTCTGCGGCTGTAAACTGTCAGTATGCTGAAAGCCTATCCTGGCTAATGTCTCAAACACTCACCGTTTTGTTCCTGACCCGTCTCCTTGGCTAGAGGCTGAAGCTCATAGCTCATATGAAAAGGCACACATGCACTAATCTCATCCACCATTGTTTGAATAACAAACACACTCTTGTTCCACGCCTGATCTTCCTCTGAAAAGTCACCACCAGAGCTCAGCCAGGTTATACAAGCCATGATGACCCGGCGACAGAATATTCTGCAAACACGGTAGTCATTCATGATACTCGCCAGTGGCACATCATGATACACATGCTGCTCACCAGGCCACTTCTCTGCCAAGGCAATATCCTCGGGCGCCAGCGTCTCATTTGATATGCTGATAATGCGGTGTTTCCATTCGGATGGCAGCGTGCGATACCATTCTTCAAGGTTCCCATCGACTGTTTGTGCGAAATCGAGTATTTGTTTGGCCTCGGATTCATACCTGGGGTCGTACGGCATAGAGGTGAGGGTATTTGCGCGGGCGCGAAGATTGGGTAGGTCAATGCAGATAAGTGTTAACCGGTTGGCAGCGTTTTCATCACTGAACTCGCCAGTTCCAAGCCATCCTGCTGCACCGGGAAAAGACTCGATGGGCTTGGATCGCTGCACGCAGCTTGTAATCTACATTCGCTCAGTTTCCCATTCCCACGGATAGAGTATGGAGTCCTACCATCATTGTGCGCACGGCGCGAAATATAGCATGAGACATGGGGTCTTTGAATTGCTCTGTTCCTCTTAATTTTGTCAACGCGACAGCTCCGTCGACGTGATTTCCCCATGCTCTGATGGTGTCATCGGTACTCATGATTGTCTACGGGTTGTCAGACTAACTCAATCATCCATCGACTCGAAACACGAGTCGGATCAAGGCCTCACGACTTACTTCGTACAGAGAGAACATGAGTATAGCAAGCACCGTCTCATCGCTCTTGGACATCTTGGGATCTCGAATATCCTCATGTAGCTTCTTGATGGCTTTGCCGTATGTGGACACAGCTTCGCGAAGGAGCCGATGTCGACCGGGATACTGACCACATGTTGCCATTGCAACAGCATCAGTAGCGAGGTGCAGTACAGACGAGGGACGGGCACGATTGTAAAGGGGAACCAAGTACTCGAGAAAGCCTCTTGTACTCTCAGCCTGTTGCGGCAAGGTGATGAAGTTTTTGAAGAAAAAGGGCACGGCTTCGCATTCTGGGGAGAGGAAGATGGTGTTTGGGACTGCGTTTTCAAAGTTCCAGACAAAAGTCTCGAAATCGAATGACTTATCCAAGGATTGTGAAGGTGTCGTAGGGCTAGATAGGGCTAGGAGCTGCTGTGATTGGATCGAGTCTGATCGCTTTTGTGATTTTGACTTTACTCTCCTAGAGGCCTCACTTCGTTGGAACGCATTGTCCACTGGCCATGCTTCGAACGTTGAAGATGGTGACCTAATAGGATTAGCTGGGTTCTTATTTTGTGCGAATCACACAGCAGCAAATAGTCGACACTGACAGAAAGACAATGGCGTCCAGGCACATGATTGGGCGGGTTGGTTGCATCACTAGTGGTTCGGTCTAATACATACAGATATGGAGAAGTATGCGAGCTGGAACTCCCAGTGCTACTACTTGATCGAGTAGCCCCAGAAGATTTCCTCGCCTTCTTTGCCATTGCCTTGTTCTCGTCCCGGAAAACCAGATCGAAATCGTCTGGATATCCTGGACACACACGGGCTGACTTCTTGCAGTTGCCACATGTCGGGCGTTTTTCGTCGCACTGGGCAAGGTTAGTGGACGGGCTATAGTGTGCGTACAGGCGGTTGCTGCCACTCGCAAAAGATTGCCTGGACCCTTGGTGGTATGGAAGGAGAAATGGTTGCGAGAAGGAGATGCATACCTTTATTCGGCGGGTCTTGCACATGCCACACCCACGGCTCGGCTTACCGGTGTAAACCATGGTTGTATAAGAGCAACCCACGAGACGTAAGAAGGATCAAAAACAGTTTTGTCCTGACACTTGGGCGCAATCCAATACTAGTTTTTTTTTGTTTGTTTGTTCTGGAAGGCCTGGCTATAAGCGAATTGGAGATAGAGCAGTGATATGCCTGAGTCGACCTTAGGTGACACTGCCCCTAAAGCGTACGACTACTATTAAATCTCCGTCACCACTAAATTGCAGCAGGCGTCGTCGAGTGACGAAACTTGGATAAGGTTCTGAGCAGGCGGACGGGCAACGCTGCGACGACCGAGGCACGCGACAACCGGCTCGAAGAATCGAGTTTCATGCGGTGGTCAAGACGGCCATGCGTGCGGGCAATGCGAGGTCTTGAGCCCTAGGGCAGGATTTCGCGATGGGACGGCTGGAGATGCAAGGAGACAAGACAGACTAGCCAATGGGGAGGGCCGGAGGCGTAAGTTTACACCAGGAACAGCATCTTGAAGACGGCAGATGGAAACATTGGCATTCCGACTCGGCGGACAAGTGCGCACCGAAAGTCCATGACGGAAAATGCAGTGGTGGTCGATGTGTTTTCTCGCAAGCAATACCAGATGCGGCCTAGGGCGGCAACGAAAACAGTGGCGCAGCTGCGTGGCCGTGTTGGTTGCATTGCTTGCTGGGCGTCTTGAAAAGGAGCGTCATGTCACTTGAGTGTTTTAATATTGCTGCCTGGCTTTTTGTGTGTGCGTGCGTGTGTAGGCGCTTGACTGGCGCGACTCCGACGCGTCACACCCTTCCACCTCTGCAGCCACGGGTGACGATATCTAATGACTAGACGATGCAGAAACGACGGGAATGCGAGGAACGGGGGAAATGAGTCGGGCTAGACAAGAGAGGGGGAGAAGAGCAGGAACATGGGTGAGGAGAGCTGATTGGGGTCACAACAAAGGGCGAGTCGGACACTCTGCGAGCTCCGAGGCGACGCACCCAACGAAGAGGAGGCAGAAGGGTTCCTTGTTCCTTGTTCCTTGTTCCTTGTTCCTTCCCCGAGACTCAGGACGCGCCTTCCGATTCCAACTCTGACGGCAGTCGCGATATCTTGGCCATGCGACGTTAATATGACTCTGGAACTCTCACTTCTGAGCCTGTTTCCGCGTGTCGTCTTGGCCTGCAGGCGTCGAAGTCTGTCATCAAGTCAGACTGCAAACTGAGCAGCTCAGAACTGGAGCCGAGTTCCCGGCCACAATGTTGAGAGTGCCCAACATCATGCGGACGATTTACGGTGGGATGGGAGAGGGTGAAAAGTCCGCCGGAAGTACCGGGCACAGTATCAAGCACGAGGGATGTATGTTGGAGGAAGGAGACGAGATGAAGCGTCTTGTGCACGGCTATGGTTGGATGCCATTGCAGTGAGTCGACTCTCGAGTGATGCATTCTGCTTTGGGATGAACCAAGGTCACATGGCAGATCACGTGAGAGGTCCTTGTGAGCAGAGACAAGCAGGAACAGCAAGTTGAAGCGGTCACGTGGGCTTGTGCTTGGTAACGGCCTGCCGTGGGCAAGTGCGAGGTTTGATTGAAGGCGAGATAGCGGCGGGGGTGCGAAATTAGCAGGAAATTACTTCGGATAAACCGTTCTAGATCCCAGCCTTAACACGGCACTGACATGGCAAGGAGCCATTAAGCGAAAGTGAGTGTATAGAGATTAATGAATAGCATGTTATACCACGACTGTGCAAGCAGGCGATTGCACGCTTCGGTGTAAGTACATGTGTAGTAAGTAGAAAAAAAACAAACAGAGGGTGCAATCAAAAGGCGGGCGTGACAGGCGCGTGGCCATGGCTCTGATGGATGCAGGGCGTGATGGCGGCAAAGGGACTGGCCCAGCGGGACTCTGACTCTGGCTGGCGGCTGAGAGATCGCGTGGTCCAGGCGACGATGAAGGGGGATGACGGGCATTGGACGGGCGATTTCCATCCTGTCCTCTAGGCCCTAAGCAACGACCACCAAGACACACGAGCTGACGGGAGTGTCTTGGCCAGGTGAAAAGCCTGCGGGTTGGTCACTGCATGCTATTGTTGCTGCTATTACTGACTTGCTGCTGCCGCCAGCGGCTGCCATGAGCAATCCAAAGCAGCAACATTGGTCATGGACGCGTAAGATATCTCCGTCCTCTGCCTGCACAGCCCTGTCTTCTGTCTTCTGGCGGACGTCATACTCGGACCAGCCACTGCAACCGTCAAGAGTGGCCATGTGGTGGCCCTGCATTCACAGATAGCCGTCTATTTTTACGCGCACAGCCACGCCCATCAACGGTCGGCGCGAGAGCCCGGCGACCAGGGTCGCAGCAGACACATGGCTTTTGGACAGTTGTTGAGCAATTGTGCATGAGGCAGCGTCATCATCGGCAGCACTATCTGGTAGCAGCAGAGGCGGCGTTCCGTTGTGGGAGAATGGGATTTGTGCGAGGAGTTACCAGAGGACCCCAGACGGCCCTGTGGTGTTAAGCGTCTCTGGGGATGCTTAGGAGCGCGGCGAATCGTCTTGGAGCGGACCCGAGTGAGGGGCGTCGATAGGCTGGTCTTGGAGTAGCATTGCTCAGCTCGTGTGCGCGATTACGAGACTGTCTTTGCTGGCAGCAGACATGTCGGGTTAGCTGGCCAGCCCTCTCGTGTGTGTGTGCACCGCCGCGTCCTGTCTTGCCATTGTCTAGTACTGCTAGCCGCACGGCGTGAGGGTGTTTTATGTAGCTAGTCCCCTAGTAGTGTGTGTATCTGTGGCACGACCGGCGAGCGCAGGGCGGCTGATAAAAAGAAACACATTCCCGCGCCCTTCACAACAGTCTCCCTGCACCGCCTGCACCGCATTCCCCTTCCGCCTCGCCGCCCAGCTCGTTCGTGTTCTCGAACGCGGCCCAACAAGCATCCTTCGATAGCGCTGGATCCAGAGGCCTGCGCCATTCCCCCATCCCAGTGCAGCTAGCGCCGCGCGTCTTTGCCTGATTCGCGTGTCCGCCCCCCCTTGCCTCGCTGCCCGCACGGTTTCAGACCAGAGCAGAATACTGGGCTCGGGCGCCTCTCTTCCCTCTCCTCAACCACCACATCGCTCGCTCTCGTTCGTTATCTGTTTCACCTGTGCTACCGTCGCTTCTGCCAGGACGCTTGCCCGCCCACTGCCTGCTTCACGGCGCAATCGCCCCCTCTTGTTTTTTTTTGTCCTTCACTTTCCACAACTGCTCTGCTTGACACCACGCCCGCATACTCGATTTAATCTATCTGTTTCTCCCTTTTTTTTCCTGCCCCCTCGGCACGTCCGTCGCACACGCCCTTCGTTATCGACAGTCGCTCTCCCCTTGTGAGGAACGCCCGCGGGCGGACGACAACCAAACACCACCAGCAACAATGAGGCTCACCACGAGATACTCGACTATGCTCGCCCCCCTCATATTACTCGCCTCGGCCCCTCTAGGCGCAATGGCGGGCGACGTTTTGCAGACCAACGGCTTCAGCTCCTGTCTCGACGGCCCTTCGGACATTATAGTCAACAAGCTCGACATCAAATTCGACCGTTCCACCAAGAAGGTGACCTTTGATGTCTCCGGCACAAACGAGAAGACGCAAAAGGTCATGGCCACCCTCACTGTAGCCGCATATGGTCGAAACGTCTACAACAGAACCTTCAACCCTTGTGACGGTGACGTCAAGGTCGACCAGCTGTGTCCAGGTACGCAAAATTCTCTCTTCTGGCACCTTGATCGGACGAAATGCTAACACAGCCCAGTTCCTTCTGGTACATTCAGTGCAAAAGGTGAACAGAGCATCCCAGACGACATCATGTCCCAGATCCCTGGCATAGCTTTTAACATTCCGGATATCGACAGTCAAGCCAAGATGTACCTCCGATCTATTGACACCAACCAAGACCTGGCCTGTATCACCTCGTCAGTCACCAACGGAAAATCCCTTTCCACCACGGGTGTGCAGTACATCGCCGCGGGACTCGCTGCCGGTGCTCTAGCCGTCTCTGGTATGGCTGCTTTTGCGAGCGCCGGACACGCTGGCGCCCCTCAGTCCAGCCCTACCTTTGGAGATGTCATTGGATGGTTCCAGGCCATGTCACTCAACGGCATGATGAGTGCCGATGTTCCTGGTGTCTATCGCAGCTGGGCCAAAAACTTTGGTTTCAGTACTGGTCTTATCTGCTGGGACGACATGCAGCGCTCCATTGACACGTTCCGTAAGAATACCGGCGGCAATCTCACCGAAAGCAACTACGATTACCTCAAGAACGCGACCCTTGTCCACGTGAACCAGGACAAGAGCTTGAGCAAGCGTGCTATGAACCTGCTTCTATGGGCTCGTGACGAACTGAGCACCAACGTCAACCAGGACTCGGCCCCACAGGAGAGCGACAACAAGGTCATGATCTACGCAAAGGACATGCAGGGCTACATCCAGGAGTACTCGATTCCCGATCGCAATGCCTTCATGACTGTTCTGCTCATCTTTGCCATTGTCGTCGCTGCCATTACCGTTGGTATCCTGCTCTTCAAGGTCATCCTGGAAACCTGGGCCCTCTTTGGCAGCTTCCCCAAGCGTCTGACAAGCTTCCGCAAGCGATACTGGTGGACCCTGGCAAAGACCATCACCAACTTGATTCTCTTGCTTTACGGTATCTGGGTCCTCTACTGTGTTTACCAGTTCAAAAATGGTGACTCTTGGGCCGTCAAGATGTTGGCTGGTATCACTCTGGCTGCTTTTACCGGAATTCTCGCCTTCTTCACCTGGAAGATCTGGACCATTGCGAACAAGTTCAAGAAGATGGAAGGCAATCCCGATGTTCTCTACGACGACAAGGAAGTCTGGCGCAAGTACAGCATCTTCTACGAAAACTACAAGAAGAGCTACTGGTGGATCTTCGTACCGGCCATTGTCTTCATCTTTGCTCGTGGATGTGTCATTGCAGGCGCAAACGGTCACGGTCTTGCTCAAGCCGCCGGTCAACTCATTGTCGAATCCCTACTCCTCATCATGCTTCTCTGGGCTCGTCCGTACTCTCTCAAGTCCAGCAACTGGATCAACATCTCCATTTCCGTTATCCGCGTTCTGTCCGTCGTCTGTATCTTGGTTTTCGTCGAGGAGCTAGGCATGAGCCAGACGACAAAGACTGTCACTGGTCTCGTGCTTGTCGTTGTGCAGGCTACTCTGACTGGTGTTTTGGGCATACTCATCGCGGTCAACGCAATCATCATTTGCTGCAAGGAGAACCCTCACCGCAAGAAGAGAAAGGAAGCTGGTAAGTTCAGAAATTCACTCGTACATAAACAACCCTAACAGCCCTCTAGAGAAAGCTCGTGACCTCGACAACCTTACTCCTCTCGACGCACGCAACTCGCTTCTCATGGATCCTCAAGAGTACAAGCGTAGCTCTCTTCCCTCGCCTTTTGGTCCCCGCACCGAGGGCTATGACCGTGTGCCTCTTGCCGATCAGCACACGGCCTACTCGGGTCCTGGTGGTCGCCAATTTGGAGACGACCAAGGCCACCTGCTTGCTGATGCCTCAACATTCGGCCGCGCACCTTCGCATGACCGAATGAGGAGTCACGACAGCAGCCCAGGACCCGACGCGGAGATGGGATACCATCAACCTCCAGGATACGTCCCCAACGCTCCCTGGCAACCTCAACCTCAACGAGGTCCGTACTAGGTTGATAGGTTTCCAGCATCATTTCCAAGCGAAGACCTAGACGGAGTGTAGATACATGTACCGTCTGGGCACTGATTCCCCACTTTCCTTGAGTCTTTTGTCCTGTATTTGGCGGTGGTTGTTTGACAGATAGAGCGTGTCAAATATACCCCATTACCAGCTCCATTGCATCTGACGAGGCACGCCCTATACGGCTGTCTTGCTCGGCCCGATAACGAATCTTTCATTGAGTCGTTTTTATTTATTTTTTATTTTTCCTTGCATCTCTGTTTTCCTGTTTTTGGCCTGCAAGTAAGAGATCTGATACCAGTTCTTTTGTAATTCTCACGTCAAGCGCTAGGCCTGGGGCTTGCGCCAATCTCTTCTTTATTCTGTTGTTGTGAGGAGAAGGAAAAGTGAAGTCAAGGGGACGAGGTGATGGGCAAGTTGAGAGCCTGGAAGCTTGTGAATAAAGAAGAGGGGGGAGACATAGAGATATAGAGTGGAGGAGGGGAAGTAAAGAGACTGGGAATGTCTAGTGTAGATGTCGAACACCATATACCAAATATCAAATATCATAAGATTCAAAATTTTAATATGCCATGGTGAGCCATTGAATGTTGCTGTCCTTCAGATATCTACTTGATGTACTATCAGTTCTTTTCTATTTATTACATTCTATTATACCCGGACTAGAGCAAAGTAACTACTCCTCCTAATGCATCCACCAAACCCATACTACCTACCTTGTTTCTTTTTCCGGACGAAAACAATCGCATCTAGTCTACCACCAAGTCTAGAATAGCCTACGTCACACAAACACCTCCGTTCTACACCTGTACCCAGCATCTATTCACCTCCCGCCGACTTTACCCCAATCCCCCTTCACACCCATACCCTTCCTTCCCTTACCGCCTCTTTCTACACTCCCCCTCTTCTTCCCATCCACGAAAGCAAAAAAAAAAAAGAGACTTCACCACCCGTCCTTATATACCCCAGCATCCGCAGCCGAAACCCGCATGTATGGTTCTAGACGCGCACCTCGCTACGCTGCGGCTGAACTACGCAACCAGGGGTGTGTGCGTGGGCGCGGGCGCGGGGCCTGCTGCGGCTCAGCTTTTTTGTGTGGCTGGCTGGCTGGGGCTAGCTTGGGGGGG